>CM041641.1:19014280-19106710 GCA_023333625.1 Bothriochloa decipiens | reverse complement strand
CGCCACTTGTCGGTGGCTGGATGGCTCGCCTCGTCGCGTGCCGCCTCCAGGCTGACAACGCTGCTCGAATTCCCAAAGGTGGGTATAAGGATTTTCATCTTGTTCCGGGGAGAAGGGTTGCGCCCGAACCATGGCTATGAAAGTGGGGTGAATTTCATAACCATTTGTAAGAATAGGATGTGATGATGGTGGAGGTTCCAATGAATTGCCCTTTGGAACCAAATACTGAAAGATAGGAGTGGAATCCATGTGGTAGGGATGGTGGTGCATATATTTTTGGAAAATAGAAAAAGGAAAATAAAAAGGATACATGGACGAACTTGGTTCGAATCTAGAACAGCTACCGTTCCTCGGCAATGGCGCCAGAAAGCTTGTTGGTATTACTTAGCGTAAGCAGATAAATCCACAAGCGCACGGAGTACCATTGTAGCTTTCACCCGGAAGTATTTAGGGTATCGTATTTTCCACAGGGAATGGAAGTGTACTAGATAGAAGCAAGAACGTCCAAGAGAAGAAGGTAGAAAGGTATTTTTGTAGGTCAAGAGGATTTTCTAAGCTCAACCCAGGTCACTAGATAACTAAAGTCTTGGCTTACTATACTCACTCATTTCGGAGCAGCTGTTCCTTTTCGTTTCTCGAAAAGACTGGGAAGACATAACCGGGGTCAGGTAGCCAAAAGCTCTATGAAAACACCAACTTGAATATGGTGGAATACAAAGGCCTTGTCAGGTCTGTTACCCCCGGGGCTACCACAACTATCCATGGGGTTGGGCGCAAACTCAGGTAACTTGCTAGCCCAGACACCACATCTATGCTAATAGCTACTACTCTAGTTTGATATCTTAATTGGACTAAAGCACTCGGTCGAGCGGAGATCCTATAAGCAAGCAAGCAAGCGCTAAACTTTAATTAAATAGATCACTAGGGAATTGCAAAGAAAGAATGCAGATATTACTCATGAAAGAGTTAGCTCTGTAGAGATACAAATGGGAGGAGAACCCGACAAGCCGGCTCCGCCTCCACTCAGTGCCTCCTCTCTCTTCCTCTTTTCTAACTTGTACAACTATGTGAGAGCACCTAGAGGGACACTACTACTACTAAAATGATATGGAAGTGAAGCTCAAGTGTAGAATATATAGTGTATGGCTCAAACTTGTAGTCTAGAGTGTGTCTTACAATGGGGGAATAGCCCTATATTTGTAGTAGAGAGGAGGGGGACACTTCTACACATCACCCCCTCTCTAATGATGGTGCTGGGCACCAAACCGACCTCCCCCAAGTCGGTACGTTAATTAGCAACCGACCTGTGGTGAAAACCGGACAAGAACCGGTTATTATGGCTGTGAACCGAAGCTAAACTGCAAGATTAGTGGGATGACTGCATTTCTGGAGGGAAATTCAGGTGCCTGGCCGGCTGAACCAGGCCAAACAAGCCTCAAACCGTGGCCCAGCCACGCGTCGGGCGGGCGGACTAGCAACCGCCTTGCTTCGGCCAACGAGCGGGCACCACGTGGCTCCAGCGAGCCGGCCTGTGACAGAACCGACCAATTTATTAGAGCACAAGCACATAATTCACCATTAGGATGGCAAACTACATGATTGGGACCTAATAAACCCGGTAGTCATACCAAAATCCCGAAAGATTTCAAACTTTTCTGGCACGACCAAGATCGTAATAGTTTAGCTGTCACCATCCACAACGTACATAGTTCGCACATAGTTTAAAACATCAGAGTACGAATAAAGTTATTACAACCAAGTTCAAATTCAAAATAAAGTGGAAGTGATTTAGTTCAAATCCACACACACTTAGTTCAAATACGGTGCCAGGTCCTCAGTCAATATCCAGCAAAAGCATAAGGAAGAGTAGAGTGACCATGCCCAAGGTCTAGTCATCTCCCAAGGCGGGATAGAAGCAGTTCTGACAATAGCCATAAAACATGTCACCATCTGCAAAAACATGGGAAATAAAACCCTGAGTACGAGGATGTACTCAGCCAGACTTACCCGTCATAAACTAAAATAAAATTGACTCCAAGGAGTATGCAAGGCTGTATAAGTAGGATAGCTGACTCATTTAATTGCGGAAAAGCTTGCATTAAGGAAACAATTAATAAGAACCTTCTAGCAATGTATTTTAATCTGATTAACCTTATCATGCTACATTAGCACCTGTACTAAACAAGCATGGTAATAATTATTCAACAAGAAAGTAACCAATTCTGGTTGAGTATCCTTCCAACAAAAGCTCAACCATCTCATCTCTTTGTTTAAGTTCTTACAACGATGCCGCTGCTCAAGTCAAGTGTTCACTGTCTAGGAACGATGGCGATTATAATCGATTACTAACCAGCTGGTGGGTATTCCTCACACAAACCACACTCACCAGCCACGGTGAGCTACAGATCACCGACATTCAATTCAGGAAAAGCGCGGGATCAACAGGTACCATCGTATCCAGGAACCGCCCGGCTGCCTTATTCAGGGCGACCCTGACCTCGGACTTATTCTCCGCGTAACCTGTGGTCCCCCATCTTCATCAATACGATGCGTACAGCAGGTCGACTCCCGGCCCAAATCAAAATTTGGCTTCGCGGTCGGAAAGACTTATCCTTCCAGCTAAATGTGAGGCATAAATTCAATATGACTTGAGGACGTATAACGGATGGGGTCCTAGTTCGACACAGACGGGATAACCACACTGAACCTCTAATTTAGTCTCAACACCAATCCCGCCCGGTCTCCATTTATTAGCTCCACATGGTTATCCAAGATAATAATGCATTCAACCATTCTGAGTCACCACCTATAACTCGCGGATGACAGGAAATCACTCGAATTCTACCGATCTAGTTAAGCAGGGCTAAGCAGATATTCGTACCTGAACATAATAGGGTTGAAGTATAAACAGTGGCAAGGAATATAAGTAATGCAGCAACGGTATAAAACAACGCCTATAACTTAATGCATCAAACAAGTAAAGGACTCAAGTTAGATATTTTGCAAACCATAGAGAGAATGCTCCGGGGCTTGCCTTTCAGGAAAGAGCTTGGCTGATGGTCAGGACACTCTGGAAGATTAACTTCGGGATCCTCTTCTGCTTCTACTTCCCGCACCAAAGATTCCTGCTGGCCTTCCTCTCCTTGTGCTCCGGGAAGTACCATTTCGAGCTCTGACGATCCTGTATGATGCATAGTGTGTATAAATACCATGTACACATAGAAATACAATGCTAATGCTAATGATGAATGAATGCTTAGCTAAGATAAAGGATGATGTGAACTAGGGTTCCCGATCTTCTGAAAAGTTCTAATAACGCTCGATTTGGTGGAATCGCGACACAATTTGATCCGGCTTCCGAACAACTCGGCTCTGAACCCCGCAATCGCAGCACCACGTCTCCTCTGGTTATCGACCATTGAAGCACAGTTGACCTCGCCAAGAAGGTTGAGTCCTTTGCCTGCTAATCAAAGAACACAAGCAAGAACACGAAAGAATGCAACCAAT
Source organism: Bothriochloa decipiens (assembly GCA_023333625.1). NCBI lineage: Eukaryota > Viridiplantae > Streptophyta > Magnoliopsida > Poales > Poaceae > Bothriochloa > Bothriochloa decipiens. The sequence continues at coordinate 19,103,203 of CM041641.1, read as the reverse complement.
TGCAGATGAATGATTAATCTCACGAGTTGGGGTCTCATAAACCGACGGCGCGGTGAAACTATTGTGAACAGAATAATCTAAGCAAAACCCGAACCCTAACGTAGATGAAGGCTGCTCATTATATAGCCTAAGGGGCATCCAAGGACCCCTACACACGTCCATACACAGCCCCGACACATTACAAGGCCCAAATGGCCCAAAAGATGACGATGCAGCGCTCTGATAGATTCTGGATGTCAACTTGTTTTGATGATTTCTATAGATCCGGAAGGAATTTTGATGTGGGTCTACTTTCATTGGTTTCCTTATCAAATTATCTTTCCATCCATATGTGGATCGTCAAAAACGGTGTCCGTATGCAACCTGGGTGTCTGTTTTATTGCATGCTGCTCCTGGAGCCCGAGACGGCCTCGAACTTGACTTGGATTGGGCCTCCAACTTAGCTTGAACGTCCCTGCTGGTATCCAAAGGTGGTGGCCAAGGAGGAGGATGTCCAAGGGCTTCTTTGGTGTGTTCCACATCTCCCTGGGGCATGCTCTCACTTGGGTCAGAGTCCCAATGGCGAATAACAAGGCCATGATGATGACGTAGCCCTTGGCAGAAATAGTGATGAAATGTGATGATGAATTGGATGCCTTCCCGATATGATATTGAGGTAAGACCAGACCTATTATAAATATTATCAAATAATCTTTCCAACAAGTGCTGATTGACCTCAATCGCACTCCGGATGCATGAGTTATGGCCTTCCCACTGAAGCCCTATCCGGCGCCGATGAACCAAACGTTGGACTTTGATGAGTTTGCCCTTTGAGACACGTTCGTACCTACATTCAAATAAAAACATGCATGTGTGGAACCAAGTGAATTGTACCAAAAATCATTGTGCAAATGAAGGAATGAACTCACCTTATCTTTAGCCTCTATGGGCGTATGCATAGGTCTCATGTCCTCATCATCCTCTCCTTCTTGACAACAAACCGTCCTCGGTTTGAGCTTAGCTGGAGGACAGGTTGTAGGTAGTAGCCAACTTTGCTCTCCTTCTTGAAATGTAACCTGCTTCTTTATAATAAAACTTGGGGATCTTGACATGACATAGTTATAGCTATTGCAGCCCTCTAGTTGATCATATTTATGCATAGTCAAAGGAGATTTCAGATTTGAACAAATGAAGACACGATGCACCATATACTCTCCTTTACAATTATATTTGCCAATAAAGTGATATGTACAGGTAGACAACTATGGCAGTTCAAAATATTTAAGCTTCTCTTCCAAACTACTAAGAGCACACAAAGCATCAAACTCTATATAGCCCAAAGTATTTAGAGAAAATAATAATTTATGCTCATCTTTTTCAGTGTTAATGGGAAACAATTTCTTATTTTCAGCACAAGTATTTTGTTCCAAAACAAAAGAATTAGGTGCCTTCATAAGTTGTGACATAGGAATAAGCATAGCACTATCACTCAACTCTGCTTTATCATAAATATTAGTAGAAAGTTCATCATGTACCAAAGGCAATTTAAATTTGGTGTCTACTAAATGTTGCTCTATTATAGCATGAGTGGTGGACAAATTCAGCTCAGTAGGAGAGTTCTTACTTGAGACATTTACTTGATCTTTCTCAGTCACATTGTCCTTATTTTTAAATTCATGCTGCAAAATATTAGTTCGAACAAGAGGCAAAGCAATATTTTCACTTTGCAAAAATTCAGATTTAGATGAAGAAACTTTAACATCTGAAACAATCCATTCGTTTCTAAAAGGCTTATTTTTCCTTCTCTCTACTCTCAAGAGATCTTCTTTTATAATTTCAGCAGCAGTCATAGGTACAAGAGTAATTTTTCTACCAAGGTATTTGAATGAATATTGATTAGTAATCACATGGTGCATAACATTATTATCAAATATCCAAGGTTTACCAAATAATAATTGACATGATTGCATAGGTACTATATCAAATTTAGCACTATCTTTATAAGAACCAATGGAAAACTCAATACGTGCAATTTCAGTTACCTTTATCTTATCCCAAGAATTTACCCATTGAATGTAGTATGGATGTGGATGTGGTCTTGTGGTTAGACCAAGCTTCTCAACCAACTCTAGGCTTGCAAGGTTGCCACAAGTCTCACCATCAATCATAACTCGACAACGCCATTCTTTTACAACAAAGTATATTTAGAATAATTTGTTGAGCTGGTTTTTCTTCGCATTCTCTATTTGAAAACTGAGCACTCGTTGTGCGATGTCCTGCAATTTATTCTGAAAAAGAAACTCGTTGTTTGACATTATTAGCACAATAAATGCCCTATCAACTATTTATGGGTTGGTGGAATCACACCCTCACACACATCTTACCAAGTTCTTACCAAGTTCTTATCAACGCTAGTAGAGGATGGCAACCAGGGACTTGATTGTGATACCTGTGAAGAAGTGGCACCGCGATTGCAAGGTCTTTTTCTATACTGATCTGAAGTATATATGTGGAGCTTTAGGAGGCTTAAAATATAGTAGCAAGGAATAGCAACAATTTAATTCAGAAATTGCAAGATTGAAAAGTAGTCCCAAGCTAGTCTATGTCGTTGGCCTAAACTCGCCATGGACCTAGTTCAAGCAAGCAACGACTATACAACTCAGCACAAGGATATAAAAGGATGCAAGCACTTCTGAATTTTTTTTCCACTTTTTTAAGCTTTTTTTTGGCTGTGGCTTTTACTTTTTGTTGCAGCTCGTCGCCTTTTACTTTTGTTTTTGGTGCGGCTTTTACCTTTTTTTTGCACCTCGTTGCCTTTTCTTTCGTTATTTTACAGAATATGCCGCAAAGTATAGATACACAACTAATTGATTTGGAAACGGCAAATGAAACACACCCCAAACCTATAGATGTCAAGGAGATAATTTACTTCCTTTTAGATGGACAAAATCTTGCCTTCTCTGCATGCTTCCACAATAGAATTCTGAAACTTTGTGCGACTAGCCAAAATAAAATGTTTTAATATACTCGGCTAAAACTTGACTTCTTAAAATCTAAAAGCAGCACCGATGGAAAGAATTAGCGAGCTCCACTAGGTAGTCGTTTATGTATTCTGTACAAAAGCTTGTGTCCACGCACAACTCTACTAGGGACATGCAACTAGAGCACGATTTGCTGAAAAAAAATGCGATCAAACTGATGGACGACACAAACCAGACCTAGACTCGTCTAAACCAACGAACACAATGACACAACGAGGGATGACCGTTCAAGAAAGCAAACTGAAATAAATATTGCAATGGCACAAGGGGTGATAGGATAAGGAGAAAACAATGATGAAACAAATATATTTTTTTGGGCCAATTTTCTAGATTTATAGGACGAATGGAAACCAAATTGATCTAGGATAAACATGAACTTGACGGTATACCTTAGCTCTGATACCACTTGATGTGAACTAGGGTTACCGATCTTCCGAAAGGTTCTAATAACTCTCGATTTGGTGGAATCGCGACACAATTTGATCCGGCTTCCGAACAACTTGGCTCTGAACCCCGCAATCGCAGCACCACGTCTCCTCTGGTTATCGACCGTCGAAGCACAGTCGACCTCGCCAAGAAGGCTGAGTCCTTTGCCTGCTAATCGAAAAACACAAGCAAGAACACGAAAGAATGCAACCAATTGCAGATGAATGATTAATCTCACGAGTTGGGGTCTCATAAACCGACGGCGCGGCGAAACTATTGTGAACAGAATAATTTAAGCAAAACCCGAACACTAACATAGATGACGGCTGCTCATTATATAGCCTAAGGGGCGTCCAAGGACACCTACACACGTCCATACATAGCCCCGACACATTACAAGGCCCAAATGGCCCAAAAGATGACGATGCAGCGCTCTGACAGATTCTGGATGTCAACTGGTTTTGATGATTTCTGTTGATCCCGAAGGAATTTTGATGTGGGTCCACTTTCATTGGTTTCCTTATCAAATTATCTTTCCATCCATATGTGGATCGTTGAAAACGGAGTCTGTATACAACCTGGGTGTCCATTTTATTGCATGCTGCTCCTGGAGCCCGAGACGGCCTTGAACTTGACTTGGATTGGGCCTCCAACTTAGCTTGAACATCCCTGCTGGTATCCAAAGGTGGTGGCCAAGGAGGAGGACGTCCAAGGGATTCTTTGGTGTGTTCCACATCTCCCTGGGGTATGCTCTCACGTGGGTCAGAGTCCCAATGGTGAATAACAAGCCCATGATGATGACGTAGCCCTTGGCAGAAATAGTGACGCAATGTCATATGAATTGGATGCCTTCCCGATGTGATATTGAGGTAAGACCAGACCTATTGTAAAGATTATCAAATAATCTTTCTAGCAGGTGCTGATTGACCTCAATCGCACTCCGGATGCATGAGTTATGGCCTTCCCACTGAAGCCCTATCCGGCTGCCGATGAACCGAACGTTGGACTTTAATGAGTTTGCCCTTTGAGACACGTTCGTACCTACATTCAAATAAAAACATGCACGTGTGGAACCAAGTGAATTGTACCAAAAATTATTGTGCAAATGAAGGAACGAACTCACCTTATCTTTAGCCTCTATGGGCGTATGCATAGGTCTCATGTCCTCATCAAAGGATATGATTTTGAAATATATAAGATAAGCACATGTCATCTAAATTCTCTTCTACCGACAAATCTTAAATAAGCCTCGCATTACAATTTACTTGCACCCTATAAGGAATTATAAATGACCATTGTTTCGCACACTACACTCTACTGAACCAAAACCAATAGCAGATCACACACCTCACAAATATCATAAAAAGTATTTTTACACACATGAAATGATAACTTTAAAGCATTATTTATAATTAAAAGAAATCAGGGTATAACTACAACATGACTTTAGTCTATTCAGAAAATTCTGTAAAAATTACAGAAGCTTAATCATACCAAATAAAGACTACCATAAAAATTTCAGGTCAAAATAGTAAGTACTTTATCCTACAAAAAAATGACAAGGCAGCACAATTCACTGGGCATAAAATACTTTGTATATAGAAAAATATCAAACAATAGATCTCATAACATTATTAGCTCTAGATTGATATGAAAACACCCTCCAAAAAGTTTTATGCACAAATTCCTTATATTTTATTTATTATGAATTATTTATCACCTAATGGAAATAGGCACCATAACTAGACAGAGCAAACTTTCCACAGGACATAGCCTCACAACATTTTTCACAAATAGAGCATGACATAAGAAGACTAACAAACTTAGTCTCACATTTTTCTGAGCAACAGAGAATTACTTATGCATTTTCTAAGATAAAAGCAATTAATAGGGATAAATAAATCTATACCGAAAAGTATCACAAAATCCATATTTCATATTTTTCATGCATAGATCTCCCCAAAAAACCAACTCATTTGGATGAAAAATAAAGAAGTTATGGATTTTCAAAGTTTTAACAAAAAATCTAGAATCAGATTTCTTAAAAGAAAAAGAAAAACGCTTTTGCACCGAAGACCCTGAGTTTGCCGGAAATCCACTAAGCCCGATAAAAAGTTCTCTGTGTCTGGCAGTTATGCACGAAGAACCTCGACTTTTGTCGTATTCCAGGGTGAGGTCCTTGCATAGAGAGGGGTTAGGTCGTCGGCGTCGGCGCGGCTTCGCCGGCCGTTGCCGGGGTTCTTTGGCCAAATTGAGCAGAGGGGAAGCACGAGCGGGTCTAGGCGAGTCAATCTAGGGTTCTATTGAGGGCGGTGCACGGCCGTGGCGGTCTGGCCAAGCGCGCAGGTGGACGGCGGCCTCCCGTCGGCGGCGCAGCCAAAAATTCCGGCGAGGATAAACCCTATCTGGCTCCATTGACCACGGTCACGGCTTCTACAAGCCTGGCTATAGCTCGAGTCAGAGAGAGAAAATGTTGGCCGAAACGACTGGGGCACGACAGCGGCGGTCACCGGCTCGCCGGCCGTGGGGAAGAAGCTCGCGATTGGGGGTCTTACCCTCGGCGAGGACGGCTGATAGGGAGCGCGCGGGCTGGGCGACATGGGCGGTGGCCGGCCATTTCCCTGACGGCTTTGACCAACCGTCACTGAAATGCTATTTCCATGACCTCTAATATAAAGTTTTCTGCCCTATAACTCCCAAACCAAGCCGAATTAGCCAAAACTTATATTTAAGAAAATGTAGCTCTAGAAGAGTAGAACATTTCATCTATACAAAGTTTGGCTAGATTCTGCATAGATTTTGAAATACAAAAATCCAAATGAAAATACCTTTAAAATTCCCTAAAATAGAAAAATAGCCCTCAAACCTGCCTTTTTCAACATTTTTGCACATCTTCCAAGTGTTTTCATGAAAAGTGGTAATTACAACTTTTGTTCCCTATGAAATTCTCTACAAACTTTATTTAGGGTGCACGCATATGCAAGCAATCTAGCTACCACTTTTAAATCTGTCAAACAAAACCACTTTCGTGTTCCACCTTGGTCAACCATGATAACAAAGCTTAATTAACCAAAACCATGAAAATAAACCTAGGTTCATTTGGTGTCCTAATCATTTTTAGGTTACCTTAGAGGTCATCAAACACCAAACACTCATATCACTTATCCAATTCATGTGAAATGCAAGCATAATTTGAAAATTCAAACATCCACATAAAATGATAATTAATCTTTTCATTAATGCCATGCATAATGATGCTTATGATTAAGAATGCAAGTGATTATGCATGCTTAAAACCTTGGGTGTTACAGCCCTTCCCCCCTTAAAGAAATCTCATCCCGAGATTTACGTAGACTAACCATTCTTTATGAAAATCGGGATATACTTCTTTTAAATAGTCCTCCGTTTCCCAAGTGGCATCGCCATCATCATGATTACTCCAAGAAACCTTGTATTGCCTGACCACGTGATTTCTGGTCACTCTATCTTTGACATCCAGGAGTCTCATAGGTTTTTCTTCATAAGTTAAATCTGAACTCAGCTTAATGTCTTCAACTTTAACGGCCTCTTCGGTTGGAACACGTAGACATTTCTTGAGTTGCGATACATGGAAAATAGGAAACACTGCACTCATCTCTTCATGCAGTTTGAGCTTATAGGCCCACAATCCTTTTCTTTCTACTATTTGATATGGACTGAAATAACGAGGTGCTAGTTTTCTTTTAACACCAAAACATTACACTTTCTTCATAGGAGAGACCTTCAGATACACATAATCACCAACATTAAAAGTTAGAGGTCTTCTTCTCTTGTCAGCATAACTTTTCTGACGAGACTGTGCAGCTGCTATGTGTTGTTGAATTGTTCGAACCTACTCTTCAGCTTCTTTAACAAAGTCAATACCATAATATCTTTTTTCTCTAGGTCCTACCCAATTCATAGGCATTCTACACTTTCGGCCATACAGTGCCTCAAAAGGAGCCATCTGTACACTCTCTTGGTAACTATTGTTATAAGAGAATTCTGCCAAAGGTAACCATTTCTCCCATGAACCCTTGGATGATAAAACACAAGCCCTCAAGAGATCTTTCAGAATTTGATTCACTCTTTCTGTCTGGCCTGAAGTTTGAGGATGATAAGTTGTACTATGATTCAGCTTTGTCCCTAAATCCTTCTACAACTGTTCCTAAAAATGAGCGATAAACTGAGATCTTCGATCAGATACAATGGTCTTGGGAATTCCATGCAAACAAATGATCTCCCTGAGATAAATATCAGCATATTAGGGCGGTCGATAATCTGTACGAACTAGAATAAAATGCACACTTTGGTAAGTCGATCCACGATTACCCAAATAGAGTCATGCCCTTTTGGAGTTGTGGGAAGTCTGGTAATGAAATCCATACTGATATCTTCCCATTTCCATTCAGGAATCAGCAACGGTTGAAGCATTTCGACTGGCTTTAGATGAACAGCCTTTATGCGACAACAGATGTCACACCGTGCAACATAAGCGGCAATCTCTTTTCTCATTTTGGTCCACCAATAGCGAGCTTTCAGATCATGAAACATTTTACTACCTCCAGGATGAATTGATAACTTTGATAAGTGAGCTTCATCCATGATTTGGTTTCTGAGTTCTCTATCCTTTGGTACGACCAGACGATTATCAAACCATAAGATTCCCTTTTCATCTACTCTGAAATGCTTGATTGTTTGCTTCAGCATCTTCTCCTTGATATGACCTATACCCTTGTCAGTTTTCTGACCCTCGATGATCTTGCTTTCAAGCGAGCAACTAATTTGAATGTTTCGCAGCACAACAGGATGCATGAGATTAAAGCCATCTGCTAACAAAGGTTGAATCTCATGGCAATGAGATTTCTGACTCAATGCATCAACGACGACATTGGCCTTGCCTGGATGATACAAGATCTCCATATTGAAGTCCTTGATAAACTCCATCCATCGATGTTGTCTCATGTTCAACTCGAGTTGAGTGAAGATAGACTTCAGACTCTTATGATCAGTGTAGACTTTGCAGAAATTACCCAACAAGTAATGCCTCCAGATTTTTAGAGCATGCACAACAGCTGCAAGCTCCAAATCATGGGTTGGATAATTCACTTCATGCTTCTTTAACTGACGTGAGGCATAAGCTATGACTCTCCCTTCTTACATAAGCACACATCCTAAGCCTATTTTTGATGCATCGCAATATACATCAAAAGGTTTCCCTAAATCTGGTTGCGCAAGAACAGGAGCAGTGGTCAACAACTCCCGCAAGGTACGGAAAGCTATTTCACACTCCTCTGTCCAGACAAACTTCTTCTCTTTCTGCAACAGATTTGTCATAGGTTTGGCAATCTTTGAGAAATCCGGAATGAAACGACGATAATATCCGGCTAGACCAAGAAAACTCCGAACTTCATGCACAGAAGTTGGCGCTTCCCAATTCATCACCTCTTGTACTTTGCTCGGATCGACTGAGATTCCCTCATTAGATAGAACATGGCCAAGGAATGAACTTTCTTAAGCCAAAACTCACACTTGCTAAACTTGGCATACAGCTTATGTTCCCTAAGCCTTTCTAAAACAATCCTCAGATGCTCGGCATGATCTTCTTCATTCTCTGAGTACACCAAGATGTCATCAATAAACACCACCACAAACTTGTCTAACTCAGGCATAAAGAACGAATTCATCAGATACATGAAGTATGCAGGAGCATTTGTTAAGCCAAAGGACATAACAAGATACTCATACAATCCATATCTGGTAGAAAAAGCGGTCTTAGGCACATCCTCTGGTCTAATCTTGATCTGATGGTAACCATACCTAAGATCAATTTTGGAAAACACTTTCGCCTTGGACAACTGGTCAAAAAGGATGTCAATTCGGGGTAATGGATACTTGTTCTTAACAGTCACTGCATTGAGTGGACGATAATCCATGCACATCCGTAGAGATTTGTCCTTCTTCTTCACAAAGATAGCAGGACAACCCCATTTCGACACACTAGGGCGAATAAGACCCTTGTCCAACAATTCCTTCAACTGATTTTTAAGCTCTGCCAATTCATTTGGCGACATCTGATATGGCCTCCTAGAAATTGGGACGGTGACAGGTAGTAACTCTATGCGAAACTCAACATCTCTATCGGGTGGAAGACCCGGAAGCTCTTTAGGAAAAACATCCGGAAACTCACACACGATAGGAATTTCGGGAAGAGGGGTCACATGAGTAGAATAGGATACGCTCTCCAGCTTAAACTTTTAGGGTAATGGCACTTGAAAGGTACCCTCCCTAAGAGGATTTCTGATAGATAGCATCCTATTACCTGTATCGATCACGGCACCCCAGAATTTCATCCAACTCATCCCCACTATCATGTCCACTCCTAAGCCTGGTAGAACTATCAAGTTCAACTGAAACCTCCACTTATCTAGGTCTAGGGTTGCACCCTGAACTATCTGCTTAGTAGTTATATCAGCCCCAGCTAAACTAACCTTGAATTCAATGCTCAATTCAAGTATCTTTTGATCATGCTTCTGTGTAAATGCTTGACTCATGAAAGAATGCCATGATCCAGAATCAAACAAAATAGCGGCAGGGATTTGATTCACAGAAAACATACTCACAGTTACTGGTTCACCAACAAGAATCTCCTCAATCAAGGTGTTGTCCACACGAGCTTGGTATGGGGCCTGCTGCTTCTTGGGAAAAGGGCAATAACGAGCAAAGTGCCCTGTCTGGTGCAGTTGAAGCAAGGTCCATTGACAGGTGTCTTGTTAGCACCGGTCAAGCTACTCTGTCCTGGTTTCCCCTGTGGAGCAGGAACTTTGAATGCTCTGTGATGCTTCTGCGGATTCTGAGCTGGATAATTGTTATGCCTTTTTTGCTACGGGGGCTTGAATCTCGCACCAGACATCGGTGGACGAAACGGCGTACGAAAAGCAGTTGGGGCTCTTGACTGAGAAGAACCACCTCCATCATGGGCCCTCTCACGATTCTTGGCGGCAACATGAATATTGTTACTGTTTTCTTGCATAATACAATCATTCAGAAAGTCATTGAAAGTAACACGGGCAGAAGTGCTCATAGTCTTCATCAACTTGGAACTCAAGCCTCTCTTGAAACTAGCTATCTTGTTCTCATCAGTGTTCACAAATTCCGGAGCATAGCGGCTCAAAGTATTGAAGGTGTGTAGATACTCCTTCACATTACGAGTTCCCATAGTGAGCGACAGAAACTCAGTCTTCTTCATAGCCATCAAACTGGGAGGAATAAAATTCCCCCGAAAAGCACGTACAAAGCGGTCCCAAGTAATAGGAACATCCTGCGAAAAGGTGGTACGATGCTTCTTCCACCACGTCCCCGCTTGTCCCTCAAGTTGATGAGCTGCATACTCCGCTTTCAGCTCTTCTGTTAACCTTAGAAGACGAAATTTATCTTCCATGGTGTTGAGCCATTCATTTGCTTCAAGTGGCTCAGGAGCATCTTTAAACACAGGAGGTTTAGTGTCCTAAAATTCTTTAAAGCTGCTATACTAATTTTGTTGAGGACCCTGACGAACATCCCAAGCTAAGCTTTCACGAAGAAGCTGCTCCACGTTGTGCTAGCTACCCAAGAATTGAGCAAACAGCTGCTCCGCATTGGTCAGAGGTGGGGGCGGTACACCACAAGTAGTGTTATCGGCACCCTCTTCAGCACCACCACTGCCATTACCACCCGAACCACTATGGGTAACCGGCATCTGCATATTCAGCAATAAGTACTTATTAGGTGAATGTTGTCATAATGAGAGGTGAATGTAAAAATCATGCCAAACTGAATTTATCGAGGGAAATAAATTCGCACAATAAATAGAGGCACAATAATTCCAATTTTCACATCACAACATCACTACTAATATTACTTCGAACCATCGCAAAGCGTCTTACAACATCCATATTTTTGCCATCATACATACACTAGACTTTTAAAAGTGTACGGATATTGCCGCATCAAACACCATGTTCCAACATTACATCAAAGTCTCAATAGTGTGCAAAAGGGTTACATGACCACCTGACAGGAACGCAAAAGAACAACTAGAGACTAGCGATCGCCAACAAGGCTACTCTCCATTGTTGCTGCTCTCACTAGAAGCACCGTCCAAAGACCTCCTAGCTGCTGCTAAGGATGCTCTCAGCTGACGGATCTCCTCCTGCTTCCTGTGCACCTCCTCGTGAAGACTAGCATTGTAAGCATGAACATCCTCCACGTCCTCTAGCACCTGCTGCTGACGGATGCTAAGACGATGAAACTCGGACCAGGCTTCATCCCTAGCCTGAGCCATCTTCTGGCTCTCCTGAACAACCTTGTCTCGATGCTGAGACACACGGGCTACCTCCTCTCATGAGTGCTGAAGCTCACATGTCAACTCACACTTCTCCTTGCGTGCATCAGCTCGAGCCTCCTTGAACTCCTCATTCAGACGAAGTGGCTTAGTCTCCATGTTGAAATAGGCCTTCATCACTGCAAACATGGCACTCATGGCAGGCGTGCTGCTACCCTGCGCCTCCTCAGGACCTGCCTCCAGTGGGTTTCCCTCAGCATGTGGCCACCTAGAAAGGTGATGAGCAAAGGGGAACACTCCAGGAAAAGCCTGGGCAAGCTGGTGAGGTATCTCCTCCATCAGGTGCTCCACCACGTCAAACGCTGCAAACGTGGCACCCGTCTTGGCAGTCCTGCTCGCACCAAAATAGCGCCACCCAACCCAGTGGGGGTCACCGTCCAAAGGTGGGACAACTACCTCCACCCGAGCCTCTTCGTAGTTCACCAAGTCATCCTTGTCCCAGTAGTAGTGAGGCTCCATGCCCACCGTATACCCAGCGTTGGAGAGAATCCTCCAAAGAAGGCTAGGCATGGTGTACTCCTCAATAAAAGTGTCCACCTCCCTTGGTGCCGACTCACGGACAGCCAAAGGACTATGGGGTATTCCTCCTCCAGTGGACTTGCAAGCAGTCTGCTTGGTTCTCGGCATCTGTCCAAAAGTTGTATATCCCATAAGTTTATAATTTTAAAGAAATGAGACAATTTATTTATAAGGGAAGGAACCATGAATGTATGAATGAGCAATTTTAACCATGATGCATGCACGTTACATACGTCCTCACGAACTAATAATCTAACGCTCTATGCGGTGGCATACATCGTTGTCTCATTTATACATAACTACTTTGTTCTACCGTTCGTGGTTAGTGTACCTGCAGAAAATTCATTTCAGCCCATATCCCATATGAATGCAATTCGACGTAAAAATTCACGCACCTTCCGAACAAGGTGAAAACACCGATTACTTACTACCCCAACAAGTCGTGCAGAAGACGACACCGCCAGAAGACGATCCCAACATGGGATACCTTCATATAAACATGTGTGCAACATGTGAATAATTCGGCATCAATAAGCACTCCCCTAGACTGGCATTGCATCCAGTCATGCTCTCACAACTCACACTTACCAGGGCGTAGAGGCAATTTGATCCATACATTACCATTCAAGTGAATGGCACCCATACGACTCTGTCATTGTATAGGCAATGACAAAACAGAAAATATGATGCAATTTCTCCCAACTCAGTACTTAATTAAGCCATCTGAATCCTATTGGGCATAAAGGATATGATCACTGGCACACTCTAGTTTTCAAAACCATAGATTTGAACACCTATACATAACTATAATTTTTGTAAATACCTTTCGCAAACCAAAAACTCTTTTAGTTTAAATACTTGTGAACAGTAACACGCTAAACCTTGCTCTGATGCCAGCTGTGACAGAACCGACCAATCTATTAGAGCACAAGCACATAATTCACCATTAGGACGGCAAACTACATGATTGAGACCTAATAAACCCGGTAGTCATACCGAAATCCCGAAGGATTTCAAACTTTTTCGGCACGACCAAGATCGTAATAGTTTAGCTGTCACCATCCACAACGTACATAGTTCGCACATAGTTTAAAGCATCAGAGTACGAATAAAGTTATTACAACCAAGTTCAAATTCAAAATAAAGCGGAAGCGATTTAGTTCAAATCCATACACACTTAGTTCAAATACAGTGCCAGGTCCTCAGTCAATATCCAGCAAAAGCATAAGGTAGAGTAGAGTGACCGTGCCCAAGGTCTAGTCATCCCCAAGGTGGGATAGAAGCATTTCTGACAATAGCCATAAAACATCTCACCATCTGCAAAAACATGGGAAATAAAACCCTGAGTACGAGGATGTACTCAGCTAGACTTACCCATCATAAACTAAAATAAAATTGACTCCAAGGAGTATGCAAGGCTGTATAAGTAGGATAGCTGACTCATTTAATTGCGGAAAAGCTTGCATTAAGGAAACAATTAATAAGAACCTTCTAGCAATGTATTTTAATCTGATTAACCTTATCATGCTACATTAGCACCTGTACTAAACAAGCATGGTAATAATTATTCAACAAGAAAGTAACCAATTCCGGTTGAGTATCCTTCCAACAAAAGCTCAACCATCTCATCTCTTTGTTCAAGTTCTTACTATGATGCCGCTGCTCAAGTCAAGTGTTCATTGTCCAGGAACAATGGCGATTATAATCGATTACTAACCAGCTAGCGGGTATTCCTCACACAAACCACACTCACCAGCCACGGTGAGCTACAGATCATCGACATTCAATTCAGGAAAAGCGCGGGATCAACAGGTACCATCGTATCTAGGAACCGCCCGGCTGCCTTATTCAGGGCGACCCTGACCTCGGACTTACTCTCCGCGTAACCTATGGTCCCCCATCTTCACCAATATGATGCGTACAGCAGGTCGACTCCCGGCCCAAATCAAAATTTGGCTTCGCGGTCGGAACGACTTATCCTTCCAGCTAAATGTGAGGCATAAATTCAATATGACTTGAGGACATACAACGGACGGGGTCCTAGTTTGACACAGATGGGATAACCACACCGAACCTCCAGTTCAGTCTCAACACCAATCCCGCCCGGTCTCAATTTATTAGCTCCACATGGTTATCCAAGATAACAATTTATTCAACCATTCTGAGTCACCACCTATAACTCGCGGATGATAGGAAATCACCCGACTTCTACCGATCTAGTTAAGCAGGGCTAAGCAGATATTCGTACCTAAACCTAACAGGGTTGAAGTATAAACAGTGGCAAGGAATATAAGTAATGCAGCAATGGTATAAAACAACGCCTATAACTTAATGCATCAAACAAGTAAAGGACTCAAGTTAGATATTTTGCAAACCACAGGGAGAATGCTCCGGGGCTTGCCTTTCAGGAAAGAGCTTGGCTGATGGTCGGGACACTCTGGAAGATCAACTTCAGGATCCTCTTCTGCTGCTACTTCCCGCACCAAAGCTTCCTGCTGGTCTTCCTCTCCTTGTGCTCCAGGAACTACCGTTTTGAGCTCTGACGATCCTGTATGATGCATAGTGCGTATGAATACCATGTACACACAGAAATACAATGCTAATGCTGATGATAAATGAATGCTTAGCTAAGATAAAGGATATGATTTTGAAACATATAAGATAAGCACATGTCATCTGCATTCTCTTCTACCGACAAATCTTAAACAAGCCTCGCATTACAATTTACTTGCACCCTATAAGGAATTATAAATAACCATTGTTTCGCACACTACACTCTACTGAACCAAAACCAATAGCAGATCACACACCTCACAAATATCATAAAAAGCATTTTTACACACATGAAATGATAACTTTAAAGCATTATTTATAATTAAAAGAAATTAGGGTATAACTACAACATGACTTTAGTCTATTCAGAAAATTCTGTAAAAATTACAGAAGCTTAATCATACCAAATAAAGACTACCATAAAAATTTCAGGTCAAAATAGTAAGTACTTTATCCTACACAAAAATGACAAGGCAGCATAATTCACTGGGCATAAAATACTTTGTATATATAAAAATGTCAAACAACAGATCTCATAATATTATTAGCTCTAGATTGACATGAAAACACCCTCCAAAAAGTTTCATGCACAAATTCCTTATATTTTATTTATTATGAATTATTTATCACCTAATGGAAATAGGCATCATAACTAGACAGAGTAAAGTTTCCACAGGACATAGCCTCACAACATTTTTCACAGACAGAGCATGACATAAGAAGACTAGCAAACTTGGTCTCACATTTTTCTGAGTAACAGAGAATTACTTATGCATTTTCTAAGATAAAAGCAATTAATAGAGATAAATAAATCTATACCAAAAAGTATCACAAAATCCACATTTCATATTTTTCATGCATAGATCTCCCCAAAAGAAAAATACTGCAAGTTGAACCAACTCATTTGGATGAAAAATGAAGAAGTTATGGATTTTCAAAATTTTAACAAAAAATCTGGAATCAGATTTCATAAAAGAAAAAGAAAAACGCTTTTGTACCGAAGACCCTGAGTTTACCGGAAATCCACTAAGCCCGATAAAAAGTTCTCTATGTCTGGCAGTTATGCACGAAGAACCTTAACTTTTGTCGTATTCCAGGGCGAGGTCCTTGCACAGAGAGGGGTTAGGTCGCCGGCGTCGGCGCGGCTTCGTCGGCCGTTGCCGGGGTTCTCCGGCCAAATTGAGCAGAGGGGAAGCACGAGCGGGTCTAGGCGAGTCGATCTAGGGTTCTATTGAGGGCGGAGCACGGCCGTGGCGGTCTGGCCAAGCGCGCAGGCGGACGGCGGCCTCCCATCGGTGGCGCAGCCAAAAATTCCGGCGAGGATAAACCCTAACTGGCTCCATTGACCACGGTCACGGCTTCTACAAGTCAAAGCGCAGCTATAGCTCGAGTCAGAGAGAGAAAGTGTTGGCCAAAAGGACCAGGGCACGATGGCGGCGGTCACCGGCTCGCCGGCCGTCGAGAAGAAGCTCACGATTGGGGGTCTTACCCTCGGCGAGGACGGTTGATAGGGGGCGCAAGCACGAGCAAGATGAGGCGAGTTTAGTGGCATGCTTGGAGAAGAAAATGAGCGGTGGAGGTGGCTTGGTGATGGCGGCGCAGTCGGCGGCGGCGACGGCGAGCTCGCGGAGCGGGAGAAAGCAGCGGGGAGAGCAGAGAGTGAGAGGGGGAGACAGAAGGAGGGAGCGGCCGCGGTCGCTTTAACGCGGTCGGGACGGTCGCGGCCGCCCCGGACCATCGGTGGACGCACGCCACGGGGAGCGCGCGGGCTGGGCGACATGGGCGGTGGCCGGCCATTTCCCTGACGGCTTTGACCAACCGTCACTGAAATGCTATTTCCATGACCTCTAATATAAAGTTTTCTGCCCTTTAACTCCCAAACCAAGCCGAATTAGCCAAAACTTATATTGAAGAAAATGTATCTCTAGAAGAGTAGAACATTTCATCTATACAAAGTTTGGCCATATTCTGCATAGATTTAGAAATACAAAAATCCAAATGAAAATGCCTTTAAAATTCACTAAAATAGAAAAACAGCCCTCAAACCTGCCTTTTTCAACATTTTTGAACATCTTCCATGCATTTTCATGAAAAATGGTAATTAAAACTTTTGTTCCCTATGAAATTCTATACAAACTTTATTTAGGGTGCACACATATGCAAGCACTCTAGCTACCACTTTCAAATCAGTCAAACAAAACCACTTTCGTGGTCCACCTTGGTCAACCATGATAACAAAGCTTAATTAACCAAAACCATGAACATAAACCTAGGTTCATTTGGTGTCCTAATCATGTCTAGGTTACCTTAGAGGTCATCAAACACCAAACACTCATATCATTTATCCAATTCATGTGAAATGCAAGCATAATTTGAAAATTCAAACATCCACATAAAATGATAATTAATCTTTTCATTAATGCCATGCATAATGATGCTTATGATTAAGAATGCAAGTGATTATGCATGCTTAACACCTTGGGTGTTACATGGCCAGGCCGAGAAGCGCTCCCGCCTCCACGTTCAACCGCGTGAGCGCGCGGGCTGTAGGGAGCCGCCACGTGGCTGCACCCGACTAGTCAATCTGAATTCCCGCTGCCGCCAGTGGTCCGCGCAGTCACGCACGTTTGCCGCCCGTGGGCGACCCTAATGCCATGTGTCAGTGGCTGCATGGCTCGCCCCGTCACGTGTGCCTCCAGGCCAACAACGCTGCGACGTCGGGCCCGGCCTACCTTGTCTCCTGTGCTCGTGTGGGAACGCCTAGCGCTGTTAGCTGCTGCCGCTGCCGCAACGTGGCAGTTTCTGATAAGAGGAGCATGGTACTGTTGGGGAGTGCTGACGTCGACATGACGTCAGCACTCCTTTTTAATTTGTATTTTTGATATCTTTTTCCTCGTAGCTCCAAATAAGGGAAATAATATATGAATTTTGTTCAGCTCGACGAGCCCATCGCAATGGTGCGCTCCATTTCCTTGTTTGAGATACTTTTATTTTATGAAAAATTAAGTATTCCTGCAACACAAGTGAAAATAACAAAACTCGTGAAACTTGTTAGAAAATAATAATTTTGTTATGATGTGTCATGGAATATTGTCCTTTTGGCAGTCAAATCATATGCAATAAGGAGCGCCAATAGTGTGAAGTTTTGGTATGTAGTGGATAATGGGTAAAAAGAATAGTAATGATGATAAAAGGTGAAGGGATGATAGAAGTGAATACCTAATTCTACTGAAGCTCCTTTAAAGAGAATTCTTACATCTTATTTGTACTTTGAAAAACTTTGAGGAAGACTTGGGCTTCTCACATATTTTTTTAAATGGGGGTCTAAATATTTTTCTTTCCCCTCTTTCTTTCTTTTCTTTTCTTTTTTTATGAGCGAACAACACCCAAGCTTCTTTTAAAACACACATATATTGATAAGAGGTAGCAACAGAAATATTTGGAGCCTTATGGGCTAGTGAAAAAATAGTAGAACAAAATGATGGAATATCTTTTTGGGTAATTTACCCCCAGGACAGGAGTAGAACTAAATTTTGGGTGGAGAGTGGATTGCGTGAATGCACACTTTCAGGCATGTATTAGTGGATGTATATATGTGGTTGCGTACTTCCATGATAGAAGCAGCACAAATGGGTGAATAAATGCAGGTGCGTACTTCTAGGATAGAAGTAGTATATGTGGGTGGAATATATATGGGGATCTTGATTTTAACCACATGACCAACTCCTAAGGGTCTACACAGCTTGACCATACTCAATGTTTATAAGCAGTAACAAAATGAGTGTAGGGGTTTTTCCTAATCTAGTGAGCATGTATATGGCTATGGTAGGAATTTAAAAACTCTCATCATACAGGAACTCATCATGCAACAATTTAAATTTTTAAAAGATAAATTCTCCAGAACTCTAGCATCTCTAGGAACAAGATAAACAACAGCTCAAAACTTTTCCATATCATATCCGTCAACCACCTAGACTTAAATCAAGCATTCGCTACCCACAAGTTTAGGTTTAGAGTAAATCTCAAATCAAAACTATTGTATCTAAAACTCAGGAGAGTGCAAGGTTGAAAACTAGGTACTTGAAACCATTTTATTTATTAGACAGAAAAACATATATGTATATAGAAAAAGGAAAAACATTTATTTGGTTTATAAAGGTTATGCATCTTTTTATTTATTTTAACAGAACATAACTATGTAAATAGATAAGTAATGAAATACTTAGCTAGATACATGGGGGATGCCCACCCCCAAGCTCAATGTTGACATAATCTTGACGTAGTAGACAGACAGTAGAGGTAGACTTCCTCTTTTGAAGTGTTGATGATGATGACCGTTGAAACAGCACTCCGATAGAGGACAGGTCATCCTCTGGTTGCTTCCTTTGGTCCTTCAAATTCTGTGAAGCTCAAATAGACAACAAAGCTTGTGGAACTGATTAAGTGTTAGTCATAAATCTCTAAAACTTGGTCATATCAAACTTCCTTTAATATGTATCTCATTTTAGCAGGACACATATTTTTATTTATTTTTATATTTATGTCATGTAAGAAATCGTAAACATGATGCATGCATATTTATTTTATTTTTACGCCCCCACATCAAATACACCTATGGGTCTTGCCACAAATTTATTTGCATGGGGCTTAGCATTTATATGGATGCAAAGTAAGATATAAATTGATAAAGTAAACATGCAACCGGCTAGGCATAAAAAAGGAAAGTAAATATGCTAAAAGAAAAATGCAATGCAGAAAAGAAAATTGATAACTTATCAAGTTTTATCTCTTGGCGCGGCATTCGGTGATTTAAGTCCTCTGAACAGGACCTCTTGTTTGCTCAATATTCTTCGGGCGCCTTGGATGGCACCACTGATTAATCCTCTTCCTGAGTTGAATCTGAAACTGATTTTACTTTTACTTTCCATACCTGTTTGGTTGATGAGGTTGACTTGGAGGAAGGAGTTGGTTGCACTATCTTCTCTGTTCTCTGTGGGGGATTCTTTCTGTTGGTGGTACAACTCCTCCTCGGGATATCGATCTTCATATCTTGATACTGTTCCTTCATAGTCAGCCCATCCATCCTTGGTGATTCGCTTCTTCTGATGGGTGCGGGTACGACGTCTTCTTTTATTTCTATTCTTCTTGGAATCTTCATTGACCATGTAGTTATCATTAAAGTAGCAGCACACCTTCTCAGAGGGGAAGTGGAAATGCACTTCTCCTGTTCCGATGTATATGATTGCTTGAGTAGTGTTAAGGAACGGTCTTCCAAGGATGATAGGTGGATCATACTCATCTTCTCCCATGTCAATGACTAGGAAGTCTGTAGGGATGAAGTGATCATCAATCTGGATGGGGACATCTTTTGCTAATCCATCTATGAAGCAAAATGATTGGTCTTCCATCTGCAGTTGTGAATAGGTGGGATGCAGAGGCATAGTGCCATAGAGAAACTCATAAGTGACCTTGGCCATTATGTTGACGCCTGATCTAGTGTCACAGACTGCCTTCTAGAAATAGTTGCCATTGATTGTGCATTCAATGGTTGGGACACCTGGGTCATCCTTCTTGATCAGATGTGGGGACTTGAGTTGATGGTCATGTTCTCTATGGACTGTTGTGACCATCCTTATTACCTTCACTTGTTGTGGCTTCTTATTCTTGTTCTTCTTGTTCTTCTTCTTCTTTGTCTCATAGGCAAGTTGAGGGTGTGCAGGGAATTGTAACACTTGATTCTTGAATGAGAAAGTCTCCCTCTTCCCTTTGATGTTGAAACAGATCTTAGCCATGTTGGAGTAGTTGATGGCTTCGGTGGTGTTCAAGAATGGTCGTCCCAACATGATGGGCGACTTCTCATCAACTCCTGTCTCTATTACCAAGAAGTCTGTAGGAACATACGAGCTGCCTACTCGTACACAAATATCTTCTAGAATTCCTTTGGTGTAGCAAAGTGACTGATCTGCAAGCTGCAAGCACATGGTTGTGTATGATAAAATATAATCTAACATTCTTTCATATATCACCTTGGACATGATGTTGATGCTTGCACCAAAGTCACAGATTGCTTCATTGAAGTTCATACTCCAATGGAGATCAGAATGACTGGTCTTCTTGGATCACCTTTCTTGATTGGGAGAGTGTCATCGTTCCAACCAGCTATTGGAATATTCCAGTTGCTTCTTGCATCAAGATGTCTACAAGATTTGCATATTCTAATTCTTCCGGCTTCCTCGGAATGATCTTACCTTGGTATTTAGGAGGAACAACCATAACAAGCTGGGATATTTGTGATTCAATCATTTTATTAAAGCTATGTTGATCTTAATGGTAGTAGAAAAGTTATCCATCCTACTATTGATTGCTTCTAGCACTTTATCATTGGATGCTAACTTCTTAGACAGGTTATCCATTAACTTTCCTTGATTAAGCACTAACTCTCTCAAAGGTGGCTAATTAAGAGAATTGAAAGAATTATTACCTTGATGATTCCTTGAGTAGTTACCTGAGTAGTTAGGCTTTTGCTATTGGTTCCAACCTTGATTTTGTTGAATACGATAATAATTGTTGTTGTTGTTGTTGATGTAGTTCACATCCTCTTGTAGCTCTGGGCAAGTGTTTCCTGAATGCCTAGTTTCTCAACACTCTTCACAAGTCATGCGAGAATCATGAATGCACATGACTTCTTTCTTCTCACTAGCTCTATCATCAAGCCTCTTCATCAGCAGGCCCATCTTGGCAGAAAGCATGTCTACCTCCTTGAGCTGGTGCATACCTCCACCTCTCTTGCGACCTTGAGTTCTTTCTTCATTCCAACCTTGGTTGGATGCCATCTTTTCCACAAGAAATGTGGCTTGAGAAATTGTGAGTGATAAGAATGCACCTCTAGTAGCAGCATCCATGGTCTCACGAGTGCTGTTGTTGAGCCCATGATAGAATGTTTGCATAAGTAGCCAATTCTCCATTCCATGATGAGGAAATTCTAGGATGTAATCTTGAAAGCGCTCCCATGCTTCTGGCACAGACTCATCATGTTTTTGCTAAAAACTTGATATTTTCCCACAAAGAGAATTTGTCTTGCCCATGGGAAAGAATTTTACTAGGAAATTGGTGGAGCAAAGTGCCCACGTGGTATTCTTCTCCTTGTTTGCATAGAACCACTACTTCGCTCTTCCCAAGAGTGAGAATGGGAAAAGGTGAAGTAGTATGGCATCTCTAGGGACATCCTTGATGGTGAAAGTGCTACAAATCTCCAGAAATTGTTGGAGATGAACACTAGCATCTTCATGTGCCCTTCCACAAAATTGGCTAGCTTGCACCATGTTGATGAGCACAGGCTTAAGCTCAATGTCCAAAGCAGGTCCAGTTCGTATGTTAGCCGTAGTTGGAGCTGAGAACTCACAGAGTGACTTTTCTGCCATGGCTTCGAACACTAGTGTCAAGTTGTGAATTACTTCTTGGTGATCTTCTTGTCTAGAAGGAACTTGAGGTTGATTTGATGATGATGCTTGAGCTTTCCTTAGCTTGGCTATGGTCCTTCTGATTAATGCTTTTGGATTATCAACAAAATTATCTGGAAGATCAAACCTATCCATACATTACCCTGTATAAAATATAAGATAGACAAAAGACAAGGATAAATCTGTATGAGCAGAGAAAATTATGATTCCTTGATCACATTAGTGGATGCAAGTGATGGCTCATATCCTTTTGAATAGCTATATTCCTTCCTCGGCAATGGTGCCAAAAATGCTTGTTGGCACTCCTTACACCACTTAAGCTAGGTTGTCATCCCCGGCATGGTGTAGGAGTGTGGTATTGATAAATGCAAATGCTCCTCTACTCATAAATTTGAATCCGTAAGCGCACAGATAATACCGATGTAGCATTTTAACGAGGAGTAAACCAGGTATCATTATTTATATTTTTACCCATAGAAAGGAATAGCTAAGGATACTGAGCACTGAATATCATTGCATTTGGTAATGGAGAGTATAACCATGTCTTTGTCTATCTCTCATACAGGGTAAGTGTCACATAAAATAATATATATAATGAATGAATAGTAAATAATAAATGATCAGCACATAGCTAGATGAAATAAATGATAAGCATCTCAATAGAATACTCTAAGTCTATAACACAAGCATGGAATTAGGACGAACTATAAGAATAAATACTAAGTTATTCTAACTATAAAGTCAAAGCATACGATGATTAGTGCAATTACACTTGGCAATCATGGCAAGAAAAGGTTATATCTAAACATAGTGAATATTACGAAGGAAGATGAAGAACATAGCAATCACTTCCCTATAATAGTTGCATTCTACCTATCCTATACTTAGGAGGAGGACTACAAAGGACTCAACAGGACTGTCACTCCCGCGATCTACCTCATGACCCAGAATATAGGGTGTAATCGCAGAAAAATACGATATAGGCACCATGCCTACACAATATTTACCACTCACCCATGGTACCAATGAGCAAGCGCTATACGATCCTATGAGCAAACATAATTCTAATCCAACTATGCCAAGCATATAATAAAAGTAGACTAAGAGCATTATAATTGAGAATATAAGCAAATAGAGAAAAGTTATATCCAATATAATAGAATAGAGCAAAGTCATATTCATAGAATGATGAACAATATGAATAAAGAAAGAACAAATAAAATAGTAGGAGAGAATTACCAAGAACTCTCTTGACAGATCCGAAAACCAAGCAAAGCTTGACTCCTTCTAGTTCTAATCCTATGTAGCCATGCTATGACTATGGAGCTGTAATTGAGATGATGGCTCTAGGGCTTGATTAGGGCTTCTCTCTTGATGAATGAAGTAGGAAATGAATTAGAGAATGAATTAGGGTTTCTCCCAGGGCCAGGGGCCTTGCTTATATAGCCTCCTAGAATGCACCGCGGCCCTCAGATCAAACCGACCTTCATGCACGGTGGAGATTGATCCTCAAAGGCAATTGGGGCAGGATCCACGAGGTTAGACCTGATTGGTCCACCTGGCAGGGCGGGCGCCTTGGTGGCCTGGGCGGGCACCCTGGCCACGTGGCCAATCGGCCTCTGGTCTAGCTTGGTGGCTTCTGGTGTCTTCTAGAGTATTCTTGTGCGTGGGTTGATTCTCTCTATGTAAATCCTACATGTGTGCCTTCTTTGGTTGTTTTTCGATAACCTCCTGTAGAATTAGACATTCACCAAAACTCATAGAATTCTGTCAGTATAACCCCTATAGCTAGATGGTATTTATATTTAGGTCCTTTTTCATGCTAAGGTGATGGTTAAAAAGAGAACTTATCTACCGTCAACACACTCCCTGAAAAACAAAGCAATGACAGGAGAAGAGAAGAGCATCCCAAGATTTCATCTTAAAAGAACCCAGCTTTCGAGTTCCAAATCCTGGAATGCTCAGGGGCTTGTCGATGGGGGACCTACGGGGCTCCCCACAGAGAAGACATAAGAAGACATAGTCCAATTAGGATTCCTTTCATGTAATCTTACTAGGACTAGTTACACGCAATCCTACTAGGAACTCTAACATGACCTCAACCATGTCAGACCAACACAATCTCCAGAATAGACCTCACGGTCTAGAAAAAGAGGCGAACTGCAAAGCGCATCATGATCCCTCATACTCATCAATACAACGCAATAGGCTCATGCCGACTAGACGTAAAGGCTTTTACTCGATGCAAGTCGAGGGCCCGAACAAGTATAAAATCGTCTACTCATCAAGGTTGTTGCCATAACCACTAAGTTTCATAGTATACCAAGCTCCTCCAAACAAAAACACCCTCCCGGGTACCCTGGTGGTGGGCTATCGGTGATAAAACATCAACAAGTCCACTCCTTGAATCTAGGACAAGTAGAACCCAGTTACTTGGGGAAGGATTGCTATGTTTATGAATTTCCTAAAGTAATGTTCCTTATATTTAGATGGAAGAATGATTATGCTATAGAGGATAAGAAAAGGATTAGAACACTCTGAGGATTGTTAGATAGATCATAACTTAGGAATTAAATCTCTAACCGTGTTGCTTATTCTGTATCCTACTTGATTAGATGAGTTCTTTCTAATTATGGATTCCCTATCAATATCTCTTTATTATCAACATTGTTATTATCTGCCTTACCCATGTTGAGATAGAGTTGGTTAATTGATTCATATCTAGAGAGTATGTATTTGTTATTCTTATAGCCATATTGAATTTTCTTCTTCTCATTCCCTGAATAAATGCTCCTAGTGGTAAAATTATAAATAACAATGTCTAGAACTTTCCTAAGTGAAATGCTACAACAGAAGTATTTTATCTGTGCGCTTGCGGATAATTTCCTTTTATTTCATTTTATGTTAAGTGCCTAGATATTAAGTACAACAATATATCTTACATCGTGTTAGGGATGATAACTTAACATATGCGGTGTAAGAGATGCCAACAAGCATTTCTGACGTCGTTGCCGGGAACCTTTTTTTAGGAAAATTATATATATGGCTATCAGAAGAACATATCAAATATATACTCTTAAGATAAAAATCTTAACCAAGTCCTCTATCTTTTCAGGCTTACCCTTGTTTTGTTTATTTTATCTTATGCAGGGTATTTCAGGTTTGGTTGTGATCAATCAATATCCAATCAAAAACCAACTCAACCTGAAGATCAACTAAGTGGTGAAGACAATGGCAGCCAAGACTTTGTAAGAATTCTCTGCTCTAAGCACTGAGAATATCCGTGTTGGGCCCATACTCCCAATGGATAACGTAGAGTTTGAATTCAAGCCAAGCCTTATCAGCCTAGTCCAAGCTACTATATTTAGCGGAAAGGAACATGAAGATTCTACCACTCATCTACAAAATTTCCTAGAGATTGGAAGCACCATCATCATGAAGGACATTGCCCAAGATATCGTACTTCCTTGGTTATTCCCGTTCTCTTTGGAAGGAAGAGCAAAGATGTGGTTTTATAATCATCAAGAAGACATCAATACATGGGACAAGTGTTCAAAGGCATTTCTATCAAAGTTCTTCCCTATAGGAAAAACCAACACCCTAAGAGGGAAAAGTTACAACTTCCAACAGCAACAAGAAGAAACCATTATCGATTCATGGGAACATTTCAAGGAATATATCCTAGAATGCCCAAACCACGGATTAGAAGATTGGTTGCTTATACAAGTATTCTATAAGGGACTTATTCAGCAATCTCATGAGCAGTTAGATGCAGCTACTGGAGGGTCATTTATGTCACTCACACTTGGAAAAACTAAAGCTATTGTTGGTGTTTCTTAACGAAAGCAGCAAAATCCGTAAGCGCATGGAAATACCATTGTAGCACTTCACCTGGTGATCCACATGGTATCATAATTTCCATGAGGAAATGGTATAGCGTAGAAGGTTACTAAGCTAGTTGCCCAGAGAAGAGAGATAGATAACTAGGGTAGTGAGGTTTTCTAATGGTCGATTCCCTAAAGAAGGAAATCCAGTTGTTAATATCTTACTTCGGGCACCAGGCGCACCTGATCTGCCAGGTGATACTGGCCTGTAGATCTATGCCAAACCCAAACGTGGGGGATTACAAGGGACAGACAGGGCTGTCACCACCTGCCGTCTATCCCTCAACTGTGGGGAACGAGGCAAACGAAGGTAATTCTAGCTTAGACACCATGTCTACGCTGTTCGTTACAGCTCTAGCATTGGCCAGGAACTTCCATCTTTATCAGGAGTCCTCTCCTAGAGCTTTCGCCGAAAGGGCAGACGATGAACCTGTAAGATAGAAATGAACAAGAATAACCTTGCTGAAAGGAATATAACCAAAAGGTAAACATAGGTTTCTTACTTCAAGTAACAAGGCGCCCATTGAGGTACAAGCGGGGAGGGAGCTGACAACTCTACCACTCCTCCACCAGGAAGACGATGCTCCCGGGAACCTCCAAAGAAAGCTTCACTAGCTTGATCTCACTCACTCCCTACTTGAGCTAGCTAGAAGCTAGGTAGTGGCTCTACTCTCCCTCTTGTATACTATGCTAGAGTGTGTGTGAACAGGAAGAAGAATGGAGTGTGTATGATGGATTTGATCTACGTGTGATGTGGAATGGAGGTGGAGAGCCTCTCCTTAAATAGTGAGTGAGTAGGTCGATTTTGGGGCCCAAATGTTGAAAGCACCACCGCACCGCCAGTCCTCTGCATTGATTGTACCGCCTCACCAAAAATCGGGCCAGGCCACTCAGTTAGTGCGCCGGCCGGCCTAGGTGCATCGGCCGGCGCACCCAGAGTGGCTCTGGTGCCCATCTTCGGTCGGTTGGCCCTGGGCTGTGTCTGGACCTGGCCTTCGGTGTTGTTTTGGGCTGAGATGTCTTGATTTGGCCTTCTTCTGCTATTTCTGCTTGTCTTGCCTTGGGCCAATAAATGGGATGTGTGAATTATTGTTATTTTCCTTCATTATTGGCCCAATATTATGTATTTTCATGTATGACCTGCAAAACAAGTGTGTACACCAAAACTACGGAATTTGTTAGTTAAAAACTCCTATCTACATTGTTTCTATACTAATGTTGGCGGGGTTAGAATTGAGTTAAGGACTGCCAACAAACTCCCCCACACTTGGTCCTTTGCTCGTCCTCGAGTAAAGATTGAAGGACCAAGATGGTTTATCTTCCCAAGATGTCGATCTGTGTACAAATTATTCTGAGTTTCACTTGCATCTATGAACATTCATGGTGTCTACCAAATTATCATAGAGTTATTAAAAGACGGAATAGCCTGGATTCAAATCAATTTACTCTCCTCCTGCTTTGGGATCTTGGGTTTTGAGAATTTTTGTAAAGAAAGATAGCTTATCTCCTCAAGTCACTCTTTGAATTTTTATTTTCTTTCCTCACCAAGAACGAAGTTACTCATCCTACCTCTATTTTGACAGGCTCAATATTAGGAGTTCATAGATGGGGATGAGGTGCTCACTTACCTTGCATATGTTGCTGCATCAAGCCTCGAATCCTTGGAGGGAAGGACATACCCTTAGATCGAATATGTGCAAGTGTGTGTAAGCGTAGATGAAGATGGATCCTAATTCTAAATGTTATTTGGTACTTCTTGTATCATGACTCTCTTTATTGAAGGATGGATGAATATTTTGAAGAGTATGAGCTATGAAAGGAATTGCATATATATATATAAAAATATATATATTTATTTTTTTGAACGGGTACATGTATTTTCTTTCCCGTTGTTTATTGCTCAGATGCCCCTTGTCATGGATTTTCTCCTTTTTTTCTTCTTTCTTTTTTTAGCATAGCCCATATCTCTCTTTTTTTTGGCATATGAAGAAAATGAATGAGGAGATGTCATGATAGCAATGAGGAGTAAAAGTTTGGTGGATGATGACTGCGCGATTCTCAGGGTAAGAGTCGACACTATTATTTGGTGCAACTTCCAGTGTAGAAGTTGGTATTTTTGGTGGATGTATGTTGTGCGTGATCTCTCGGGTGAGAGTCAGCAACATTATTTGGTAGGTGGACATGAGATTTGATATTTGGGGTATGAAGCTTCTCTCAACATAAATCACAAAACTTGATACAACTCAACACAAGATAAATGGCTATGTAGCAAGTTTGTCATGTATAAGTATGGCACTGGTGGGAATTTATTCATCACTGAGGAGCGTGCTATATATTTTGAATTTTATAAATAAATCCCAAGATCATTACAAGAGAAAAGTAAACTTCATGTCATCCTACTATCTCACATCTGTCAATAACTTAGATAGAAAATGGGGTCCCTATTATAGAGTTGCTCACAAATATATCGGCTTTTGGCACGGAATAAAAAGTATACAAATCATTATCAATTGGTGAAAAATGGAAATGGAGCATCATATTTTTAGTGTATAAACATTTGATTTTTCTATGAAGAATATTGTAAGAGTGAGAGATGTGCAAACCGAATATCTTTGTCATGATGGTCATTCATGTGCACACCCCTTCGAATGGCGCCTCCCCCACACATGTTTTTGTTTCTATCTTTTTATTTTCTTGTGTGTAGCAAAGAACAGAAACAAGTGGAGACAAAGAGAGAGACACAATGCATATATACATTCTTTATTGAAACATTGCAAAACTTGATACAAGTAGGCACACATTGGAATTCAAATTACAAATTGGAAAGGGAAATTCCTGCAATCAAAAGTGGGTGTGCACCTAATTTATTTGGAGCAAGCGTGCATTCTAAAGAGCGTGTTCTACCCTTGTTGCCTTAGCAAAATCAGCGATTGCCTCATCCATCTCAAGATGAAAGCATCTAATTTCTTCATCTAGTTGGAGATCAGCGGTGCATGCTTCTGCTAACTTATTCTGCAAATGGTGGAGATAGCTAGAAAGCCTTTTGATCTCTTTGTGCAAGTCATCTCTAATTGCTTCCTCCGTCTTAGGTAGCTCCTCACCACCGAAGAATCCAGCGAGCTGCCCTTGGATCGAAGGGTCACACACCAGCAAGGGTGCGTCGGGGTATGTTCATCGGCCTTTGTCATGAGACCCTTCCCTCATCCTCCTCCCGGCTGATCAACCCCTCCAACGGTATAGGAAAAGGTAGGGATTTTGAAGGAAGAATAATCAGAGGAAGAAGGCTTGGAGCGCTTGGAAGGACTGCTGTCCGCTGAAGTGGCCTTCTTGGTGATGATCTCCGGCGCCTTGGGTGGAGCCTCATGACGATGCTCACTAGTCTCTCCCTTCTCTAGGTAGTTCTTGGCAAAAGCAAGAGCCTTTTTCTTGTCGAAAGTGAGTTAGGAAGGGCTAGGGAGCAGTGCGCCATGGCTAAGAATACGGAATTCTTGCTGGAGTGTAGGAGGAAGAGGAATGGCTTAAGCTTGATTTGTGAAATGAAGGAGAATGAGGGGACTACTTATAGGAATGGGCAGGCACCCCTATGTTCCTCCGAATCAGCCAGGATAAAATCGTCATCAAGACCGACATCAAAATGTGAAATGAAGCACGGTGGCAAAAATTCGGGGCGAGAGGAGCTGGTGGTGGGCCGGCCGGACCAGGTGGGTTGGCCGGCGCACCCGGAGCTCCTCTTCACTCGATTTTTCATCTTGGTACAGAATCGCAAGTTTCAAATTTGAAAATGTTTTTGGTTTGGTTGATACGGGTACGATGCTCAGGCTTAACTCACATAACTCTCATTAAGCAAAGAGATTAAGCCATATTTTTAAATTTTCAAAATATTTTTATTATATTTTAAACAACAACATTTCAGTCATAAAAGAATATAAATGAAATACAATGCTTGCTTTTCTTAAAACAAGAAATCATGATTATTATTTTAAAATTATAAAGAATAGATTAATTAGCTTAAAAAACATTTTTAGCAATCATTTTTCAAGGCATAGTTAAATCTATTCTATCTATTTCTTGATCAATATTAGAATTGTGAGATGGTGCAAGGAAGGGTTTTCGTCTCTGACCGTTAACCTTGAAGATATTACCGTCGTCATCTTGAATTGTTATCGCTTCATGGGACGATGTGTCGATGACGGTGTACGGTCCCTTCCACTTTCTCTACAGCTTCCCTTCACTGAATAATTTCACCTTGGAGTTGAACAATAGGACTTGATCGCCCTGTTAGAACTCCTTGAGCTTGATGCGGTGATCGTGCCATCTTTTTGTTCTTTCTTTGTATAATTTGGCATTGTGATAAGCTTTCTCACGCCATTCCTCTAGCTCGGTGATTTGCTTTTGCTGGTTTCGCCTAGCTAGCTTGAGGTCCATGTTCCAGCTTTTGATTGCCCAATAGGCTCGGTGCTCAAGCTCTACTAGCAAGTATCAACTCTCCCCGTATACCAGCTGGTATGGTGACATGCCGATAGGGGTTTTATAAGCAGTCATGTATGCCCAGAGTGCATCAGGAAGCTTATTTTTCCATCCTTTCCCCATATCATTGACCGTCTTCTGTAGGATATTTTTGATTTGTTTGTTGGATGTCTCAGCTTGGCCACTTGTTTGCGGGTGATAGGGTGTAGCAATGTTGTGTTTGGCATTGAGTTCCTTCAAGAATGCCTTGAATGTTTTATCAACAAAGTGTGATCCTCCATCGCTTATCACCATGCGTAGTGTTCCAAAGCGAGGGAAGATTATCTCATGGAACATCTTTCTGGCATGCTTGACATCAGCAGCTCTGCATGGCATGGCTTCCACCCACTTGGATACGTAGTCGACAGCAACAAGGATGTACTCGCAATCTTGGGACTTCTGGAATGGTCCCATGAAGTCGATGCCCCACACATCAAATATTTCTATTTGAAGGTTGTAGTGTAGGGGCATCGCATTGTGTGTTGTGATGTTGCCTTGGAATTGGCACTTTCGACACCTCCGAATGAATTCTTTGGTGTCCTCGTACATCGTTGGCCAGAAGAATCCACACTGCCAGATCTTGGCTTGTGTGCGGAATACTCCTTAATGACCTCCGTATGGTGCTGAATGGCATTTTTCAATGATTTGTAGTCCTTCAGCTGTCGGTACGTATCTTCTCAATAGGCCATCTGAACATACCCTGTATAGGTATGGGTCATCCCATAGGTGACGTCTGCTTTCTACTTATAGTTTCCTTCAGTTCTCCCCTGGTGGTACGTATCCTGCAACCATGTATTTCACAATGTTTGCATACCATGGGGTAGTGTCCATCACCTTGAGTAGCATGTCGTCGCGTAAGAAGTCATTGATCGGCAGTTCCTGCATGTTAGTGACTTGCATATGCGATAAATGATCTACAATAGTATTCTCTATTCCTTTCTTATCTTTTATTTTTAGATCAAATTCTTGGAGTAAAAGAATCTAGCGAATCAAATGGGGTTTCACATCTTTTTTAATGAGCAAATATTTAAGTGCGGCATGATCGGTATAAACAATCACTTTTGCTCCCACTAAGTAAGACCGGAACTTATCGATAGCCAAGATGACTGCAAGGAGCTCCTTTTCAGTGGTAGCATAGTTAAACTGAGCTCCTGTTAGCATCTTGCTAGCATAAGCTATTGCGTGATGCTTTCTATCTTTGGTTTGCCAAGGACCGCACCAACAACATAGTCGCTAGCATCACACATGATTTTGAATGGTAAAGACCAATTGGGTGGCTGAATAATTAGGACCGAGATGAGTGCTTTCTTGAGGGTATGAAAAGCTTGTAAACACTCATCTGTAAACTTAAAAGATGCATCCTTTGTTAATAGGCTTGTCAGGGGTCTAGAGATCTGCGAAAAGTCCTTAATAAATCTCCTATAGAACCCTACATGTCCTAGGAAGCTACGGATTCCTTTTACATTTACTGGAGGAGGTAGCTGCTTGATAACCTCAATCTTAGCCTTGTCTACCTCTATCCCCCGTTCAGACACCAGGTGCCTGAGGACAATGCCCTCTCGGACCATAAAGTGGGCACTTTTCCCAATTAAGTACCGGATCCTTTTCTTTGCACATTTCCAAGACCTTGTCTAAGTTTTCCAGACAATGATCAAAAGTTTTTCCATAGACTGAAAAGTCGTCCATGAAAACTTCCATAATTTGTTCAATCATGTTGGAAAAGATAGGCATCATGCACCATTGAAATGACACGGGTGCATTACACAACCCAAACGACATTCTACGATAAGCGTATGTTCCATACGGGCATGTGAAGGTCGTTTTACTTTGATCATTGGGATGGATGGGAATTTTATGATAACTCGAATACCCATCAAGGAAACAACATAAAGAATGTTTTGCTAATCGCTGCAACATTTCATCAATGAAGGGTAGCGGAAGTGATCTTTCTTAGTTGCCATGTTAAGTTTTTGGTAATCTATGAACATTCTCCATCCCGTGACGGTTCTTTGTGGAATGAGTTCATTTTTAGCATTTTCCACTACCGTCATACCTCCCTTTTTGGGAACCACTTGGACGGGGCCAACCCATTCGCTATGTGGTACAGGATAAATAATCCCGGTGTGAAGAAGCTTAAGAACTTCCTTCTTCACGACTTCCCGCATCGCATTATTGAGCCTTCGTTGAGGCTCTCGTGTGGGCGTACTAGACGGATCGATAGGAATGGGTACAAAGAGTTGGGCTTATCCCTTTAAGATCATCTAAGGAATACCCAAAGACCATCCTATGCTTTTCTAGGATGGCAATGAGTTTGGCCATCTCCTCGTCACTAAGTTTGTCACTTATGATGACAGGAGTTGCGTGTTGCCATTCAAGAAAGCATAGCGTAATCTAGCGGGCAAGGGTTTAAGCTCAAGAGGAGGTCGTGCCAGCACTTCCTCTTTGGGAAGGTCTATGGTCTCTCCTAAGCCGTCTGTTTCGTCTGTAAATAGCTCTGCGTCTCTTTCTAAGGATGACTCGGGAGACTCAAATGGTCCTACCGACATGACTTCCATGGGCGTATCATGAACCGGGGGAGGTTCTGACACTGAGTTTTTAGCTCTTGTGACTTGGATAGAAAACAAATCTCTCCCCAACTTAACATTCAGTTCCCCTGTTCTCAATGGATTAGCATAAAGCTTTTCCAATGGGTGCCCAATGAGAATGTTGAAATCTTGGACTTCAAAGATATGAAAGTCTAAGTCCAAGTCGACATCTTCTATGCGGAGAGTGACATTGTGTAGAATCCCAAGTCCTTTTAGAAGTGTTCTAGGTGCTACTCGTAAGGACTTGTTGGTTGGAGTAATTGGTTTGTTTCCTAAGCAAGAAGTCGCAA
Source organism: Bothriochloa decipiens (assembly GCA_023333625.1). Taxonomy (NCBI): domain Eukaryota; kingdom Viridiplantae; phylum Streptophyta; class Magnoliopsida; order Poales; family Poaceae; genus Bothriochloa; species Bothriochloa decipiens. Next base: position 19,069,559 of record CM041641.1, on the reverse strand, counting down.
AGGAGTTTGACATGATATTTACTCCTACCGTTGGATTATACATTGTGTCTACCCAATCCCTGTGAGGTTTACATCGAATGGTCGAACAAGGAGCACGAGTCTAAATTTCCTCAAAAGAAAGCTCTCCTTCCGCTACCCATTCGGAACTCATGATAGCCGTTAACTCCCTAACGGATTCCTTAAGAAAAACAAGATCTAGAGGCTCGTTAGGAGTTGTAGGGAGGGGAGGTCTCCTTCGACATGTGTAATTCGAGGTATTTCTGAATTCTTCGAAAAGATCATCCTCAAAAATGGGAAGATCCAAAGATTGGATGTCTTCCTTTTGGCTTTCTAGTTCAGGAGAGGGTCTCTCTATAGATGTAATGTGTTGGCAAGTGCCAAAGAGACTTCCTCTATAGCAGGCTTGGGCTCAAACCAAATAGGTTCTAGCGGAGGCATGTTTTCTAGGATACATTCTAGAAGTGCTTCGCCTTCTGCTGTGGTAAGATGAGCAAAAGAGCCACCAGCTGCTATATCAAGCTGTAGGGCAGACTCTTTTCTAAGATCTAACCAAAAGTGCTGCAAAAGCACATGGTTTGGTATAGAAAAATCTGGGCCGGATCTAGTTAAAATCAAGAATCGGTCCTAGCTGCACCTATAGTCTCGCTATCTTTTTGTTGGAAGCTGAGTATCTCTTGTCGTAGGGAAGCGATGCGAGATATAGGGAAGAATGCGACATAAAACTTGTGTCGTAAGTCTTCCCAATCTCCATTTACCTTGCCTATGGTGTGGGCGTACCATTGTTTCGCTCTCTCATTAAGAGAGAAAGGAAACAACTTCCACCGCAACATTTCTTGTGACATGCCTAAGATGGTCAGGCAAGCATAGAGTTGCTCAAACTCCCATAAGTGATGATAGGGATTTTCATAATCCAAACCTGAAAAGGCTTGGTCTTGAACCATGGCTATGAAGCCTGGGCGGAGCTCATAACTAGAAGCTATGATTGGCTTCGAGGATTGTAGAATTTCGATGAGCTCGCCCTTTGGAGCAGAAAGGTTGTGAATGGTAGGTAGCTCCATGTGTATTTTTTTGTTTTTAAAAGAAAAGGAAAAGAAGAAAGCAAAGGTAGAGCATGATACATGGGCGAATTAGGTTCATAGATAACTACACAAACCGTTCCCCGGCAACGGTGCCAGAAATGCTTGTTGGTGTTTCTTAGCGAAAGCAGCAAAATCTGCAAGCGCACGGAAATACCGTTGTAGCACTTAACCTGGTGATCCATAGGGTATCGTAATTTCCACGAGGAAATGGTATAGCGTAGAAGGTTACTAACCTAGTTGCCCAGAGGAGAGAGATAGATAACTTGGGTAGTGAGGTTTTCTAATGGTTGATTTCCTAAAGAAGGATATCCGAGTCGCTAATATCTTACTTCGGGCACCGGGGCGCACCTGGTCTGCCAGGTGATACCCGCCTGTAGCTCTAAGACGAACTCGAATGTGGAGGATTACAAGGGACAGACAAGGCTATCACCACCTGCCGTCTATCCCTCAACCATGGGGAATGAGGCAAACGAAGGTAACTCCTAGCTTAGACACCATGTCTATGCTGTTCGTTACAGCTCTAGCGTGGGCCAGGAACTTTCATCTTTATTAGGAGTCCTCTACTAGAGCTTCCACCAAAAGGGCGAATGACAAACCCGTAAGATAGAAACGAATAAGAATAACCTTGCTGAAAGGAATATAACCAAAAGGTAAACACGGGTTTCTTACTTCAAGTAGCAAGGTGCCCGTTGAGGTACAAGCGGGGAGGGAGCCGACAACTCTGGTACTCCTCCACCAGGAAGACGATGCTACCAAGAACCTTCGAAGAAAGCTCCACTAGCTTGATCTCACTCAGTCCCTACTTAACCTAGCTAGAAGCTAGGTAGTGGCTCTACTCTCCCTCTTGTACACTATGCTAGAGTGTGTGAAGAGGAAGAAGAATGGAGTGTGTATGATGCATTTGATCTATGTGTGATCTAGAATGGAGGTGGAGAGCCTCTCCTTAAATAGTGTGTGAGCAGGTCGGTTTTGGGCCCAAATGTCCAAAACACCCCCGCACCGCTAGTCCTCTGCATTGATTGTACCGCCTCACCGAAGATCAGGCCAGGCTGCTCAGTCGATGCGCGGGCCAGCCCAGGTGCGCCGGCTGGCCCAGGTGCGCCGGCGCACCCAGAGTGGTTCTGGTGCCCTTCTTCGGTTGGTTGGCCCTGGGCTATCTCTGGACTGAGCCTTCGGTGTTGTTTTGGGCTGACACGTCTCGATTTGGCCTTCTTCTGCTATTTCTCCTTGTGTTGCCTTGGGCCAAGAAATGAGATGTGTGAATTATTGTTATTTTCCTTCATTATTAGCCCAATATTGTGTATTTTCATGTATGACCTGCAAAACAAGTGTGTACACCAAAACTATGGAATTTGTTAGTTAAAAACTCTTATCTACATTGGTTTTGGTGTATTCTATACTAATGTTGGCGGGGTTAGAATTGAGTTAAGGACCGCCAATAGTCACCTCATCCCTAGTTCTTCCTCTATTCATACTAATTTGATGAACGATGAAGAACAACGAAGAACATGTCAAGAACATAACACATAAACTATATGCTAGTTCATATATCATGATCATAACATGAACAAGGCTATACTCTAGTTCATATGCATTGCTATATAAATAAGATGAGAACTTGAACTTGGAAGAGAACTGCATTGTATTCATACTGAGGTGTTCTTCTTCTTCCAAGGAGAGAAGCTCTCCTTGCTAGCTCTTGCCTTGGTTTATTACTAAAACTAATCTAAAGAATACAAGTGAGAGGTGAGGTGAGTGGCTCCAAATGATGGTGTGTGTGTTGGAGGGGAACTCTCCCTCTCTTTTATAGTGATACATGGTCGGTTTTGGGGGAGATAAATATGGAAGCAGGTGAAACTGTCCTATGCATGGAGGCATGCAACCGCCTGAGAAAACTAGGCCCAGAAAGAGCCAGCTGGGGGGCGGCTAGTCCCCTGGTGGGCCCTTCTACCCATCGCCTTCGTATGGTCGGTTTCCCTCTAGGCCTAGACCTCTCCTGCTTTTATGATCGGGCCCAGATTTGTATGAAGGTGGGCTTCTCTTCTTCTTTTGGTTGTGCCTTCTCTGAATACGAATTCTAGAATGCGCTTTCTTTATGGTTTTTGTGCATTTCCATATATCATACCTGCAAGTCAATTACACACCAAAACTTGTGGAAATGTTAGTTTAAAGCCCAACCTACTACTTATTTTAGTAAAATATTGGTGGTTAAAAATAGTCTCTAAAGGCCGCCAATAGTACTGATATCCTCCGAGCGCACCCGCCGGGTGTAGCCCCCGAGGCCTCGAAGGAGTAGAAGACTCCTTTGAGGGCTTATATACGTTCAATCTAGGGGTGCTCAAGTGCTCGAGCCCCTGGGTATATTCGACCCTCTTTCGTCGAGGGTTGCCATAGGCTGTCGAGCCCCCGTGCCTCGTGTGGTCGGGGTTCGGACTAGCGTATAGTTCTCACGAGTCCTTTTGTTAGGATGTGAGGTGAGGAGCATCATACTACCCCTGTTGGGCGAGTTTCGACATCCGTTGTCGAGCTGTTATTAGGGAATTCAAGTGGGAGCTCGAGCCCTGTTCGATAGGGGTCAACTAGTGGCCACAGAGGCACTCTCCAAAAATGCCAATAGGTGGTCACACAGATCCCGGTCCCGTTCGATGGGGTCCAGGGGCTCAATGCCTCCCTCCGAGGGGATTCCATTGTTGTCCTCCCATTTGGCCTTGAATATGTCCGAGGGGGCCTCGAGATCGGTCCTCAAGCTAAGGCCATGTGTAGCCGCTCCCCTGGTCATTCCTGACTTGGATACTTGAGGGCCGCTTTTGAACCTAGGTCGAGGGCTAGCCTTCGCTCCTTGAGATTTAAAAGTGGGGCCGAGGTCCTCTTACCTTCTCATGGAAGATATAGTCCGCGTATAACTCCTTCCACCCGTTGTGTGCATCTTTTTAAGCGAGAGACAGAACGGCGTGGTAGTGGGCGGTGTGGAGAGCGGTTGGAGATCGTGCGGGTGGCACATGTCCCTAGGAACTCCTTCCTGCGTCGGATGGCATCCCTTGAAAATGTCGTGCGGGACTAGATCCAAGGCACGCTCCATCATGGCGTGAAGAGGGCGCTGGCCGTCGTCCGCTCTGGCTACCAATATGATATGGAGGTTGTCTCTGGCGGCTTCGTCTCTGACCTGAACAAGACAAATCAAGAGAACCAAGAGACTTTCCTAGGACTAATCGAGACAGCTGAGGTTGGTGCCCCTCTGGCTGATGATGATAACGAGGGCCTGTGAGCCAAATCTAGGCATGAAGGCCCATGTAATAGATAGTTTTTGCGAATGATGTGGCCTGGATGGCCCTTGAAATAATATGCATTATATGAATGCTTCGAATGTTTTAAGTTCGAGTCTGTCTTTCCTTTTTTGCTCAATTTGAGTTTTTACGCGGTCTTCTCGGTGCACGGTTGCATCCTTCATTGAGGGGTGTGAGTGGAGGTACTGTATCCTAGAGGCATAGGCGATCTCATGGCTCAATGGCTCCTCAGCCTTAGGATGCCTTCTCGGCCTCGTTGACTACTTAAAAACCCGTATTGGAGCGTATAGGAAAATTAGACATCGATCGTTCGAAATCGTGTGCTTTTACTAAGTCATCTTGCATGCAGTTGCATCGCTTGGTCACGGGGAGTGAGTGGAGGTACCGTAGCATGGACACATAGGTGTTCTCGTGGCTCGACAACCCCTTGAGCCTTGGGGTGCCCTCACGGCTTTGTCGACTATGTAGAAGTTTTTCGAAGATATGTGAGTTTTTTAGGGACGTGGGGGTCCCCCTTCTAGCCTCTGAGGGAGGCTTGACTCTGCAAGGGGTAGGGTCGAGCATACCTATTTTTTGTGAAATCAAAAGTACTTTTTGTTCATTCAGGAAATGAAATATGTATAAGGCCTCAAATGTTTTAAGTTTGAGTTCCTCGTTCTTTATTCACCTGAGTTGTGCTTTCATGAGGTTTTCGATGTATGTTCGTGCCCCTCAAGGGGCAGAGTGAGTGGAGGTACCATAGTGCAGAGGTATAGGCGATCTCACAGCTCAACAGCCCTTGACCCTTGGGGTGTTCTCATGATGTTTTTGACTAAGTGATAGCACATATCAAAGCGTACAAGAAAGTATTGAAATTGAAGGTACTTTTATTCATTTATCAGACAAAAAATATGTACAAGGCCTAGAGGCCATAAGGGTAAAAGTGACGTAGCTGATCGATGTTCCCCATCTTGCTAAAGATGGCCCTAACTGCCTCCTCACTGGCGACGTAGCTGGCAACAATATCCATCAACTCATTGGCGATCTTTGGAGTGTTGCGGCCCAACACCCGGACCTACTCCTTGTACTTTATTCTGGAGAGGAACGCCATGATGACGTCATGGTTGGAGACGTAGGGAAGCTCGGTGCGTCGCTTAGAGAAGCACCTCGTGGAGTTGCGTAGGGACTCCCTATGCTTGTGTTTGTAGCTCCGGAGGTCCCACAGGTTGCCAGGACACTGGTAGGTCCCCTTGAAGTTCACCTCAAACTCTTGGACCAAGTCATCCTAGTCATGGATCTGACTGGGTGGGAGGTCCTCGAGCCAGGCTCAAGCCGTGTCAGAGAGGAACAGGGGGAGCTGATGAATGATGACGCTGTCATTGGGGGCCCTGTCGATGAAACCTCCTTGGCAGTCGACCACGGGATACCCTAAGGTAGTAGAGCGCTCAGATCTATGACCTAGATGTGAGACACAAAATGAACAACCAGGACAACAAGGGTTTATCCAGGTTCAGGCCGCTTGGAAGCGCAATACCCTACGTCCTGCATCTCTGCTGCTGTATTGATGAGTACCAGAGTACAAGGGTTCCGATCAGATGAGATCAGAAGGAAGGGAAAGACAAGAAGGTCAAATCCTGCCTTCTAGGGGGTCCTTGTTCGCCTTATATAGTCGGGGGACCAGGTTACATATCTAGGGTTTCCCTATGGTTGGTTACATTGTGCTGTATCTTTGGAGTACATGAAAAGATCTAACTGACTAAGACTTCTTGCATGCCAAGTAGCCTTCAATACCCATGTGGCCCACCAACCTAGTCAGTAGCAGACCATAGGCTTCATCTTGTTGTCCGGCCCACCGATCAGGATGATGATGGACCAACCTTCGTCTTCTGGTCTAGGCCGTCTGGAACGAGCAGCCCAAAGTCTGGCTGCGAGGGTATACGAGGTCTACACCCCCACAGCTAGTCCCCGAGCACCATGTATCTTGAGGAAAATGTCGTCTTGACCTATGCTGAGCAGTGTAGATGCAGACCATGTAGTCTCGACCAGTGAAGATGCCAACCATGTAGTGCCGACTAGCATGGATGCTGACCATGTAGAACTGACCAGCGAGGATGCTGACCACGTAGTGCCGACCAGCGAGGATGCTGACCACGTAGAGCTAATCGGCATGGATGCTGACCACATAGAACTAACCAGCAAGGATGCTGACCACGTAGTGCAGACCAACGAGGATGCTGACCACGTAGTGCTATCCCGAGCAGTTCGTAAGTCTGCTCCCGACCACAGCTTCCATCAAGGAAAGTGATCTGTCAAAAGATGCATGATGTTCCAAGAAAAAGAAAAATTCTTTTCACATCCTGAGACATGGGCCCATGTTAACACGTGACACAAAGTATCACTGGAGTGCTAACATGAACAATTCGTAGAGGTAAGAGCATTGAACCAAAGATAAAGGATAAGCCCAAGTCACAGCGAGGTGATGTGGGCCCACATAGTCCCCAAGCTTGATAGAAGATAGGAAATATTGTATTGAGCTTTTTTAAGAGAAAGTCAAAAATACCAACCAAGTGTAATCAATGCTAAATACCCTTTCGAGAACTTAAGGATAGAAAATAGGCCCAAGCTCGATAGGATATGTTGTATTGAGCATTTTAGGAAAAAAGTCAAAAAATAGCACTAACTTAACCGAGACCAGTATCCCAGGACTAGATGTGTTCCTCCTACATTGCAGTCCCCAGGTGTGGTCAGAACAAGATGCAAACTCGACCGGGCCAAGGACACTGAGAGCCCATGGTTCGTAACCATCACTGGGTGAGAAACTGTTGCACAGTCCCCAGGCGTGCTTGGAATAGGTCATAGGTTTGATTAGGTCAAGGACACCGAGAACCCATGGTTCACAAGCAACACTAGGTGAAGAACTTCCATATTAGTCCCTAGATTTTAGGAAAACATCTAGGATAAATGCGGAAGGGAATATATAATTTAAAGTAAATCTGAGCTTAAATCCCCAAATCACCGGACACATGCGCAACAATCGAGGTTGGATACGCAACCATGCACATGTTGGGAACTAAAGTATCCTGGCCCACGCACGCACTTGGGACCAGGATGGCCCACCAAGCCATGTCCACATGAGTCAAACAAGGTCCAACCCTAGAAGTCAAACCGACGTCACCCGGTTAGTATAAATAGCGAGCGCCGCTAGGGGGAATGGATTTTGCATCGCATTCACTTTGATTCCCACCCTCTCCATCTTCACGAGCATTCTATCCTCATTTTTTGAGAAATTCGACCCATCCACTGGCTTCCCAGAAACACGTGCACTGTCGTATGACCTTTCCCGATCACCACCAGAGGTAAGCCAACCAGTTCCACACATTGATTTGATTAGTGTATACTGGTATGTGATGATGTTTATATAACATGGATCATTCTGACTGTCAAACATTATGTGGACAGGATCAGAAGGTCTTCGTTTCTGCTGTGCCAGTGGAACCATGGCCTTAGGGTGAGGCGCAAGCCAACCGACGCAGAACCAATGAGTCCTGCTACCGAAGTAGGGCTCAAGCTGAGCAGGAGACGACTGTTGTCTCCAGCTCTGATGATGATGAAGTCCTCGCTGCTCTGACCAGGTGCCGAGCAGCGGGTAAGCGGCCTTTGGCAGAGGCTACCAAGCCAAAGAAATCCTCTACTCTGCTGTCCAGGGGCAAGTTAAACCAGGATGGCAGAGAAGAAAGGGGCAAGAAAAGGGATGCCCCGGCCACCCCGGAGTCGTGGGACGACCATATTATGACACTGAACCAGCGTCAAAGGAAACGTCAAGCCCAGACGCCTCTGACAGGGAGGACACCACGGCCCTCGTCCACAAAGACACCCAGGACATCCGTGCAGACTGGATCACCACCCACTCCTCCTCCTCAGCGGGGAAACACTATTTCAACCACTCCGCCGGAACAGGTCAAGGCGTCAGCACCACCACCACCATCGCTACCGCCTGTGCCACACAGGGCGGCCATGTCTCCAGCCGAATTGGCTTCATCTTCAGGGCACTGAGAGGAGGCCAGGGAGCTAACTTCTCCAATGAACTCCATCAGAAGGAGCCAAACCGGTGAGGCCTCGGACCAAGTCCCCGGGTGTGGCAGTGGGGTGACAAGCGGGGCCCTAGGCACTCCAAGCAGGGGAACAGCCCCACAATTCAGAGGAGCAATTCTGAGGAGGGTTCTAGCGGTCAGCTGGGTAAGTGTCATTGAGCTCGCATATCCTGCATTTACTTGATTTTGTATTTATTGTGGACAAAATATGACTGTAACATGTCCTACAGCCGTGTTCCTTCGGCAATGACACCGACACCGCCACCTAGCCAGACCACCGCACCATCCATCGAGCAGGTGAGGACTGGTGATGTGGCATAGTCCTCTAGGCAAGGGGAGGGGGCCAGCAGCACTGCAATACCAGCCAAGCTGACCCAGACACCAGCTCCGCATCCATAGGGGTTGGTGGTACCGTTCGGGTCGGTTACCACCGCGATCGGTTCTCTACCGGACCGTACGCCGAACCAGGAGGAGCCGACCATACCCACACCTCCTGAGGAGGTCGAGGAGGTGCCGAGGGTACCGAAGATGCCGCGCACCAACCTACCCACGCAATGTGTCTACACATCACACAAGCTGGGGAAAGATAGCTTCATGTCGTATGAGGAGATTTTACACGATGACATCGACGCGAGTATCCAGGATGCGGTGGAGGTGCTGCTGGATAGGATTAAGGTAAATTCTAATCGAGATTTGCTCATATGTTTTAAGCTTGTCATTGAGACACAAACTTACTGAGCAATCCATGGTGTATATAGTCGCTGCAGGAGACCAACTCACAACATGGCAAAACCATAGATCGGTTTGTGGCGACCTGGGAGGAATTGATGACCCTCTGAACAGCCAAAGCCAATCTAGAGGCACAGGCCCAGGTCTACCGGGAGCATGAGACCAGCACAAGGAGGAGATTGCCGCTCTGCGCCTCAGGGTGGATACCCTGGAGGAGGACAACAAGAGTAAGTCGACCTCTCACCCACATTGATCTTTGCTGTGTATTTATGGGTGCTTCTTGTAGGACTGAACGGCCAGCAAGAAGCCATGGCTCAGGAGCTAGCTGGCCTACTAGACCAAAAGGAGGCCGCTGAGGAGCAGGCCAAGGCGGACCAGGCTCATATCACCGAGCTGACTGGTAAGTAGAACAATATAGAATTGTTGTGTGTAGTCTTCCACATACTGGATGGACCAGGATATGCTGACCACCATTGTTTTGTTGTTGTAATCTTGCGGGAATGCTATCTGGCCTAGTTCCAGGTGCTGGAGGGCTCCATCTTTGTTCTCCAAGTAAAAATGTGGTCCATGACAGACCGCATCAAGCCTGCATTAAGGGCCATCTTCCGAGGAGAAGAGCACCCTGCCAATCCCGTGGGCGAAGCAGTTGTCCTCGCCGACCAGTGCAGGAGGCTTTGGCCAGTGGTCTAGGGTTTCATCGTAGAAGCTGGCCACAACGCGGTTCCAACTGCACTTGCCGTGGTCCGCTCTAGATATCCGGAGGTGGAGCCGGTAGAAGTCGCGCTCGGGATTGCATCGGAGCTATTGGAGGCCGCGGTCAAAGACCTTCAGGCTTTGTCAATGCCTGCTACTGCTGCCCTTGTCGACGACATGATCCTTATTGAAGATCCCACACAAGGTGATGCTGGTCAATAGGCTATAAACAATGTTTATATGTAGAAAAAACACTGTTTGTAAGTTGTACCGAGTAGGTGGTGCTTGGAAACTTTTAGCCTTTAAATGCAGACAAGTTAGGCATGTTTAAGTGGGTGGTAAACATTTTGCCGTTTGCTTTTTATATGCATATTTTATGCGTAGTTTGTTTTTTTGAAAAGATGTCGTCAATTAAGTTTTGCCCCCACCCTCGAAGCAAGCTAACTCTGTCGGGTAACTAGGGATGCACTAGTGAATGGCGTAGGACCACCTAGAGTGACTGCTGAAATCTCCTAGTGCAATGTAGCATGTAGCTGTAACACATTGTAAGAGTTTTATGGACAGTTTCTTGATGATGTTATCCACCGGTTTGGCATACCCAATATCATCATCACCAATTTAGGCTCTCAGTTCACCAGCAATGAGTTTTTTGACTTTTGCGATGATAATGGCATCAAGGTCAAGTACGTCTCCATCGCTCATCCTCAAGCAAATGGGCAGGTGGAACGAGCTAACGGTATGATTATCGATGCCCTGCACAAACGGGTATACCGAGACAACAAGGACCTTAAACCTGGTCGGTGGCTCAAGAAATTACCTGCCGTGGTCTAGAGGCTGCGTACCCAGCCCAGCTGGAGTTTCCCCGTACTTCATGGTGTTTGGATCCGAGGCTCGAGACGATGAAGGGTGTCAAGGAATCCAATTCATGGCACATCGACCACCTCATATGCTTCTATCCATAGAATAAGATATGTACATAGATCTTTGTTATTTGGATATTTAATACAATTTCATTCATTGTTTTCTTTTCCTATCACAATCCTATTTTTGTGCACACATCTGTCATACATGCGCCCTGCATAAGTCTCAGTTAAATTTTGATTTCTGCCCGGTGAGAACGGCTTGACAAGGCACTGTCCAGAAAACTCTTACGATGTGTTACAGCTCCGCGCTACATGGCACTAGGAGATTTCAGCAGTCGCTCTCTAACGGTGCTATGTACCTAGTGATCCAGGCGGTCCTACGCTGTTCACTAGTGCATCCCTAGTTACCCGACGGAGTTAGCTTGCTTCAAGGGTGGGGGCAAAACTTAATTGACGACTTCTTTTTGAAAAATGAACAACGCATAAAATATGCAACTAAAAAAGCAAAACAGAAAAATGTTTACCACCTTCTTAAGCATGCCTAACTTGTCTGCATTTAAAGGCTAAAAGTTTTCGAGCACCACCTGCTCGGTACAACTTACAAACAATGTTTTTCCTACATATAAACATTGTTTACAGCCTACTGACCACCATCACCCTGTGTAGTATCTTCAATAAGGATCATGTCGTCGACAAGGGCAGCAGCAACAGGCATCAACGAGGCATGAAGGTCTTCGGCGGTGACCTCTAATAGTTTCGGTGCGATCCCGAGCATGACTTCTATCGGCTCCACCTCTGGGTACCTGGAGCGGACCACGGCCAGTGCAGTCGCAACCGCGTAGCATCCAGCTTCTATGATGAACCCCTGGACCGCTGGCCACAGTCTCCTACACTAGTCGGTGATGACAACCACATCACCTATGGTGTTGGCAGGGTGCTTTTCTGCTCGAAAGATGGCCCCGAATACGGGCTTGATATGGTTCGTCATGGTCCGCATCTTTCCTTGGAGAATGGTGATGGAGTTTTCCAGCACCTGGAACTAGGCCAAATACCATTGGCGCAGGCCTACAACAACAAAACAATGGTGATTAGCATATCCTGGTCCATCTAGTATGTGGTAGACTACACACAACAATTCTATATTGTTCTACTTACTAGTTAGCTCGGCGATCTGCGCCTGGTTTGCCTTGGCCTGCTCCTTAGTGGCTTTCTTTTGGTCCAGTAGGCCGGCTAGCTCATGTGCCATGGATTCATTCTGGCCGCTCAGTCCTACAAGAAGCGCCCATAAATACACAGCAAGTATCAGTGTGGGTGAAAGAGGTTTACTTACTCTTGTTGTCCTCCTCCAGGGTTTCCACCCTACGGCGTAGAGCGGCAATCTCCCCCTCGTACTGGATGTCACGGTCCTGGTAGACCTGGGCCTGTGCCTCAACATTGGTTTTGGCTGCCCGGAGGGTTTTGCATTCCTCCCAGGTCGTGGCAAATCGATCTATGGTCTTGCCATGATGAGCATTGGTCTCCTGCAGCGACTATATACATCATGGGTTGCTCAGTGAGTTAGTGTCCAAACGACACGCTCAAAATATGCGGGCAAATCTTGATCAAGTTTTACCTTGATCCTATCCAGTAGTACCTCCACCGCATCCTAGATACTTGCCTCGATGTCGTCGTCTAAAATCTCCTCATACGACATGACGCTATCCTCCCCCAGCTTGCACGACGTGTAGACGTGTTGTGTGGGCAGGTCGGTGCGCGGCATCTTCGGTACCCTGGGCACCTGCTCGACCTGTTCAAGAGGTGCCGGTGTGCTTGGTCCCTCCTAGCCTGGCCTGTGCTCCTGCAGATAACCCGCCGTGGTGATAACTAGCCTGAACAGCACTACCCGCCTCTCTGGCTGTGGAGTCGGCATCGGGGTCGGCCGGGTCGGTGTCGTGGTGCTACTGGCCCCCTCCCCATCTCCCGCTGACTGTGCCGCGTTGCTATTCCTCACTGGCCCGGCAGGTGGCATGGTGGCCTGACTAGGTGGTGGAGTCAGTGTCATTGCCAAAGGAGCACGGCTGTAGGACAAATTACAGACATATTTTCTTCATGACAAATCCAAAATCAAGCAAGTACACGATATGCGAATTTGGTGACACTTACCCGGCTGACCGTTGGAACCCTCTAAATTGTGGGGCTGTTCCTCTGCTTGGAGCGCCTGGGGCCCTGCTTATCACCCTGCTGCCACGCCTCGAGACTTGGTCTGAAGCCTCGCCGGTTCAGCTTGTTCCGTTGGATTTCACCGAAGAAGTTGGCTCCCTGGCCTGCTCTCGGTGCCCCGAAGACGAAGCCAATCCAGCTGGAGACGTGGCTGCCCTGTGTGGCGCAAGCGGCGGCGATGGTGGTGGTGGTGCTGACGCCCCGGCCTGTTCTAGCTGAGTGGTTGAAACAGTGTTTCCCCACTGAGGGGGAGGAGTGGGTGGCGGTCCAGTCCGCACGGACCTCCTAGTTGTCGTTGTGGATGGGGGCCCCGGTGTCCTCCCTGTTGGAGGCGCCTGGGCATGATGTTTCCTTTAACGCTGGTTTAGCGTCATAAGATCGTCGTCTGATGACTCCTGGGTGTCCGGGGAATCCCTTTTCTTACCTCTTTCTGCTCCGTCGTCTAGGTTCAACTTGCCCTCGGACAGCTGAGTAGAGGGTTTCTTTGGCTTGGCAGCCTCTGCCATAGGCCGCTTACCCGCTGCTCGGCGCCTGGCCTGAGCAGCGGGGACTTCATCATCATCAGAGCTGGAGACAATAGTCGTCTCCCACTCAACTTGAGCCCTGCTTCGATAGCAGGACTCATTAGTTCTGCGCCGGTTGGCCTGCGCCTCACCCTGAGGCCATGGCTCCACCGCCACAGCAGAAATGAAGACCTTCTGATCCTGTCCAAGTAATGTTTGACAGTCAAAATGATCCATGTTATACAGACATCGTCACATACCAGTATACACTAATCAAATCAATGTGTGGGACTGGTTGGCTTAGCTCTGGTGGTGGTCGGGAAAGGTCGTACGGTAGTGCACGTGTTTCTGGGAAACCAGTGGATGGGTCAAATTTCTCAAAAAACGAGGACAAACACCGGACCACCGCCTCTGGCATCGTCCTCTCTCGGGTCTCTCGTGAAGGGTCAGCCCGACCAGAATACTCATACAAGAGGTTCACCCGCTCCTTGGACAGCTGAACCCGGCGTATGAACCATGTCCCCGCCACCAGTGCTCCATTGACAATCTTGTTGTCAATCAAGGTCAGTAGCCCATTCACATGATGCATCTCATTTGGAGTTGGTGGATCTGACCACTTTGAGTTGAACTCCGGCACCTGTGTCACATCATAGGGCACTCTTCTCTCTTTCACATCTTGGCTCATATAGAACCAGCGAGTGTTCCATCCTTTGGTGGCCGATTGGTACCGGCTCCCTAGCCAGTGCGCCTTCCTCCCATCGCGAAGACGCACGTAGCAACCACCAGTGACTTGGGACCCTCCCGATTTAGCCCCCTTCTTCCTCAGCAGAAAGAAGTGGCGAAAAAGGTTGAAGTGGGGGTCAATGCCTAGGAACATCTCACAGTAGGCAATGAAGATGGAAATGAAAAAATGGAGTTGGGATCCAGACTGTAGATTGAAATCATCCAATAAATGCATAGGTCACGGAGGAACCCATTCATGGGTACCCCTAATCCCCATGTTACCATATCTTCAAAAACTACAAATTCCCCATCTTGGGGATGGGGGAATCCTCACCTCATAGCTCATGCCACGCCTCCATCTCGTATGGCGGCAGCAATCCTTCCTTGGCATGTGCTTACAGCGACTCCCGTGTGGAGGTCGACTGCTTCCATTCTGACTCTGTCGCATTGGACCTGGTCAACTTCCCCGTCTTCTTGGCTCCCTTCCTCACCATCCCCTCCGAGAGTGGTTAGTTAAGGGGGTGAGCGAAAAGCAGTGGCAGTGCAAATGCGCTAGATCCACTCGATTGCCAAGCGACGGTGGGTGGATTCGGGGTGATGGATCAAAAATGGCGGCGGTTGTTTGGGAATAGGCATACGGAATGCTCGAGAAGATGGAGAGATTGGGAGTCGGAGTGAATGCGATGCGTAATCCATTTCCCCTGGCGGCGCCCGCTATTTATACTAACCGAATGACGTTGGTTTGACTTCTAGGGTTGGAGCCCATTTGACTCGTGTGGACGCGGGTTAGTGGGCCGTCATGGCCCTGATTGTGCGCGTGGGCCGGGATACTTTAATTTTCCTATGTGCACGATTGCGTTTCCAACCCCAGTTGTTGCGCATGTGTCCGGTAATACGGGGATTTAATCTCAGATTTGCTTTAAATTATATATTCCATTCCGCATTTATCCTAGATTTTTTCCTAAAATCTAGGGACTTATTTTGGCAGTTCTTCTCCTATTGTTGCTTGTGAACCATGGGTTCTCGGTGTCCTTGACCCGATCAATCCTGTGACCTGTTTTGAGCACGTTTGGGGACTGCATGATAGTTCTTCACCTAGTGTTGCTTGCGAACCACGGGTTCTCGGTGTCCGTAACCCGATCAATAATGTGACATGTTCCGAGCCCGCCTGGGGACTGTGTGATAGTTTCTCACCCAGTGCTGGTTGCGAACCACGGGCACTCAGTGTCCAACCCGGTCGAGCCCTAGCTTGTTCTGACCACACCTCGGGACTACAAGGCAGGAGGAACATGTCTACTCCTGGGATACTGGTCTCGGTTAAGTTAGTGTTGTTTTGTACTTTTTTCTAAAAAGCTCAATACAACATATCCTATCTTCTATCAAGCTTGGGGACTATGTGGGCCCATGACACCTAGCAGTGACTTGGGCCTATTTTCTGTCCTTAGGTTCTAGAAAGGGTATTTAGCATTGACTTTTTCTTAAAAAGCTCAATAAAATATTTTCTATCTTCTATCGAGATTGGGGACTACGTGGGCCCATGTCACCTCGCGGTAACTTGAGTTTATCCTTTATCTCTGGTTCAATGCTCTTACCTCTACAAACTGTTCATGTTAGCATACCACGTCACCTCTACGGACTGTTCACGTATTAACGTGGGCCCATGTCTCAGGACGTAAAAAGAATTTTTCTTTTTCTTAGAACACCATGCATCTTTCGACAGATCACCTTCCTTGGCAAGACGCTATGTCAGGGGTAGACTTATGAACTGCTCGGTATGAAGCTTTGCTAGTCAGCATCCATGCTGGTCGGCACTACTTGGTCAGCATCTTTGCTGATCAGCACTACGTGGTCAGCATCCATGCTGGTCAGCACTATGTGGTCGGCATCTTCACTGGTCGACACTACATGTTCTACCTCTATAGTTCTCGGCATAGGTCAAGACGGCGATTCCCTCAAGATACATGGTGCTTGGGGACTAGCTGTGGGGGTATAGACCCCGTATACCCTCGCAGCCAGACTTTGGGCTGCTCGGTCTAGACGGCCTAGACCAGAAGACAAAGGCTGGTCCATTATCATCCTGATTAGTGGGCTGGGTGACAAGACGAAGCCCATGGTCTGCTATGAACTAGGTCGGTGGGCCGCACGGGTGCTGAAGGCTGCTTGGCATGCAAGAAGTCTTAGTCAGTTAGATCTGGTCGTGTACTCCAAGGATACGGCGAAATGTTACCGACCATAGGGAAACCCTAGATATGTAACCTTGTCCCCCAACTATATAAGGCAGATAAGGACCCCCTAGAATAGACCTATTAGACTTTGGAGGATCTGACCTTCTAGTCTTTACTTTGGACCAGATGGTTTCGTTCCCAGCTTCCATGGACTTCGAGGTGCGGGCGTCTGTCGATGAAACCTCCTTGGCGTACCGGAGTACAAGGGTTCCAATCAGATCAGATCAGAAGGAAGGGAAAGACTAGAAGGTCAGATCCTGCCTTCTAGGGAGGTCCTTGTCTGCCTTATATAGTCGGGGGATAAGGTTACATATATAGGGTTTCCCTATGGTCGGTTACATTGCGCCGTATCCTTAGAGTACATGAACAGATCTAACCGACTAAGACTTCTTGCATGCCAAGTAGCCTTCAATACCCGTGTGGCCCACCAACCTGGTTGGCTGTAGACCATGGGCTTCGTCTTGTCGTCCAGCCCTCCGATCTGGATGATGATGGACCAGCCTTTGTCTTCTAGTCTGGGCCATCTGGACCGAGCAGCCCAAAGTCTGGCTGTGAGGGTATACGAGGTCTATACCCCCACAGGCCCCACCTAACTGGCAGGTGAGTCTGAAGTCAGCGAGCCAAAGCTTGGGCTTTGTTTTCCCATTATACTTTGGTGATGGCTGTCGGTGGCTGGAAGCGGGCCAGCAGTGGCGTGTTGTGGATGATCCTGCTAAAGACCCAAGGACCTAGAGGCTTGGGGGACTGCAAATGGTCTTTGTCGCTATCGTTGCATTCGCCCCTGCAACTGTGGTAGCCTCGAGCCTCGCTGTCACCGCCCTTGCGCCTATGGTTCTCATTGATGTCCTCACGGGTGTCGCAAGGTTGGTAGTTGTCGTCTAGGCGGTCTTGAGCTGGGGTTGCCTTCTTCCCCTGCGGCGTGGGCATAGGATGGACTGAGCCCTCCCTCTTATATCAGGAGGGCCCAACTGGCTATTCTGAGGTAAGCCCTCAACACCTTGAGGCAGAGCTCTCGGCTTGCTTTGCTGTTGCAGTCTTGAGAAGGCCTCGGATCTCATCCCATGCTCGATGGGCTTCAGGGTTCGATGGCTCTGGCAGGTTGTGAAGAAGAATGGTAGCGGCGATGACATTCTGACTGGCACAGTTGAAGACAGGGCGTTTGTCTGCCCCATCCTCGATTATGTGTTGATGGACGTCGTGTGCCCTGTCATGGGCTCGTCCGCCATGTGCGAGTGCTACATGCTCCTACTTGAGGGTCTGCTTGAGGAGATGCAGATGCTCACGCTCGTCCTCGAGTTGCACTTGCATCTCTTTGACCCACGCGAGCTAGGCCGGTAGCTCTGCTGTAGGTGGTTGTTCCTCATCGTGCGCAGCCAGATGCGCATCGCGAGGGAGATCGGCGTTTTTTTCTACTGTGGCAGCCACCTTGGCATCAGAATTTGTTACCAAGGCCATGTCCATGTGGAAACAGTCTCGAGTTGGGTCATAGCCATCATCGGTAGAGTCAGAGTCAGGGTAGACAAAGTAGTAGTGGCCGGGGAAAAATCCCTGGCGTCGTCGTTCTTCTTCCATGCGGCTACGCAATATGTCGAGGATCCATTGCTCTGAACCAGAAGTCTCTGAGGAGCCTAGGTACTCGGAGGCTAGCATGGACACCACCAAGTTGAGGGTAGCGCGCAAGAGGTACCTTGGAATGTCCTCATACGCACTCATGGTGGTGCTCACCAAGGAGGAGTATGTCTTGGCAGTGTTGTGTAGCCCGAATGGAAATGAGCTGACCGACGTTGTTGCCATGCCTTCTGAAGGGATCATGCTTGGCTCCTCCGGTGGACACAATGAAATGTTGGGTGGTGGAGCATCGCGGTGTCCTTCTGGCCCACCCTCTGCAGCCAAATGCAGGTCAAACAAGCCCTCGGTGAGGGAACCAGCATCACTGGGCAGCTATGAGGTAGCCATATTGGACGCTACTTTGCCAGCGTGGAGGCGACACCGGTTGCCATGGGCACGCCATCATCTAGACTCGTGTACATGGCATGGGCAGCATGTCCTGCGCACTGCTCCCCATAGGGAGAGCTTGTTGTCGTGGTCCCTCAGTTTTCTGGGCGGGAGTAGGATCATGTCAAGGTCGCGGCCAATAGACATGAACTCCAAGCTCGCAAACTAGATCACCGTGGTGAAAGGAAGTGGTGGAACGGAGTTTGCCATTCGGAAAATGGCGGGAAAATGGTCATGACACGCTGATTCCCCTACCTGGCGCGCCAACTGTTGGTGTTTGGACCCAGGGTGGCCCTAAACCGACGAGTAAATATACTGCGTGCTCCCTAATCCGGATGGTGATGCAATGCGAGACACAAGATTTATCCTGTTCAGGCAAGAGAAGGCCCTACGTCCAGCTTGGGGAGGAGTACCTGTATTGCTTTGCACCGAGGTGCTTGTACAGGGGGATTACAAGCGAGTGTATATGAACGAGGGTGGAGAACAAGGCCTAAGTCTAGAAGCGCTTGTCCTATGCTTTGCTACTAGAGAGCTCGGATCCCTTCAAGTGTTATCCGATGCCCTAGAACTAAGTTTGGCATCCCATTTTATAGGCCAAGGAGAGGCGCAGGCGTACAGGAAACCCTAGGGCGTAGTTTGTGCTGACGTATCAAATGACGTCGAGGGGTGATGCCGATCATGTCATGGTTGCTATAGAGGCATGCACCGGGCATGGCCTCCATCCTTCAGGGGTGTCACAGTGATGTAGGCGGTGGTCGGTGATTGACCCATCCTTCAGGCGCGTCATGACGATGCCGGTGTGAAAGACCCGTGCTTCTGTAGAGGATGTGTTGTTCACTGTTGATGATGTGTAGGAGTTGTTGAAGCACTGATCAGAGTCACTGGAGGCTAGGTCAAGGGGTAGCTGAGGGGGTCAAGGCCCTATGGATAAGACCGAGCCCCTAGAATTCTGGTGCAGATGGTTGTCGTATTGCATTTTTGAGGGGGGCCGAGTGGCGCATAGTGCACGGTATGGCGTAACACTGCCGGGTGAATCACCTCACATCCGGGGATGGGCAGTAAAAAGGAGGATTTGACCTCAGTACCTGACTGCTGTTGTTGCGGCTGTAGCCATGTAGGTAGGAAGTGGTTGGCAGTTGCATTGAATGCCTTCAATTTTGTCTGCTGGTAGGTGGTCGAGGGGGTCGAGCGAGCCAACGGGGGATCATTTGCTCAGGAGCGTTTACATCGCCCGAGGGGTGCCTGGTCGTCAGGGGGTCATTCGAATTGGGAATCTCCATCAGTCGAGGGGTCCCATTGAGGGGTCTTCATCTGGATAGGTGAGTCTTGTTTGTGGGCCGTCTTAGTGCAGCCCGGCGGCCGGGCTTTGTTTGATGATGCTCGGCGGACCATGGACCGTGGATTTCTTGAGGATTTGTTCTTTTAAGTGGGGTTTTAGGAATCGGTCTCCCAGGGGGTTTGTTCCCTTAATCGGTGTTTTGGGTACCCCTAGTCTAGGTACCCAAAAATAGCCAACAAGTTGGCATATGTATTGATCGGTCAACCATACAATCTGCAGAGTTTCACTAATCTACCAGATAGCCATGATCGATGGTGCGCTCCATCTAGGTAGATTCCGGGCGCATACTGCCATAGAATGATACCATCCTACATCTCAGCCCTGGGACACCCTTAGAGTGGCTGATACTGTGAAGAGTCTATCTCATGATCCCATTCCCGCAGAGCATCATGATCATCTCAAAAAGGTATGAGACTCCCATGCTCCTACCTTTCTAACACATGCTTGCCTGATAGTAATGACATCGATCTATCCAGCGGTTTGGTCAGCCCCCCAGTAGAGAGCGGGTGGAAAGCAAAGGATTCCTATGATCCAGTTACCAGCGCAACAGTTCCTAAGTGTGACCAAGCCAGGATATCTTCGTCAGGGTTTTAGTTAATGTGCTACCATGACACCTTCGTCCTGGGTTCCATCCCTTAGAGGCTCACACGCGAGGATTCTTCATCTCGTCAGGGGGTGCACCCGCCATAGGTAACTAAATAAAGATGCCTAGGTAGCATCCTCGACAAGACTTGCTCTAAAAGCTCATCGTAGATCCCAGCTCGATTGACTCAACCCTCACCCTACACCCATCCGTAAGCACCACCCAGAACCCTAGATACTCATCATCATCTCACCTAGTCCAACAAAACCAACACATCCATCGAGCCTAGCATCCCAGCCAAACCCTCCTAGGGGTTCATCACATCGCATCAAAATGTGAGTGAAGTATATATATGTAAACATAGCATATAAGCATGTGGCTATAACAGCGGGTAAGCAGTTGAAAGGTTATGACAAGGTAGAGACTATCAAATAATATTCTACCATGCAATCCTAGCATAGGTGAGCAGATTGTATTATAGAAATGTAAAGCTCTAGCAATCTAGATATTAGCCATGTCTAATAGGATTTCTAAAAGAAGGTGCTGCCATGACAGCTGCGCTGTTGAGGTAGTAGTGGTACGAGTCTTCTCCCGTCAGTGTAATCATTCAGTGGGATCTCCTCCCTAGTGTTCATAGCCTCCTCCCTCATATCGCTCCTCATTCATCTCTAAAATCGAGACGTAATAGCCGTGTTAGCGACTCCTATAGAATAGCACAAAGAATGACTGAATAGCAAAAAGATCTATCGATGTTTTATCACCGATAGCCCACCACCAGGGTACCCGAAAGGATGTTTTTGTTCGGAAGAGCTTGGCAGACTACGAAACTCGATGGTTACGACAACAAGCTTGATGAGAGTGACAATTTTATACTAGTTCAGGCCCTCGACTTGCGTCGAGTAAAAACCTTTACATCCAGTCGGCGTGAGCCTGTTGTGTTGTATTGATGAGTATGAGGGATCATGGTGTGCTATGTAGTTTGCCTCTCTCCTAGATCGTGAGGTCTATTAGGGAGATTGTGTTGGTCTGACGTGGTGGAGGTGAAGTTGCCAATCTAGGGAGCCCTACCCTCCTTTATATATCCCAGGGGGCAGGTTAGTCTCAGCTGATGCTGTTGCTGTAGATCCTGCAAAGATAGAGGCCGTGAAAGAATGGGAGTAGCCTCGCAATGTGTCCGAGATCAGGAGTTTCTTGGGATTGGCAGGTTACTATCATCGATTCATTGAGAACTTCTCGAAGATAGCTCGTCCTATGACAAATCTCTTGAAGAAGACCAACGAGTTTGAATGGACACTAGAGTGTGAACAAAGTTTACAAACTGTGAAAGAGAAGCTCACTACCATGCCTGTCCTAGCCTTACCTGATATCAATAATGACTTTGTCGTCTATTGTGATGCCTCTCGCCAAGGACTAGGTTGTGTGTTGATGCAGAATGAGAAAGTTATTGCTTATGCTTCCCGACAGCTGAAGGAGCACGAGCAACGATACCCCACTCATGATCTCGAGTTAGCAGCTGTTGTGCACACCCTGAAGATCTAGAGGCATTATCTCATTGGCAACAAGTGTGATATATACACCGATCACAAGAGCCTGAAGTACTTCTTCACTCAAGAAGATTTGAATATGAGACAGCGCAGATGGCTAGAGCAAATCAAGGACTATGACATGGAAATTCACTATCATCCAGGAAAAGTGAATGTAGTCGCAGATGCTCTTAGTCGCAAGACCTATTGTCATGCTCTGTTCACCTCGACCCTGCAACCTGAATTGAAGAAAGAAATTGAATATCTCCAGCTTGAGATAGTACCCCATGGTCTATTGCATGAACTTCGCATCGAGTATAATCTCACTGAGCGAATTCGTGAAGCTCAGAAGAGTTGCGAGGAGATGGAGTACATACGAGGGTTGATGAAGCTAGGTTACAGCCCAGAATTCAGGGAAGATGAGCATGGAACCATCTGGTTCAAAGATAGAATCTATGTACCCAGTGATCCTGCCTTGCGTAAAGAGATTCTATCAGAAGCACACGACTCCAAGTATTGCATCCATCTTGGTGGTGCAAAAATGTATCAAGATGTAAAGAGGCACTTCTGGTGGAAAGGCATGAAAACAGACATTGCTAGACATGTGGCCGAATGTGACATCTACAACTGAGTCAACGCCGAGCACAGAAGACCTGCTGGATTACTCAAACCACTTGATGTTCTTGAATGAAAGTGGGAGAGCATATCCATGGACTTTATCATGGGATTGCCTCGATCCCCGCAAGGTCATGACTCCATCTGGGTAATAGTTGATCGTCTGATGAAGGTAGCACACTTTATACCAGTCAAGACTTCGATACGTGCCGAACAGTTAGTGGACTTGTACATCAAGGAGATATTAAGGCTTCATGGAGCTCCTAAGAGTATTGTGTCGGATCGTGGACCTCAATACATGTCCCAATTCTGGCAAGCTCTTCACGAGTCCATTGGGACTAACCTTGACTACAACATGCTTACCACCCTCAAACAGATGGTCAGACAGAGAGGTTGAATCAGATTCTTGAGGATATGCTTCATGCCAGTGTTCTCAAATATGGCTCAGATTGGGAGAAGTGTTTGTCATTTGCTGAGTTCTCTTACAACAACAGCTACCAGGCAAGTATCCAGATGTCACCCTTTCAAGCTCTTTATGGCAAACCATGCAGAACCCCATTGATGTGGGACCACCTAGGTGAGAGGGCAATCTTTGGCCCTGCCAAGATCAAGGAAGCCGAAGAAGGAGTTGCTCAAGTTAGAGAGAACTTGAGAATCGCTCAAAGCTGATAGAAGAGCTATGTCTATCTCAAAGTGTCCCCACTTCATGGTACTGTCAGATTTCACGTAAAAGGGAAATTAG
Organism: Bothriochloa decipiens; assembly: GCA_023333625.1. Lineage (NCBI taxonomy): Eukaryota > Viridiplantae > Streptophyta > Magnoliopsida > Poales > Poaceae > Bothriochloa > Bothriochloa decipiens. The sequence continues at coordinate 19,046,394 of CM041641.1, read as the reverse complement.
CCCCAAGATATCTTGGTCCTTACTGCATCCGTCACAGAGTTGGAAAGCTGGTATACAAGCTTGAACTACCCCCATAGTTGGCAGCAGTACACCCCGTTTCCATGTCTCACAATTACGCAAGTGCTTACGGGTACCAAGGAAGAAACAGTCACTACGGATGTGCTTGATATCCAAGATACTCTAGAGTACAAAGAGTACCCTATCAAGATTTTGGGTTATGACACCAAAGAGACCCGAAGCAAGTCTATCCCTATGTGCAAGGTTCAATGGAGGCAACGTGGGAAGATGAGAATCAACTGCTGCTACAGTATCCTTACCTCTTCGAAGGGTATGTCACTTCTTAAATCTCGAGGTCGAGATTCCAATGAGGGGATAGGACTGTAACATTCCAAAAATCTGAGCTAAAAAATTTTTTTAGAAAACCTATGAGTGATGAGTGTGACATGTCATCATCTAGCCCTAACCATTCATCAACCTAAACACGTCATAGCACCCATGTGATCATGGCATGATCAATGTTTCATATATGCTTGATCAATGTTTCACATGTTGTTTTCAAATGTGGCAATAGCTTACCTTTAATGTTTCAATAGTTAACATGTCATGATGCATTAATAAGTGATTTGGTTTTTATTTGAATTTATGTGATGTTTAATAAAAATGGACCCACAATATTTATTTATGAAATAAATAAATATAACCTATGGGGAATATACCCAACATGGCCTATGACCTCTAAGTATGCCATGAAGTATTTTACAACATGCTATACAAGTGTATATACATATATTTGAAAAATGGAAAAGAGAAAGAAATGAAAAGAGAAAAGGAAAAAGGCTAATCTGGCCCGATCGGCCCAACTAGCCCAGCCTTTCGCCTGCCGTCCTCCTTCCCTCGTGCCTGACTGGCCTAGCAAGATGGCCCAGCCACTCGCCCGCTCTTCCTTTCCCTTTCCCACGTAGGCCGGCCCAGCAAGGCCGACGGCCCAGCAAGGAGCTGTCGTCCGCGTCGCACCGAGCCGTCGCCCGAGCCACTGACGGGTGGGGACCACCTGTCATAACTTTCCCCATGGTCCCCCACCATCCGGTCGAGCGTGACGTCACTGGTGTTAGGCTCTTTCCCCTCCCCCCTCTCGTTGCCGCTAAGCAAGCCACCCCGGCCGCTCGATCCAGCCCTCCGCCTCATCTACGCCCACGGAGCCACCACCTGGATCGACCGCTGCCCGACTGCCCTGCACAAATTGCCCGCGGCCGAGAGGAACTTTTCCTCCCGCGCGCACGCACATGGCTGCCACCATGGTGAAGCGCTGCCGCTATAATGCTTAGGCTTGCCCGGCACTAGCTAGCCCCCTCTCGCTAACCCCTGGACCCAGCCAAGCTCCCCACAGATGACCCCGATTGCTCCCTGGCCGCCTAATCGAGCTCCCTCGCTGATCGCCATCCGCCGGCCACCTACCACCTCTCCCCATCTATATAAGCGGCGCCCCAGTGCCCTAGGGCTCCCCAGCCACCGCCACCACTCTGGTGGTTCCCAATTTCGCCACCAGACTGCCTAATTTGGGAAAGAAGGGGAGGGAGGAGAAGAAGGGGGTGGGGAAGAGGAAGAAGGAGCTCCGCCATCGCCAGAGAAGAAGGAGGAGCGCCGTTGTAGAGCTGCTACTGCTGCGGAGCCATCGGGGACAAGGGACCGGAGCTGAACTGCAAGCCAAAGCTAGAATTGGACTTGTATCGCACCTCCTCTCATCGCCAACGTTAGTGAGCATCACCGCCATCGCCGTTCTTCCAACCCTTGCCCTCTGCTTCTCAGCCTTGGCGCTCGTATGGAGCGCATCAGCCAAGGCCTCACCCGGCCTACTTGGACACACGCACACACACACACGGACCAGCCAAAGCCCCAAGGACCATGGCATCGGGAGGATTCCAGACTGGAACACCGCCATGACTATCGCAGTGCTACACATCGCCGTGGTGAGGCCACCTTGCTGCCTCATCTCCGAGCCCCGAGCCCCTTCGATGTCGGATCCGTGACCGCCTCGGTGAGGCGCACCCGTTGCACCCGCTAGCCCCTTGGAAGCCACACCAGGAAGCCAGGAGCATGAGGCCATGCCAGTGCACCGCCGCTCCAGAGCGCCGCCTTGCACCGTCGTTTCCCATCGCCACCGGTCGCCTTGAAGGACAAGAAGCTGACGTCGAGAACCGCCGTGATGAGCCGCATCAGCTGGACAAGAAGATGGAGGCCGGGGAGCCTCTCTGAGTGTTGTGCCGCACACCAAGGCCTCGTCGGAGCTCCGTCGTGGGAGTTGCTACCCACACGGACTCCACCGTGGATTTAGGTCACTGTCGGAGCATCGGGGAGGTGCTGCGTAACCTCAATCGCACCCCTACGCACCGCTTGGACCTCGATGGAGACACCCGTGAGCTGCAGCCATGCGCCATCACCATCAATCCATCGTCCACCGTAGAGCACGCCGTCGGGAGCCAAGCTGCTGCCTTGAAGACTGCCTCCATGTTTGCCATGGCGTCCTAGAGACTATGGGCAAGAAAATGAAGCCAGACGACCACCGTAGTGCCGGGAATCGAGGATTCCTTGCCGCCGTTGAGCCCCGCCATCGGGCGAAGGAAACAGAGGAAGGGGATGGCTTGGCTCGAGGACGGTGGACATGGTCTACGTGGACCGGAGTCGCTACATGTGGGGCCAGACGGAGACGGTGCACCGCGGACCGACCTGTGGACCACATGGACCGAGGGTACACCCATCCACCCAGCTCACATGGACCAGAGACACTGACAGTGGGCCCAGCAGGCATCGAAGCACCGTGGACCAGAACTATGAACCAAGCCCATGTGAGATCCGTGGCGATGACGTGGCAGCACCTGAGCATGCCATGTGGCGGGCCCGGACCAGCCTAGATCCAGCCCACTCAGCCCATTAACGGCCCGTTAATGGCCCAGTGGGGCCCACCTATCGGTTGACCATTGACCGTTGACTGCTGATGTTAGCAGTGACGTCAACTTGGACCCACATGTCAGGCCACCATTGACCCAGTCAATGCTGACATCAGTATGACATCACCTGCCACGTCAGCATCTGATCTGTCGATGTTTAAACCGCACGTTACACGTGGACCAATCACAGGCTGCCATGTGTCAGCACCAGGATAAACCAGTCCTTTTCTTTTTTAGAAAATGATTAAATCTTTGAAAAATCATAACTAATTCATACGAGCTCCAAAATGATCCAAATATCCAAATTTTCTATAAATCGAGCTCTACCTATTTTTACTATGTTTGAGTGCATTTGGATCTCCTATTTGACATTCATTCTTTGTGCTAATCTATAGGGGTTCGCTCCCGTGACCATTAATTCTTGGCTACAGGCTCGAGCGAGGACAAGTCTGACGACAGTGACTACCAGGAGAAGTCCGACAGCTACGTCAGTGAAGGTGCCACATCTCACCCAACCTCGTAGATCCCATTACGCATGGCAAATGTAGTATGGCTACTGCTTTAATTTCTGTTGCAATATGATGGATCACCTGTGCTAGGTATGCATGGTAGATTACTACTTGATGAGCCCTACCTTGTTGTAACCTATCACCTGCTTACCCGCTGTTATGATACCCACTTGCTTATCTGCTATATTTATATATATATACTTCACTCACTTACATTTTGATGTGACGTGATGAACACTGGGAAGGCCTAGAGGGAGTCAGGCTAGAGGTGTGAGTGTTGATGGGTCATATGAGCTTGTGAGGTGATGATGCTACATCTAGGTTTGGGGGTGGAGCTTAAAGAAGGAGTAGGGTGAGGGTTGAGTCGATCGAGCTAGGATCTACGATGATCTTATGGAGTGAGTCTTGTCGAGGAATGGATCTGGACATTCCCATGAGTAATAGTCTGTGGCAGACTAACTCAGATGAGTCAGAAAGTCCTGGGTGGAAGCCTCTGAGGGGTGGAAGCCAGGAGGAGTGTGCCGTGGTAGCACATTAAATGGGAACCCTGATGAAGACATCTCGGCTTGATCACACTTAGGAACTGCTACGTTGGTACCCGGACCGTAGGAATCTCTTGCTTTCCACTCGCTTCCCATGGGGGGAAGATGGCCGAACCGCTGGATAGATCGATGCCACTACTCCTAGGCGAGTAGTGTTACGGAGGTATATGCATGGGATGGAGCTAACACCCGACCAAGACGATCATGGCACCCCCTTCGGGAGTGGGTACATGGCATGGCATCCTCTATGGGAGCAGATACATGCTCTCTTCACAGTTTCAGTGATCCAGAGCTGGATAGTAGAGTGGCATCGTTCTATGGCAGTAGGCGCCCGGAATCTGCCTAGGTGGTGATCAACATCGATGATGGTTATCTAGTGGATTAGTGAAACCTCTATAGAGTGTATGGTTGATCGATCGATACATAAACTGACTTGTTCATCTATGGATCTTTCCTGTGTTTTGCATGCACTGGACTAGTGAGTGGAGCGTTCTACCTTCCCCCTAAGCGTATTTCTGGCCGTGAGCCAGGTTAAGGGCTGCGGGCTGCTGAGACAAGCCGAGAGGGAGTTGGCTTGTTGACTTGAGTTTGAGATGCTGCTGGAGGAGATGGGATGGAATTTCAATGAGGGATGGTGATGGATGGTGTGGATTTGGGAATGTGTATAAAACTTGACTACATTATTTATATACTGAATTGCTGCATAGGAAACCCCAGCTTTATAGGTTCCTTTTGATATATCCATTTTGCATCCAATTACCACAAATCAATGCATAGGGTGGGAGTGGCCAGTACAAATCATACTAAAAATTTGGTTTCAGGTTCAAGGAGTGAATACCCTTCTGGAGAGTATAGCGATTGAGGGTTTCGTGTCTATGCTCAAGTTGGATCGGAGATGATAGCTTCTACACCTTCAAGCTTTTAATTTTCTCCTGCATGAACTCTGAATCCGCCAAGTGACAATGTAATAAGTTATTGTAAACCTCTCTATTGCACTCTTTTGTTCAATGTATGAATGATGGTATTCAACTGTTACCGGGTAATGTGATTTAAATGGTCATATTGCACTTCAACACTATGGATTTCCCTTCACGGAAATCAAGGTCTTGTCAACCCTCTCCATCACATCAGTCTGCAGGATCTTCTCAAGATTTTGAGGAGAGACACAGAAGGTCAAGATCACGGGATTCCCAGCCTAAATGATCTGTAGACCATCTAGAACCTTCACACAGACATCATGAACAACCAAGACACTCGGCCTAAATGATCTGTAGACTGTCCAGAACCTTCACACAGACATCATGGATACAATCAATGAAGAACAAGTTCATATCAATCTGAGGCTTGCAGAACAACAACAATGGAATGCTCAATTTGGTGAAGTTCTAAATAATGTACATCAGACTCAGGCCAGAGATGGACAGAATGGGGAGGCTTTCTACTCCATCCCTGAGTTCTATCCATACAGGCCACCTCCACAGTAACACCCTTGGGAGGAGTTCCCAAGGCCTCTTCTTTGACAACATCTACGACAACAACAAGCTTAGGGGAGGAACCCCCAAGATCCTTCTTCTACCCCACTTGAGATAGGAGATCTCATGTTTTGCTGCAAGACCTTCCGGGAGGTAACCCGAGAGTCAGGTATCCTAAAAACCCCTAATGAGTTATCCTTTATATTTATTAGTTTTGAATAATTTAGTCTTAAATAACAAAAACCAAATAAAAAGAATTTTTGCTTTAAATAAACTTGAAGTAGTAGTCAATGCTTGAATTCCTTGAAAAAATGTAGTGTTCAGTATAGATTTCTTCTAAGTTTTGGATAGAACTATTCTGATTGAAAATCTTACTCTGAATCTAAAATTTGTGGGAAGCAACTACTTTAATCTAAGTCTAGGTGATAGGCAGATATGATATGATAAAGTTTGAGCTTGTGTTTATCCTGTTCCTAGTGATGCTGAATTTCTGGAGAATTTATCTTTTGAAAAACTTAAGAACCTACATGATGAGTTCCTATATGATGAGAGCTTAAAATTCCTACCACAACCAAATATGCATGCTTAGTAGTGCATAGTAGAATAGGACAACCTTCTTTATTTTAATGTACTACTTGTATGCATTGAATCTGTTCTAGTTGTGTTGATCCTTAGCAACTTCTCATGTGGTTAAAATCAAGATTCACACACACTTTGCACCCTTGCTACTCTATCCTAGAAGTATACACCACCATATTCACCTATTTAGATCCACCCAAAAATGTTCTATTCCTACACTGGGAAAGAATACCCAAAAATATTTTTGCATAGGTCTCTCCTTGTCTGCTACCCAAAATGTCAATGCTCCTTGATGTTTTCAGTTATCCTAGTCATTTCATAATTCGATCTGGTGATATCATGTTCTTGTTTATAAAAAGAGAGAGAGAAGAAAGAGAAGAAAGAAAGAAAAGGAAAAGAAAGAAGTCTCTGTATCAAGTTTTAGATTGTTCAAATTCTTCATGTATTGAGAAAAGTTTTCATTTATAAAGGACCATTGTAGAATTAGGCTTGCACCCCTTCTACCTCCCACCAAAACTCTCTATTACATTGTCACTTTGAAACCACACTTGCACATCTTGATTTGATTATATGGGGAGGATCTTCGGATTTCATCCTCTGGATCCACATGTTAGACCAAGCAACATATGTACTACAGGTATGTGATGTTTCCTATCCCACCTATCAGCTCCATATATTTTTTTACTAGTATAGGGTGAGGAAGAGGGAAGGCATATTACTACTTTTGCCTTAATCCAAAAATACAATATATCTTGAGAGAAGAGAGAAGGCAAAACTACTTTTGATTGCCTTGGTAAGGAAACACAAATACCACAAATGAGAGACATGTGAGAGTCATGCAAAGGAATCTCTGAGTTTTATTTTTGAAAACTTACCAAATACTCTAGAATGCAGGTTGAACAAAGACAGGGTGACAATTCTTGACTAAAATTGTTCTGTCTATCAATTACTCAAGATGCAGGTAGAGGCAATAAGCTCCACGATTAAGGGTAATATGAGTAAGTTTGGAAATTGGAATATTTTGACCATTGTTTAGTGGAATTCTTGTTTGAAAACTTATGTATTTTGAGGTGTGAAAGCATTGTACTAACTTATGTATTTTGAGGTGTGAAAGCATTGTACTAACTCCTACCTCTTGATTTAAAATTGACTTTGCTAAGGGACTAGCAAAGGGTAAGCTTGGGGAGCTTGTTGACGGTCCTTAACGTCAACATTATACCTTAAATTAATACACAACATAATGGCAAAAGCATTATTAGTGCATAGTTGTAGGGTTTGAAACTAACAAGTTCCATGAGTTGTGTTATTCTTTGAAACTAACAAGTTTCACGAGTTGTGTAGTTCTTACTTGTTTTACAGATTATCAATATTTTATTATAGATAAGTACCTCAAGTGATGAATCTAAGCACACCATTATGAAGAGCTCATCAAGACGATCAAAACGGACATGTCATTTGCTATATTTGGGGTCCCGATGAGAGAGTCCCTCATCAATACAACAAAATCCTTCAAGAAGATCCTAGAATCATCACCAAGCAAGAGTTTTGTGGACTAACATAACAATTTCCACAGCTTTGGTGAATTGTGAATGTTTAGGGATAAAAATAGAATAATCTGAGGAAGAGTAGGATCCGAGGAAGAGTAGGAGCCAAGGAACCGAACCAAATCAAGACAGATTTCTGCAAGATTTGACGCAAAGGATCTAGAAGACACTAGAGGATGCTGGAACAAGATGGGAGCACGGTGGCTGCCAGGTGGGGCCGGCCGGCCCCATATGCCAGGACGACTGGCCTGGACCAACATGGAAGCGAGCTTCGCTTCATGTGACGGCCTCCAACCGACCTCTACGACGTATCTTGACCTTTGTTTCAAGTCAGTTTGATCCGAAGGCTGCGGTTCATCCCACCGGGCTATATAAGCAGGGGCAGACCCCCTCCCCCTTGAGCCATCAATCAATCAGATCAATCATCATTCAATAGTTGATCTCTCATTCAGAAGGCTAGAGAGAAAAGCTAGGGTTTCTAATTAGAAGATTAGAGCTCTATTTCAAGTTTAGGGTTAGATCTAGCTAGATACAAGTAGAGTTGAGCGTGGCTCGGGATTTTGGATCATCATCAGGAGATTTGGTAATTCTACACTTGTATCTCATAATTAAGTCTTCTTGCTACTTCAATATCATTATGTTCTTGTTTATCATGTTCTTGATTCGTTCTAGTTCTATCTTTGATATAATTATGATTGATAATAACTTTATGCATATATTCGTAATGTACGTAGTTCAACTCCGGATTGGACTAGGTGGTAGAGATAATGTAGACATGGTGTTTAGATTATACTTATCTGTGAATGCACCCTATTTTCCAGGCCATGTGGTAGATCACGAAGGTGACTTTTATAGCTTCGTTGAGTCCTCTGTAATCCACTGCCCGAATCTAGGACAAGTAGAACCCGATTACTTGGGGAAGGATTGCTATGTTCATGAATTTCCTAAAGTAATGTTCCTTATATTTAGATGGAAGATTGATTATGTTATAGAGGATAAGAAAAGGATTAGAACACTCTGAGGATTGTTAGATAGATCATAACTTAGGAATTAAATCTCTAACTGTGTTGCTTTATTCTGTATCCTACTTGATGAGTTCTTTTTAATTATGGATTCCCTATCAATATCTCTTTATTATCAACATTCTTATTATCTGCCTTACCCCTGTTGAGATAGAGTTGGTTAATTGACTCATATCTGGAGAGTATGTATTTGTAATTCTTATAGCCATATTGAATTTTCTTCTTCTCATTCCCTGGATAAATTCTCCTAGTGGTAAAATTATAAATAACGATACCTGAAACTTTCCTGGGTGAAATGCTACAATGGAAGTATTTTATCTGTGCACTTGCAGATAATTTATTATTATTTGTTTTATGTTAAGTGCCTAGATATTAAGTACAACCACATTTCTTACATTGTGTTAGGGATGTTAACTTAACATATGCGGTGTAAGAGATGCCAACAATAATCAGCAACAACTTTTGTGCATTACATTGACAAATGCATTCCAGAACATTTATGTATAGGGTTAAGTACAATTTTCAATCCCTAGCTCACATTGAAGTTCAATTTTCAACCTTTAACTATGAAACCAGGTAAAAGACACCCTCCAGCTATCAAAACTAGATGAATTTAGTCCTTGGCCAGTTTTCAAAAGCGGGTTGCTATTTTACAAAATAGAACACTGTGGAGAGGGTGGCATCGCCAGTGATGTGCCGATCTAGTGATGAGAGGTCGAGAGCACTGCACCACTCTAGTGATGCACCTGGCTGATTGTCCACCATCAAAGATGACAGGGTGAACTTCTTCGTCCGACGAGCTTGCCTGGCTACTATGATGTACTTCATCTCACATGTCGATAGCGCCACAACATTCTGCTTCGGAGATTTCCATGCAACCAAAGACCAACCAAGGAAGATTAGCATGTCAGAGGTGTTGTTTCACCCATCAACATCACTGAAGCTTTTGAGTCATCCAGCTATAGCCTTTGAGCTGTAGGTCAATTCCACCGGTCATGGAAAAGACATGCCCTAGTTAACCATCCCCTTAATGTAGTATAGAAGTCAACGCCTCTGAAAGCTCTTGTTTGGTTTTGATAATTGATGACACTCATGTTGCTAATGCTTTGATCTAAGTTTGACTAGATACTTAAGCAACATAGAGGTGATGCCTAGGGACTTGGTGTGAACTTGTACATGGGATGATCAAGCATCAAGGTCTCAAGGAAAAGGTATCAAGAGATAGGTGTTTTCCCTTTCGGTGATCAAGACACTATAGAGAGTGTGATCACTTTTAGGATTGATAACCAACTATCAAGAGGAGAATTCATGGTTGAATTCATGGTTGGAGTGCCTCTAGGTTTGACTTGGCATGATGCATATGAGAGACAAACTAGAGGGCTAACCCTTGCCCCTGTTCTTCATGGAGATATGCTAACTCTTGTGATCAAAGAGGTTTACATGTTGAGGTTAGCGTCCTTGGCAAGTGGTGTGACTTGGATTGGCGAAGGCACGATGATGAAATACACTTGTGTTGGAAAAGAGAAGTGATGGCTCTTGGATTAGAAAACTACTTTAATCCATAATGATTGGGATCTTGAGGATATGTTGGTTGTGTAGCCCTCTGAATAAGATTTCCATAGAGTCCAAGATCATCAAAAATAGAGTTCAGAGCTAAGACATATGCTCATTTTAGTGCAGGGTGGTGCTACACCAGCGGAAGTTCTAGTGGGCCTGGACCGGAAGTTCTAGTCAGCCCAGCCCGAGCAACCGTGCACCCTAAATCACTTTCAGTGCATGACGAGAAGTTTTGATCGAAGTTTCGGTGGATGACTGAAAGTTCCAGTCAGGTGACCAGAAATTCTGGTTGACTTCACAGACTGACTAGCATACAACAGCTAGATCTGGACTGACCGAAAGTTTTGGTGGAAGTTCCGGTGGATGACCAAAAGTTTCGGTCAGGTGACCAGAAGTTTCGTTTGACTTCGTGGACTGACTCGCGTACAACGGCTAGATCTAGACTGACCAGAATTTCTGGTGGGGCTCCACCAAAATTTTCGGTAGACCAATCCAAGGTGAGTATATATGGGTTTTGGCCGGCCGTTGGGAGATATTCTTGCCCATTCCCCTTGAGCATTCTTTGAGCGAGAAAAACCCACTCATCTCTTGTCTTGGTTGTTCATCTAGAGTGAGATTGAGTAAGAATCTAGTGCTAAGCATTGAGAGTTGCATCTAGAGGCACTAGATCTTCGAGTTTGCTGCGGAGTTCTTGTTACTCTTGGGAGATTCCCGTCACCCTAGATGGTTTGGAGGCAGTGGGGTGTTGAGCCCGATGTGGAGTTTGTTCGAGGCCACACCCGGTGTTCTTGTGAGGGGTTCTTGATCCTTCCCCATGGGAGTTCACAAAAGAATACTCTAGTGGACTGCGCGTGGCTTGGAGGATCCCCGTCTTGTGTTGATAGTGTGGCCTGGCAGCGAGTTTGGCATTAAGTGCTAATTTAGCGTGCACATCTCCAAGCAGGAGTATTGCCACAATGAGGAGTAGCTTGCCGGGAAGCAAGTGAACCTCAACAAAAAATCATTGTGTTCATATTGTGATTGCCGAGGATTCTCTTATGCAGTTATTTCGATTGGGTGATTGGCCATCTACACTTCGCATTGGTATAACAATCCAATCCCCCTCTCTTGTATCTAGCTTGTTATTCATTCTTTGATTGATTGCTTGTCTTGCTAGATAGTGAGTAGAATTGCTAGCTTGTATAGCTCCTTTGTGTTCTTATCTAGTTGTTCTTGCTAACTTAATGAAGTTCCTAGAGTAATCTTGTTTAGAATTGCTAGGCTTGTTGTTGATTGGGTGCTAGTAGTATAGCCTATATACTAGACTTGTTAGAAAGGCTTGCATAGAGTAATCAAAGCTTTAGCTTTACATTTACTCCATCTCTTAGTCTAACAAGTTTCTTAAGTGTCTTTGTAAGAAATTTTATTAGGCTATTCACCCCCTCTAGCCATTAGGACCTTACACGTGGTATCAAAGCTAGTCACCATTTGTTTGCAATTGGATAAACCTCCTATGGTGAAAAATGACACAATTGCATATCAACAACACCAAGAGGGCACCACCTTTTGATGGCACCAATTATGCCTATTGGAAGGTCAAGATGATTGGTTACCTCAAGTCAATCAATCAAGAGGTGTGGAAGGCCACCAAAGTGAAGGTGGAGGTTGCCAATGCTAACAACCCTACACCGGCGGAACAGAGGAAGCTACAATGCAATTACATTGCTATAAGTGCTCTCTGTGAAGCTCTTGATGACAAGACCTTTGAGATCATCAAAAATCTCGAAGTGGCTCATGATGCATGGAAGAAGCTCAAGGAGTCATTTGAGGGCACTGCAAGTGTGAAGGCCGCAAGAGCATATGTCTTGCAAGAGAAGTGCTCAAGCTTTAAGATGAAGGATGATGAGAGTGTGCCAGAGATGTTTCATAGGTTGCAAGTGATTGTGAATGAGCTCAAGGCACATGGGAAAGAAATCAAGGATAGTTAATTCTCTACAAAATTTTTGAGATGCTTGCCCAAGAGATTTGACACCTTGATCATGGTTATGGTGAAACCCACAATGAAGGATAGCCCAACTCCAAATCAAGTTCTTCAAGAGATCATGGCCGATGATGAGTTTAGAGAAGATCATGAGAAGGAGGAGTTGGTGAACAAGAAGAAGAAGAAAGATGAGGACAATAATGAAGATGACAAGAACAAGAGTGTGGCATTCAAGGCCACATCATCCAAGGCAAAGGCAAGAAGAAGCAAGAGTCATCAAGTGAAGATGAATCATGCCTAAGCTCTAGTGAAGAAGAAGAGGTGAATGACAAGATGGCTCTTCTTGTCAAAAAGATGGGCAAGCTCATGAAGAAGAAGGGGTACCAGTCAAGAAGAAAGAGGAGCTCTTCCAAGATAAGTGATCATTCAATAAAGTGCTTCTGGTGCCATAGCAAGGAGCACCTCATTGCCAAATGCCCATATGATAGTGATGATGAGGATGCGATGAAGAAGGTGAAGAAGAAGCAAAAGAAGAAGAAAGAGAAGAATGACTCTTCCCACAAGAAGAAGAAGGGTGAATCTCATGTGGCTACATGGGAAAGTGACTCCTCCTCCTCAAGTGATGAAGATGAGGATGATTCCAAGAGCAAGAAGAAGGGGCATGCAAGCATTGTCATTCAAGAGAAGATTTCTCTTTTTGGTGCTCCATCGACTTGATTCATGGCTAAGGCCACTAAGGTAAAACCCGATAGTGATGATGATGATGATGAACCCACTAAAGATGAACTCATCACTATGCTTGAGGATTGCTAGGATGGCTTTAAGTCATCTAGAAAGGAATGTAGGGGCTTGCGCAATGAAAAAGAAAACCTTGAGCAAGAACTTAGGGAGCTAAGAGCATCTTATGAGAGTCTAAAGGAAGACCATAAGAAGCTTCAACATGCTCACTCCAAGCTTGACAAAGCTCATTTCTCTCTAGTTGAGCAACATGATAAAGAGCAATCCCAAGTTGTGGTTGTTGAGAAAAAGAATGTTGGCTCTACATGTGATTTACTTGATGAATCTTTCTTTGAGCCTATCATTATGCAAAATGCTAACCCTTCTTATAGCCCTTCATCCACCACCACCTAATTTATCTCTACTTCTAGTGATTCATCACTAAAGGTTGAGAATGATGCTCTCAAGAGAGGTGGATGAGCTCACTCATGCCTTAGGCAAAGCCTATGGTGGTGAGGCCCGCTTGCTTAAGTTCTTGGGTTGCCAAAAGTTGCCCTTCGATATCGAAGGATTAGGCTATACCCCCAAGAGAGGCAAGGCAGCCTTTGTGACTCCAAAGCCTACCTTTGTGAGGAGCGATGGTCGTTATTGCAACAAATGCAAGCAAGTTGGGCATTTAGAGCATAATTGCAATAAAATGAACCATAACAAGAAGAAACCTCATGCTTATTCTATATGCTTTGATTCTTGTTATGTGCTTACCAAGGGTGAGAAGGGTGCAAAAGCTAAGTTTGTTGGTAACCCAAGGATGAGCCCAAAGAAGAAGGCTATTTGGGTTCCAAATAGCTTGGTAACTAACTTCCAAGGATCCAAGCAAAAATGGGTACCTGAGCTTTATTGATTTGCTTGTAGGTAAATTATAAAGCTGGAGGAAGGCATTGGGTGCTTGATAGTGGGTGCTCAAATCATATGACTGAGGAGACTAGTATGTTCAAGTCACTTGATAAGAATAACAATGGTGGATTCGATTCTATCACATTTGGTGACAACAATAGAGGCAAGGTCATGGGGCTTGGAAAGATTGCTATATCCAATGACAAGAGTCTATCAAATGTGTTGCTAGTTGATACTTTAAACTTCAATCTATTGTCGGTGGCTTAATTGTATGACTTTGGTTACAAATGCATATTTGACAAAGATAGTGTTGAAGTGGTGAGCATGGATTAAACAAATCTCATATTCAAGGGGTTTAGGCATGGAAGCTTGTATTTGGTTGATTTCAATGCTAGTGAATCTCAACTTTCATCATATTTGATTGGCAAGTCTAGCAAGGGATGGCTATGGCATAGAAGACTTGGTCATGTCGGCATGAAGCAATTGAACAAGTTAGTGAAGCATGACTTGGTTAGAGGCTTGAGTGATGTCATATTTGAGAAGGATAGACCTTGTAGTGCATGTCAAGCCAGCAAGCAACATGGGAAGCCACATCCTAAGAAGAATGAGATGAGCACATCAAAGGCATTTGAGTTATTACACATGGACTTGTTTGGCCCAACAACCTACACATCTATTGGTGGCAAAAAGTATGGCTTTGTGATAGTTGATGACTACACTAGATACACATGGGTGTTCTTCCTCTATGACAAAAATGAAGTGTATGATCTATTCAAGTCATTTGTCAAGAGGGTGCAAAATGAGTTTAAGACTACCATCAAGAAGATAAGAAGTGACAATGGTAGTGAGTTTAAGAACACAAAGATTTAAGAGTTATGTGATGAGCTTGGCATTGGACATCAATTCTCTCCAACATACACTCCTCAATCCAATGGTGTAGTGGAAAGGAAGGATAGAACCTTGATTGAAATGGAAAGAACAATCCTTTTGAATACAATGTTAGCCAAAAGTTTTAGAGTGATGCTATCAACACGGCTTGCTACTCTAGCAACCACCTCTATTGTCATGGAAAGCATGAGAAGACACCATATGAGCTATCGAATGGAAGGAAGCCCAACATTGTATACTTTAGAGTGTTTGGTTGCAAATGCTACATTCTCAAGAAAGGCCAAAGACTTGAAAAGTTTGATAAGAGATGTGATGAAGGTTTCTTACTTGGTTATTCTACATCAAGCAAGGCATATAGAGTGTGGAACTTGGCTAGTGGTACTATGGAAGAAGTTCATGATGTTGAGTTTGATGAAACCCAAGGCTCTCAAAGTGACCATCAAAATCAAGATGATGTGGGTGGAGAACAATTGAGCAATGAAATGAGACACATGGACATTGGTGATATTAGGCCAAGGCAAGTTGAAGATGAGGTGCAAATGACAAGCCAAGTGGTGAACTTAGATTCAAATCAAGCAAGCACTAGTGGCACTCAACATGAAGATCAAGAGCAAGATCAAGGTCAAGCGAGAAATCCAAATCAATAAGTGCTTCAACCTTCAAATGTTGCAAGAGATCACCCTCTAGATCATATCATTGGAGACATTAAAAGAGGTGTGCAAACAAGATCAAGATTGGCTAGCATATGTGAGCATTATTCATTTGTATCATTTATTGAGCCAACCAAGATTGATGAAGCATTAAAGGATTCCGATTGGATAAATGCCATGCATGAAGAATTGAACAACTTCATAAGAAATCAAGTTTGGGAGCTTGTTGAGAGGCCAAAGAAGCACCATGTGATTGGAACTAAGTGGGTGTTCAAGAACAAGCAAGATCAAGATGGGTTGGTTGTGAGAAACAAAGCAAGATTGGTTGTCCAAGGATATACACAAGTAGAGGGTCTTGACTTTGGAGAAACATATGCACCGGTAGCAAGATTGGAGGAAATTAGAATCCTATTAGCCTATGCTTGTGCTCACAACATCAAGCTATATCAACTGGATGTGAAGAGTACATTTCTAAATGGATTCATCAATGAAGAAGTCTATGTTGAGCAACCACCCGGATTTGAAGATGAGAAGAAGCCCAACCATGTCTACAAGCTCAAGAAGGCTCTTTATGGTTTGAAGCAAGCACCAAGAGCATGGTTTGAAAGGTTGAGAGATTATCTCCTCTCTAAAGGGTTCAAGATGGGAAAAGTGGACACCACTCTCTTCAAAAGAATTAGAGATGACTTGTTTGTATTGCAAATCTATGCGAATGACATTATATTTGGTTCAACCAATCAAGACTTTTGTGAAGAGTTTGCTAAGATAATGGCTAGTGAGTTTGAAATGTCTATGCTTGGAGAGCTAAGTTACTTTCTTGGACTTCAAATCAAGCAAATGAAGAATGGTACCTTTGTGAGTCAAGGCAAGTACATCAACGACATGATCAAGAAGTTTGGTCAAGATGCTAAAGCTATTAGTACACCAATCGGTACAAATGGAGGTTTGGACCTTGATGATAGTGGCAATATGGTGGAGCAAAAGCTATATTGGTCTATGATTAGAAGTTTGCTATATGTGACCGCTTCTAGGCCGGATGTCATGTTTATTGTGTGCATGTGTGCTAGATATAAAGCCTCACCAAGAGAGAGTCACTTGACGACAGCTAAAAGAATAGTGAGATACTTAAAGGGCACATAAGATGTTGGCTTATGGTATCCAAAGGGGTCAAGCTTTGAGTCGGTTGGATATTCGGACTCTGACTATGCCAGTTGCAAGATTGATAGAAAGAGTACAAGTGGAACATGCCAAGTGCTTGGAAGATTTCTAGTTTCTTGGTCCTCAAAGAAACAAAATAGTGTTGCACTTTTCACCGCTGAAGCCGAATATATAAGTGCGGGGAATTGTTGTGCACAATTGCTATGGATGAAAGCCACCTTGAAGGACTATGGAATCAAGTTCAAGCATGTGCCTTTGTTTTGTGACAGAGAGTGCTATCAAGATGACCAACAATCCAGTTCAACACTCAAGAGCAAAGCACATTTATGTGAGGCACCACTTCATAAGGGATCATCAACAAAAAGGTGATACTAGCATTGAAAGCATTGGCACCAAAGATCAACTAGCCGACATTTTCACCAAGCCACTTGATGAAAGAAGATATTGCAAGTTGAGGAATGAATTGAACATACTTAGCTTCTCCAACATGAGTTGATGCACCCCCTTATATATGACATACCTCTCCTCCAACATAGCAAGGTAAAGTTATTTGTGGCATATCATGCATCCTTTGCTAGTTGTGTAGAACATATAGTCATGGTGCATATTATTAGGAACATTCATGAAAATCAAAGGAATTTGATGTATGTATGGCACCACTATTGCTTCTATGGTTGATTTGATCTAGTGGTGGCATATGACATGTTTGTGAGCTTGCAAACCTAGTGTTGAATCTATAGCATGAGCTCATGATATGTATTTCAACATGGTCAAGATAACCCGTATTATTGAGGTGTGAAGAAGCTTGTCCTTGGTTCAAATTGAAATACATATTCCAGGCAAGTGATCTAGATTTGACCATAATTTGATTGACTTGTTTCTCTCATCTTATGCACCCTTATTGGTGATTGTTGACAAAGGGGGAGAAATAAGTCATAAAAATTCACAAAGATCAATGGAAGGGGATCAATTAAAACTTAAAAGTTGAGCACACAAATAGGGGGAGCAAACTCATAAGATATTTGTTGCATTTGTTTGTGCATAGCATGATGATATGGAGCATTGCAAGTTTAAATTCAATATTCATGCTTGAATGGTGTATGCCAGTTCTAGAACTTGAATGATGATATGAAGTACTAGCATGCTCTCTTGTGGTTTCTAGACATAGTGTTTTTCATGCAATTCAAAGTATCTCTCTTATAATGTTGATCTCATGAGGTATTTTGAGTTTTGATGTATGTCTAGTTACCATGATGCTAAGGATGGTTTATTATCGCACTCTGATTGGTATCATGCTTCAAAGGTCCATTCTATAAACCTTAGCATCAATTTTGGTAGTGATATCTCTCCCACAATTCTTATCTATGCATATGTGCTTCAAAATTGACCAAACATTGGATGCACATATGTAGGGGGAGCTACCACTACCAAAACTGAAGTGGAAATGCTTGTCCAACCAAGATTCATGATCAATTTATCTTGGACAAGTAATTCAATTTCATATTGAATTCAATTTCCATATCTTTGTGAAGGGTTGTCATCAATTACCAAAAAAGGGGAGACTGAAAGCTCTTGTTTGGTTTTGATAATTGATGACACTCATGTTGATAATGCTTTGATCTAAGTTTGACTACATACTTAAGTAACATAGAGGTGATGCCTAGGGACTTGGTGTGAACTTGTACATGGGATGATCAAGCATCAAGGTCTCAAGGCAAAGGTATCAAGAGATAGGTGTTTTCCCTTTCGGTGATCAAGACACTATAGAGAGTGTGATCACTTTTAGGATTGATAACCGACTATCAAGAGGGGAATTCACGATTGAATTCATGGTTCGAGTGCCTCTAGGTTTGACTTAGCATGATGCATATGAGAGACTAACTAGAGAGCTAACCCTTGCCCCTTTTCTTCATAGAGATATGCTAACTCTTGTGATCAAAGAGGTTTACATGTTGAGGTTAGCGTCCTTGGCAAGTGGTGTGACTTGGATTGTCGAAGGCACGACGATGAAGAACATTTTTGTTGGAAAAGAGAAGTGATGGCTCTTGGATTAGAAAACTACTTTAATCCATAATGATTGGGATCTTGAGGATATGTTGGTTGCGTAGCCCTCTGAATAGTCTTTCCATAGAGTCTAAGATCATCAAAAATGGATTTCGGAGCTAAGAGATATGCCCGTTTTAGTGCAGGGTGGTGCTAGACCAGCTGAAGTTCCAGTAGGCCTGGATCGGAAGTTTCGGTCAGCCTAGCCCAAGCAACCACGCTCCCTGAATCACTTCTAGTTCACGACCGCAAGTTCTGGTGGAAGTTCCGGTGGATGACCGAAAGTTCCGGTCAGGTGACCAGAAGTTCTAGTTGACTTCGCTGACTGACTCGCGTACAACAGCTAGATCTAGACTGACCGGAAGTTCTGGTGGAAGTTCTGGTGGATGACTAGAAGTTTCGGTCAGGTGACCACTAGTTTCGGTTGACTTCGCGGACTGACTCACGTACAACGGCTAGATCTGGACTGACCGGAAGTTTCGATGGGGCTCCACCGGAAGTTTCGGTAGGCCAATCTGAGGTGACTATATATGGGTTTTAGCCAGCCGTTGGGAGATACTCTTGCCCAGTCTTTCATTCTTGAGCCTTCTTTGAGCGAGAAAAACTCCTCCCCACTCATCTCTTGTCCTGGTTGTTCATCTAGAGTGAGATTGAGTGAGAATCTAGTGCTAAGCATTGAGAGTTGCATCTAGAGGCACTAGATCTTCGAGTTTGCTGTGGAGTTCTTGTTACTCTTGGGTGATTCCTATCACCCTAGACGGTTTGGAGGCAGCGGGGTGTTGAGCTCAAGGTGGAGTTTGTTCGAGGCCACACCCGGTGTTCTTGTGAGGGGTTCTTGATCCTTCCGCGTGGGAGTTTGCAAAAGGATACTCTAATGGATTACACGTAGCTTGGAGGATCTCTGTCTTGTGTTGATATTGTGGCGCCCGGTAGCGGGTTTGGCGTTGAGTGCCAATTTAGCATGCACATCTCCAAGCGGGAGTATCACCACAACGAGGAGTAGCTTGCCAGGAAGCAAGTGAACCTCAGTAAAAAATCATTGTGTTTATATTGTGATTGCCGAGGATTCTCTTCTACGGTTATTTCAATTGGGTGATTGGCCATCTACACTTCACGTTGGTATAACAATCCAATCTCCCTCTCTTGTATCTAGCTTGTTATTCATTCTTTGATTCATTGCTTTTCTTGCTAGATAGTGAGTAGAATTGCTAGCTTATGTAGCTCCTTTGTGTTCTTATCTAGTTGTTCTTGCTCGCTTAGTGAAGTGCCTAGAATAATCTTGTTTAGAATTGCTAGGCTTGTTGTTGATTGGGTGCTAGTAGTATAGCCTATATACTAGACTTGTTAGAAAGGCTTGCATAGAGTAATCGAAGCTTTACTTTGCATTTACGCTATCTCTTAGTCTAACAAGTTGCTTAAGTGTCTTTGCAAGAAATTTTATTAGGCTATTCACCCCCTCTAGCCATTAGGACCTTACAGCCTCGCACTCCATCTGAAGCTTAAAGCTGAAAGGATCTAATCGGCCTAGAGGAGGGTGAATATGTGATTTTTCATAACCTAAAACTTAAAGCTCAAATACGAAAGTTAAATACCAACCGATAGTAGGACTGGAGGTAGGATCAGTAATTGAAAAATTAGTGCTACCAATGCAAACTTCTAGTACTACTCGTACCCTACGAAACTACAAAATCGAAATGGAAATCAGAGTAAATTGAGCTATAATTTCAGATCCAAGCGTTACCACCCCTTTGTTGATGTTGGTGATGAAGATGTTGAATTTCTTAGAGCTTTTCACCACACCAAATCATTGTCGTGAGGGCAATGTTTCTCTTTTAACTAAGTGTTTACCTCATCATCTAGAACTTCATGATGCATAATCTTTGTAAGCATCTCTTGTGTTGTCATTGTGGTGTAATTTTCTCTTTCCATTATCACGGAAGCTTGCATGTTGTTCTTTTCTTTATACACTCTACCTAGCGTTCTTGTAGCAGCTTGTTCATCCCATCGTGTACATCTGAGTGCTCTAACTGTATTGATCAAGGTCATGAATCTATCATACATAGCTTTAGTGGTCTCTCCTTCAAGCATGGCAAACTTCTCAATTTTTCCTTGTAGAAGCTCAATGTTTCCAATTCTCACACTCTTATCTCCTTCAAATGATATTCTCAAGGTTTCCCAAATTTGCTTTGCATTAACCATACCATTGACTTTGTTGTTGTCTTCTGGAGTGAGACATTGCAAGATCAAAGTTGCAGTCGTAGCATTGAGATAAAAATCCACCTCATATTTGAGTGTCCACTCAATAGGTTTTTTGGAATATCCATACCAACTTCAACCGCTTCCTAACATCTTACGGCTATAAGATGCAACTTCATCCTATGAGCCCAATCGGTGTATCTTACTCCATCAAAAGGAGGTGGCTTGCCGGGATTTATCATTGGTATGTGAGGGTTGATGTTCTTTCTTGTTGAGCTATACTCATGTCCCACTTTGGAGTATCTTTTTGGTGCTTTGCTTGCATCATCTCTTTGCTAGTTGCTTCTTGACCTTTCTTGTCAATGATCTCTTACATCTTGTCAAATCGCTCTTGCATCTTGTTCATTTGCTCTTCTTGTTGCTTTTGAAGTGTCATGGTGAGTTGTGCCATGATTTGATCAACAAAGCTCTTCATTGTAGCTTCATCCATCTTAGCTAATGTTACTCCTCATGCGGTGAAGCATCAATACGAGGGATCTTGCTCTAATACCACTTGAAAGGATCTAATCGGCCTAGGGGGTGAATAGGCGATTTTTGATAACCTGAAACTTAAAGCTCAAATACGAAAGTTAAATACCAACCGGTAGTATTACCAGAAGTAGGACCGGTAGTACCGGTAGTTGAAAAACCAGTATTACCAATGCAAACTTCTAGTACTACCGGTACCCTACGAAACAAACAAAATCAAAATGGAAATTAGAGTAAATTGAGCTGTAATTTTGGATCCAAGCGTTACTACCCCTTTGTTGATGTTGGTGATGAAGATGTTGAACTTCTTGGAGCTTTTCACCGCACCAAATTGTAGATCGATTCCTCCAACCTAAGATCTTGCGAATGGGGATGAAGAACATGAAGAACACAAAGAACAAGAGTAGTCGAAGCTACCACCACAGCAAGACACATGATTTAATCAAGGTTCGGCAATCCCCAGAAAGGAGTTCCTACGTCCCCGTTGTTGAGGTGATCACAAAGGTCCGACCACGAAGATCTCCTCGCTCAAGCACCCATGAAGGATTACTTGAGATATCCACTAAGAATCAAAGTAATACCAACACTTCAGGGCGCCCTCACAAATGAAGCAACACGGGCAGCCACGAAGAATGCCTAGCTAGCTAGGGTTCCAAGAACCCAAGAGTACCAAACACAAATCAAGCCGGCAAGACGAGGAGTCCAAGTGCTCAAGTCATAGATTGAAGTTCCCACTCTCTAATCTCACATTCCTAGCTCAAATCCTTGAGGGGATGAAGTTTTGGGAGCCAAGGAGAAGGGAGCAGCAGGTGAGCAGAAGCTTGGGAGCTGTTTCTCTCGGATGTGAATGAATGGAATGAGCAAGCGAGAGAAAGGAGAGAGGTGAGGGGTATATATAGTGCCTGTCCAGAACAACTACCGGTACTACCGGTGTGAATCACTGAAACTACCGGTACCTCACCAAATATGACTGTTGGGGCGTGTCAGAATGTGCAGAGGCTGATAGACCGGTACTACCGGTCCAAGGACCAGTACTAACGATAGTATAGGGAGATGCAACAATGCACGTTCCATGGAACTATAAAATATTTGTTGCAACTACTGGACTATAAATCAAATATATCCGGCACTTTCGGACCTAACCGGTACTACCGGTCCTACTTTCGGTGTACTTTTGGTAGTATAAAACTACAACCTCGAGCGTTCTACTTTGTAGAAAAAAATAGGATCGATACTACCGGTCTATAAATCATTTAAACCAGTACTACCGATGGAGACCGGTACTACCGATGCGGTGACCGGTACTTCCGGTAGTACATCGATCGCAACCTCGAGCGTTCGACTTGGCACAAAATATTCAATCGGTACTTCTGGTATATAATTTGAATATAACCAGTACTACCGGTAGGCCAGGTTAGGTGAAGCAAAGGACTCTTTCTAAGTGCAGTGAGTGCAACATTGTCTCTCCAGACGCTCTAAATATCGACATGAGCACTTTTAGACCTCGAATTACCAACCTAATTTGTATCCCTCTTGATAGTGCGGCGTTTCCTATCACTCAAGCAAAGATAAAATCCGAGGGCTCTCTTGAGAAGAAATGACGTCCGTTCGAACGAAATTTAGCTTGTATCACCAAATATTATCATTCAAGTCTTTCAATGGACTAACACCTGTGTATTCACTTTAGATAAACTTGTTAGTCCCTAATTTGATTGTCATTAATTATCCAAACCCACATCGGGGGCGAATGCACTTACAAACTCCCCCTTTTTGGTAATTGATGACAATCAACTTAGGCTTACAAAAATTAAAAGAATTTAAGCTTTTGAATCTCAATATTT
Source organism: Bothriochloa decipiens (assembly GCA_023333625.1). Lineage (NCBI taxonomy): Eukaryota > Viridiplantae > Streptophyta > Magnoliopsida > Poales > Poaceae > Bothriochloa > Bothriochloa decipiens. The sequence goes on along the minus strand of CM041641.1, from coordinate 19,023,349 downwards.
AAGTAGAGCTCCCCCTTAATATATGCATAGGATTTGAATTTCAAATCTTGATCATAATCAAGATTGTATACATTAAGAGTAAGCTCCCCTAAATTTTGCAATCCATGGGGTGCCTAAAAAGGTGTGTGTGACAAGTATAATCTATGATGCTTATAACAAGATATATCACATAAAGATAAATAAAAGAATACGAATGGTTATGCAAGAAAGAAAAAGACTTAAAGCCAACATAACCATTCTAAAATAACAATCATCAACACAATAACAAAAAATAGGCCAACACAACTTGATATATCGAATAAGCATAAGTGTTTAGCCTACAAGAATTCATCACACATATAGTTCAAAGTTCACCACATAGTTCACCACGGAGGAAGAGTTATACATAACCGAATTAATAGCTACCCTATTACATCATAATAAGCCTAACACTCCCCCTTTGGCATCAAATACCAAAAAGGGTAGGCAATGATAGAGAGCAAGGGTAGAAAGCTACTAGTACTCCTCATGGTCATCACTGTCATTGGGGTCGATGTACCTGCTCTTGCTAAAAGGATCTATAGAAGAAGACGGTCCACTGGTGGAGGTGTGAGTAATATAATCAGCCCCACCAAAAAGAGATCCAAAAGCATCAGTGTCCTCAAGAGTATAACTAGGAGAAGGCCATACATCATGTGTAGAATCAGAAGTACTCGGCTACTAGAAACTATGCTGTTGCTGAGGTGGCTGCTCAAAGCCCTGCTGCTCCTGAGGTGGCTGCTCAAACTGCTCATCATCCTCCTCAAAAGTATACTAAAAGGGATGAAGGGGAGATGATGGAGTGAGTCCAACTTGCTCCTCAATGTGACGAAGCATCCCATCTTGCTTCTCTTGAGTATAGCACATGTAGGAGATGAACTTTTCCAGTAAAGAAAGGGGGCCATGACCACGACCATGACCACGGCCTACAAAAGCTCCAGCGGAAGGGTCCATATGAGGAACATCTTCCCTCTCAACCCTAGCAGTCCCTGCATCATCTGTTGGGGCACTAGTAGAAGTAGAAGCAGGTGTCCTCATTGTGTGCGGGCGAGTGTTGCGAACTCCCCAGGAAGGGTGATAGACATCTAGGTGAAAAGTGTGTCCCACAACTTGCTCAATAATATGCATAAGATAGGAAGCATATGGCATAGACCGGAGAGGATCAGTGGACGCATCTGCAATCTTTCTCCACAAAAAGTCTGACACACTGAAGTGCTTGTTTAAGCTCAAACAAACAAAAATGGTCAGAGCATGGCCTTGAATATGAACTGAATCACCACCTTTAGGATCAATGGTAGCCTGTATCAAGTTGTTCAATATGTAAAAATAGGGCTTCAAGTAAGTGTTCTTCCCATCAGCATGCTACTCATCAAGATATATATTAGCTGCAATAAAATCATCTCTGCCAACATTCTCAGCATAGTAACTCCAAAGACTAAGTGCCTCACAGTCCTCATGATTGAAACTAAGCAAACATGAAAACTGCACATAGTCACACCTATAATGATGATTCTGGTCATCCAATATAATACCTTGCATCCATGATCAATGTAGAGGGTTGACCAGAACTGACAAATGATATCGATGTTCCAATCATGCTGAAAAGTCATGAGCGGCAAAAGATGCCACTCCTCAAGCCTGGCCTTCAAAGCAGGAATGTTGGAATGCTTGATTTTGTCCAGAGATGCAGGATTCAAGGCCTTGTGCACAAATTAGGAGTAGGGCCAGTAGCAGTATCCTTGAGGCACACAAAGTAGTAATAATCATGATGAAATAGAGACCAAAATTTTTCATCAACCCTAGGATTCCTAATAAATAGGTAGGGATTTTCCAAACGCTGTTGCGCTAGAGCCTGACGATCCTTGGTGTAATCAAAGAATGCACGAGGGAGATCAGGGGTATGAATCTTAGCCTTATGGTGCTGGTGACAGGAAGAACACGATCTCCAGTGATATCCCCAATCCTCTCAGGTGACCGATTGAACTGCGATTGGAGAGCAAGGCCTTCGATTTTAGCAGGATTGGTTGACACAACCCCATTGACAATGTCCTGATGGCAGTGGCGAGCGCCAGCATCTTGTGTATCAACCATAGGAGCATGGCCACCATGGGAAGGCTCAGCACGGTCACCATGGAAAGACTCAGCATGGTCAGCCCCGCGCCAATGAACACGCTGACTAGCTGAATGGTCTTCATCTCCATCACCCAACCTCTGAGGGCGAGGGCGAACACCGCGATGGGGGTTGTGCCGGCGCTCCGACATGCTGCAAGGGCCAAAAGGGGGACGAGGAAGGTCTTAGACATACGACCAAATACATGCACAATGGAGGGAATGAGGACACCATGCAAATCGAGCTGGCGGGGTACCATCGGTACTTCCGATCAAAGGACCGATAGTACCAGTAGTACCCATGCGTGGCTCAATCCGCACGGAGCGACAAAACCAACCATGGAACTTGCAAAATAGGCATTTGAACAGCATGTATACTCAATGTAGAGCAAGCACAAGTAGGGAATTGGCCTAGAATGATGTACGTTGGGAGATCGGGGCATGAACTCCATATACCTCGATGCTCAAGAAGAAGAGGCCAATCCGTGTGTGCAAGACCTCGTGGCGTCCACCAACACCTCCAAGATGATCTCCAAGGCAAAAGGAAGCTCCCCCTCGAAGGGAATCGAAGATGGCCAGAGGGAGAGGGAGATCGAGGAGGGGCACCATTGGGCAGCGGCACTGCCACGGGCTGTTGCGGGAGGGTCGGGTGGCGAAGAAAGAAGGGGAAAGTTAAAAGATTAAAATTTAACCAGCGGCCCCTTCTATACCATGGTAACTTTGGCTTACCGGTAGTATCGGTCGATCAACCGAAAGTATCGGTGGGCAGGCCAACGGCCACATGGAAGTATGCGGATTTTTGAACTACCGGTTGGTCCAGGCCCCCATCAGTAGTACCAGACACCGGTACTACCGGTGGTACCATCGTTACTACCGATGGTACCATCGGTACTACCAGTAGGTCAAAAAACTGCTGGAAGCAATTCTAAAGATGGTGAACCATGGAGTGAACCAGAACCATTTTAGACTTGACCAGATTTCATGCAATCGGTACAAAACTATGGTCAAGCTTGAAATGAAAAAAATAGATTTTGAAATTTCACAAAATGATTTTGTAAACATTTTATCCAACTCTAAGCCAATCAAGGTATGCAAGATGTCATTCCATATTATGAGAATCCATGATATTGAGCTCACGCCTCAAACCACAAAATCTTGACTCATCTAAAGGCTTTGTGAAGATATCGGCTAGCTGTTTTCAGTTCTCACATGTTGAACAGTGATATCTCCTCTAGCTTAGTGACCTCTAAGAAAATAATGATGGATGTCTATGTGCTATGTACGGGAATGGTTAACGGGGTTATCGGCTAGCTTGATTGCACCCTCATTGTCACATAAGAGTGGAATCTTGGACAAGTTGTAACCAAAGTCTCTCAATGTTTGCTCCAACCAAAGTAGTTGGGCACAGCAGGAGCCGGCCGCCACATACTCAGCTTTAGCTGTGGATATGGCAATGGAGTTTTGCTTCTTAGAACTCCAAGACACCAGAGACCTACCAAGAAATTAGCAAGTTCCAGATGTACTCTTTCTCTCTACCTTGCAACCGGCATAATCCGAATCGGAATAACCAAGTAGAGTGAAAGATGAGCCCTTGGGATACCATAAGCCAAGATTAGGAGTGAGCACCAAATACAAAAAATTCTCTTAACGGCCATGAGATGACATTCTTTCAGATTAGAATGAAATCTTGCACACATGCACATACTAAGCATAATATCGGGCCTAGATGCACAAAGGTAAAGCAATGATCCAATCATGGAGCGATTACCTTTTGATCAATGGCTTTACCATCCATGTCAAGGTCAGGATGTCCTGTAGTTGGCATTGGTGTGTTGATGGGTTTGGCCTTGTTCATACCAAACTTCTTCAACATGTCATTAGTGTACTTGGTTTGGAAAATGAATGTTCCTTTCTTGAGTTGCTTGATTTGAAAACCAAGGAAGAAGGTTAATTCTCCCATGATGGACATCTTGAACCTCTTGGTCATAATCCTACTAAATTTCTCACAAAGCTCCTTATTAGTACTACCAAATATTATGTCATCAACATATATGGCAAATAAAGATATCACCATTAACTTTGTGAGTAAATAAAGTAGGGTCGGTCTTTCCTATCTCAAACACTTGTTCAAGTAGGATGTCCTTGAGACAATCATACCAAGTTCTAGGGGCTTGTTTGAGCCCATAGAGCGCCTTGTGAAGCTTGTAGACGTAGTCAGGATGATGTGAATCTTCAAAACCTGGTGGTTGTTCAACATACACCACTTCGAAGAGGGGGCCGTTGAGGAATGTACTTTTCACATCCATTTAAAACAACTTGAAATCATGGTGAGCAGCAAAGGCAAGTAATATACGAATAGATTCAAGCCTAGCTACTGGTGCATAAGTTTCCTCAAAATCCAAACCTTCAATTTGGGTGTAGCCTTGTGCAACCAACCAAGCCTTGTTCCTTGTGACTGCGCCATACTCATCTTCTTTGTTGCAGAAGACCCACTTGGTACCTATCACATTTTGCTTGGGCCTTTTCACCAAGGACCAGACTTCATTCCGGGTGAAGTTTCCCAACTCCTCTTGCATAGCCATCACCCAGTCCTCATCTTTCAAATCTTCCTCCACCCTAAGAGGTAGCATAGAAGAAACAAAAGAGTAATGCTCACAAAAAAGATGCTAAACAAAAATGAGTCATCACTCCTCTTTGTATGCTTCCTATCACATTATGAACATGATGGTCCCGTTCAATGGATTGATGAACTCTTGGTTGAGGTACTGTTGTCCTTCTTTGAATTGGGTCATCATCTTCACTATCAAGGTCTTGGTTGATTATGGAAGTTCCATCAAGCCCTCCCCCTTGATCATCATCTTGGTTGCCTTCTTCAACTTGTGGTGGATCTTGATTTGCTTGTTCTCCTAAGTCATGACCATCTCTTGATGTGGAAGCATCACCATGGGCATCGGTTGACCCGTGATGCATGTATGGATCATGATGGACTTGCACTTGTGCATCGTCATCATCATCTTGTTCAACGGGTTTTACTTCACCGGTTGCAAGCTTCTTTATCACTTTATTTTTTTGAGACAAGCTTCTTTATCACTTTATGAGAAGGCTCCTCTTTACCTACAATGTCCATATTGACTTGCTCTTTTTGAGAGCCATTGGATTCATCAAAAGTCACGTCTACCATTATTTCAGTAAGGCCGGTGGTCTTATTGAAAACACGATATCCATGTTCGTTAGTACCATAACTAAGTAGAAAACCTTCATCAACCTTCAGTTCAAACTTAGAGCTTTTGGATTTCTTTCTAAGTATGAAACACTTACATCCAAAAACTCTAAAGTAATCAACCTTAGGCTTTTTACCGGTGAGTAGCTCATAGGCAGTTTTGTTCCTAATCTTGTGAAGATATAGGCGGTCGATTTCATGACATGTCGTGTTGACCGCCTCCGCCCAATAATCCTTCTCCGAACTCTTGTATTCATCCAACATTGCTCTTGCAGCTTCTATGAGCATTCAGTTCTTCCTCTCCACAACCCCATTTTGTTGGGGAGTGTAGGGAACCGAAAACTCATGCTTGATCCCTTCTTCATCAAGGAACTTTTCAATGTTGGTGTTCTTAAACTTCATCCAGTTGTCACTTCTCACTCTCTTGATCTTTACATCAAACTCATTTTGAGATCTTCTTGCAAACTTCTTGAAGATTTCTTGAGTCTCACTTTTATCTTTCAAAAAGAACACCCAAGTGAAGAGAGAATAATCATCAACAATTACAAAACCATATTTGTTACCTCCAATGCTTATATAAACATTGGGTTCGAATAAATCCATGTGTAGTAACTTAAGTGGTCTTGATGTTGACACGATGTTCTTTGCAGGATGTTTGGCTCCAACTTGTTTTCCTGCTTGACATGCACTGCAAATCCTGTCTTTCTCAAAATAAACATTTGTTAGTCCAAGAATGTGTTCGCCTCTTTGAAGGTTGGCCAAGTTCCTCATCCCAACATGAGCTAGTCGGTGATGCCACAACCAACTCATGCTAGATTTTGCCACTAAACAAGTCTCGGATTTCACTCTACTAGCTGTGAAGTCAACTAGATAGAGCTTGCCCTTTAAATGACCTAAAGACAATAGAGGAATCCACCCTTCTAGAGACTCCACACCCTTATCCGTAAAGAGACAATTGTAACCCATCTTACAAAGTTGTGAAACAGATAACAAATTGTATCCCAATGAATCCACAAGTAATACATTTGAAATTGAATTATCATTTGATATAGCAATTTTACCCAAACCAAGAATCTCTCCTTTACTATTATCACCAAATGTGATTCTTTCACCTATGCCTTCATTTGGTTGAAAGGAGTCAAACATTTTCTTTGATTCGGTCATATGATTGGTGCATCCACTATCTAGCACCCAACAAGGTCTATCGGAGGAATAGGCCTACAAAACAAAATTAAGCCTTTGTTTTAGGTACCCAATTTGACTTGGGTCCTAGGGGGTTAGACACATAAGATTTGGGCACCCAAACACTCCTCAAGATTTGCCTCTTCTTGAGGGCGCCCACATATTTTACAACAATTTTAGCATTCTTATCCCAACAACATAAATAATCATAAAAGTTGTTCCTTGAATAGGCACTTGTTGCTCGGGAACTTTCACTTCTTTCTTCTTGATGTTCTTGTTGTCAGAGGAAGAGCTAGGAAAAACCTCAACATTATTCACCTTGTTGATCAGATCAACAAGAGGCATGCTCTTGTTGAACTTTACTCAAGGCACACCATTTACCATGTTTCTCCCATTTGCCTTACCATTATACCTATTGTAACTGAGGCCATCCTTTATGAGTGGATGCCTTGATTCCTTATAAATTGTGGTTGATTGCTTATCCTTACTCTTGAACCAATCTCCACAATGGCCTTCAACCTAAGAATCTCCTTTTCTTTCTTCTCTAGCTCAACAAGGTTAGTAGCACATGCATTTAAATCAACATTATAGCATTTTACACATCCTTTACTTGTTGAAGCATTAGAGTCCTTAGAAGTAGTAGAAGTGTTGTTCCAAAGAGTGTCATAGTTTACCTCAAGCTCATGATATTTATTTGTCAAGATTGTGAGGCTTTCTTGAGATAAACTATAATCATTCTTTAGACTAGCCAAAGAGTCATTTAGTGTAGAATGTTCCTTAGTCAATCGCTCAAATGAGTCCTTGGCCAAAGACAATTCTACACTTAACTTCTCAACCTTCTCCCTTTCCTTGGTGAGACATGCATCTAGTCCTTGGTTCTTCTCCCTTTTCACTAGGAGCATTTCACTTTGCGACTCAATGCATGTCTCTTGCTCCTCTACGATGTACATCAATTTTAAGATTTTAGAGGCAGTTTTCTTTCCATATATCTTAATGATTTTAATTGCATAGTTTTCATCAATCTCATCTTCATCATCACATTCATCATTAGAGTGTGTGGGAGTGTGGGATGACACCTTTTCCTCCTTTTCCATAAGGCAAGTAGAAATGTCATTGTCGTCGTCGAAGAGGTTGGTAAAAAGCTTGGGTGAGAAAGAAGTGTTGGTGAAGAATGATGCCGATGAAGAGGATGCATCATGTATAGCAATTGCAGCTACACTCTTCTTTTCATTGTCATTATCTTCATCACTATCATCATCGGATTGCCATTCTTCACCTATACGTGTTGCAGCCTTCTTCTTGCTCTTATACTTCTTGTCACCTTCCTTGTTGTACATTGATATCTTGCCTTTGTTTGGGCAATCTGCAGCAAAGTAACCGGTGAGTCCACACTCATAGGAAAATCTCTTCCTATATTGCTTGTTTCCACCACTACTCCTCATCTTTTGTTTCTTCTTGATCAAGAACTATGCATAATTTTTCACCATGAGAGCTTGTTGTTCATCAAGTTCTTCATCACTATCATCATGCTTGTGCTCATAACATCATTTGTTGCAATGACATGACCCACTTCCATGAGATGCCGTGAGGGCAATGTTTCTCTTTTGACTAAGTGTTTCTTTGACCTCATCATCTAGAACTTCATTGTGGCAGAACCTCCAAAATTCTATGGCCCACACGCATGATTATTGTCTAAACAGACTCCAAATAACCATGAATGTGTTCCATAAAACTTAAAAGGTCTATCGGGTAAATCCCGAATCATCCATGATTCTCCGAGCAGGATCAATCATTATAAAAAGACATTGTAGTATTACAATAGTTTTATACAAATAATACACATCAGAGTAAAATAGCGGAAGGATTACAATAACATAAGTTTACAAACCATAAGTTGGATTATTACAAACCATATAGCAGTGGAATAACAATATAACTTATTACATCAACCTTGATTATATGCTCTGCCCAAGAGCGAGATATCCTATTCATCGTCACTTTCCTCGATGACTGTCATGCAGCAGGATGCGAAGCATTCCTGCCCATGAGGCTCACCTGCAACAAGGGTTCAACAAACCCTGAGTACAAAGTACTCAACAAGACTGACCCGACAAAAAAGAGGGGTGAAGACTTAGGAAATGCAGGCTAGAGGGACAAGGTAAGGTTTGCAGGAGATAAGAAATTTTGCAGAAAAGCTTGAGAGAAAGAAAAGCGGTCTGGCTCAAGATCAAAATTACCAACCAACTTTCTTCTTAAACCTTACTCATTATTCAAGTTGTTACTACGATGATGAACACCGATCGAGTCTTCTTCTCCGAGAAGCAACGGCGATTCGAATCCATTTCATATACCCAGCTGGGACCTAGGTTACTGATATGCAGGAGACTCTAACTCCTAAGTATAGCGGGTGAACCGATATACCGGGATAACAACCGCAGCCATATATCACCATATGATACACGTGAGCACTTTGACCTAGTGTACAGATATACTTGGGAACTTAAACCCACAGTATAACACACTATGACATATGTGGGGAC
>CM041641.1:18965393-19014270 GCA_023333625.1 Bothriochloa decipiens | reverse complement strand
ACAGACGGAAACACTACAGAGGGACTCCGTTCCCAATGTTAGCCGTCCGGACTCGATTTATTAACTAAAAGCATGATTTCAACAGATAAAACCAAACTCATCTTTTTCATTGTTTTACTTCTGAACACTTAATTAATTAAACAGGGCTAAGCATTACAACGCATCTTTTATAACAGGTAACAAGGAATTATGGATATAAGACAGGTAATGCAGTTGGTGGGTTTTCACTCAACTCCTATTACTTAATGCAACATATCATAACTGAAGCGATAAAATTTTTATAAAATAAAATAGGGTTTGACTGCATCCGGGGCTTGCCTTGGTATTCGGGGTAGATGGTCTCGGGTTCTGGATCAATTCCAATCTCCGAAGTCTGCTCTTCCTTCGAATCTGGGGCGACAACATTAAACTCTCCGTTATCGTAAACTATACGATACAAGGACATGCTTGAACATGATTGAATAGTAAACATGATGCTTGGATACATGATCAGATTAATGGCTTGAGTACAACTTTCCTTCACAGTAAAGTTGTAAGCCAACCAAAACATACTTACTAAGTTCATTAGGGTTAACTACATTATCTACGAAAGTTATTAAACACATGAAATAACATTAATTAAGCCCTAATGACATGATCCAGGTAAGCGCAAACAATTAATTAAAGTGCCAAAGGTCATTAGCGTTAATGACCCAAGGTCATCAATCAATCCCAAAGTCAAATAATTCCTATAATGATTAACCTTAATTAAAGGGGTTAATTAATTATTTAAAAGCATAAAATAAAGACATAAAAATTAAATTTGTCTAATTGAGCTCAAAATTTTATTTTGAAAAGCTCTTGGTCCAATTAGATGGCAAAACAAATTTCAGAATTAAAAGCCAATTATTTTATTTATTAAAAATCATTGAAGGTCCATTTTTCAATTAAAAGGGATAATTTTAACTTATGAAAAAGTTACTCAAATTTAGCATTTCATATTTTGACTAGATAGATGACATCATAAAGAACACACATAAAAATTTTTAGAATTTTTGGAGCTATATATGAATTACTATAATTTTTCAAAGAAAATAGCATTTAAATTATTTTTTGAAAATAGAAAAAGAAAAGAGGAAACAGTGCACCCACGCCGGCGGCCATGGCGGCGCGGCGGAGCTCGGGCGCGGCGGTAACGCTCACCAGAGTGAATTTCGGTGACGGCGAGGGCACAGGCAGGTACAGGACATCAACTCGAACGCGTTGGGCCAGAAGATGGAGCTATCCCTGGCTTCTAGCTCAGACGGCTATGCGCGCGGTGGAGCGGCAAGGTCACGCCGACGGCGAGCCACGGTGACCGGCGTCTATGGTGCGGTATAAAAGAAATTGAAGGCACCAACAGGTGCAGGAGCTCCCCAGAGGCACGGTGCGCACGTTGATGAATGTTCGCTGTGGCTGAGTCGAGCTATGGACAGCGGCGCTGATGGCGGTGGCGGCGCTCCGGTGGCAAGGACGGTATTTCGGTGCTTCCTGTGCACCATCAGGCCGACCAACATGCGCATAAGGGGCAGCGAAGCATGGAGAACATGATGAGAGGGTTAAAGGTAAAATATTTTCCACCCTGGCGGCGGTAGACGGCGAGGAAGCTCACGGCGGCTCGGCAACCGGTCGCGAGGAAGACGACGTCATGCGGGCGGCTCGAGCGGGGAGAGCGGGCACGAACTGGCTCAATCAAATTGCAAGGACGTGGCAGAGCTTTTGGCAAGATGAAGCGGGTAGAGGTGAAGCGACGGCGGCGAATTTTGCCGGCGGGGACGAGCTCGACGGCGGTGCGGGAAAGAAGAAAGGAGGAAGACGACGGTCGGCCACGCCTATTTATAGGGCAAAGGCGAAGCATGGACAGGCGACACGGTGATGGCAAAGCTTCACGCATCCAAGAGCACGCTGGCAGCCGTGGCATGTGCGGCGATGGACAGCAGCGCGGCTTGAGAAGCCGGCGATGGCGGCCGACGATAGGTCTCGGTGCTGTTTAAGAAAATTATAGAATTGCCACTCGTTTAAAATTACAAATTACTCCAAAATTTACATAGAACTTAAAAATCTCCAAAAATATAATTTGCATAACTTTTCAAGAGCTACACTTTTCATTTAACTGGCATCCTCAATTTCTATCTGGATTTTGAAATATGAATTCAAATTCAAAAGGGGAATAAAACCCTAGAAATAAACATTTGAAATTACTTTTGATTTTTCAATAAAACTTGAAAATATTCAAAACTATGAAATATTCAAATTGCCACACTAAACATTTTTCATATACAAAGTTTTCTCAAATTATGCATAATTTTTAAATTATGGTTTTAAAGTCAAAAGAGGACAAATGCTAGAAAATTATATTTTCAAATTTATTTGAAATTCCTTGTAGAAACTTGAAAAAATTTATATACCAACTTTGTAGCTCTTGCCAAAATCTACAAACTATCTTTTTAGAGTATCTCCAAATTCCTTATAGATTTTGAATTACGGAAAAGGGAATAAAACTAGGTTTTGAAATAAAAGGGTTTTTGAAACCGAATTCAAACTCGATTTGGTTTCTAATTTAATTGGTTGGTTATTAGTGATCACATACATCATCTAAGGACATTTTAGGTCAATGACCCAATGACACCCTTGGTTGACCAAGTTGACTTTTGAAAAAATATTTTATAGCTTTCTAATTTGAATTTAAATTTGAATTGCAAGACTTGGGAATAAGCTTTGAAATCCAAATTCAACTTCAAATATGGAAATCGTTTTTAGGGTTGGACTTAGATTTATACACTATGCTTGACACTAGTGTAAACATGATTTACACCTCAAGTACATAGAATATAAATCAAGCATTTGAGATGACATTCGAAAGTAGGGTCTTATTATTTCATGTGACAACACATTCCACGAACACAATCAACCTATGAAATGTAAAATTATTTTAGTTAATGCACATCAAGGTTGACCTAATCATGAATGCTTTGTAGTGCATATGATGACATGGCAGGTTTTAGTTAACATAACACCAGAGGTGTTACATTCATGATGCATAATCTTTGCAAGCATCTCTTGTGTTGTCATTGTGGTATAATTTTCTCTTTCTATTATCACGAAAGCTAGCATGTTGTTATTTTCTCTATACACTCTACATAGCTTTCTTGCAGCAGCTTGTTCATCCCATCGTGTACATCCGAGTGCTCTAACTCTATTGATCAAGGTCATGAATCTATCATACATAGATTTAGTGGTCTCTCCTTCAAGCATGGTAAACTTCTCAATTTTTCCTTGTGGAAGCTCAATGTTTTCAATTCTCACACTCTTATCTCCTTCAAATGATATTCTCAAGATTTTCCAAATTTGCTTTGCACTAACCATACCATTGACTTTATTGTTGTCTTTCGGAGTGAGACATTGCAAGATTAAAGTTGCAGCCGTGACATTGAGATGAAAATCCACCTCATCTTTGAGTGTCCAATCACTAGGTTTTTTTGAAATATCCACACCAACTTCAACCGCTTCCCAACATCTTGCAGCTATAAGATGCAACTTCATCCTATGAGCTCAATCGGTGTATCTTACTCCATCAAAAGGAGGTGGCTTGCCAGGATTTATCATTAGCATGTGAGGGTTGGTGTTCTTGCTTGTTGAGCTATACTCATGTCCCACTTTTGAGTATCTTTTTGGTTCTTTGCTTGCATCATCACCTTCATTTTCATTCTCTTTGCTAGTTGCTTCTTGACCTTTTTTGTCAATGATCTCTTGCATCTTGTTCATTTGCTCTTCTTGTTGTTTTTGAAGTGTCACAGTGAGTTATGCCGCGATTTGATCAACCAAGCTCTTCATTGTAGCTTCATCCATCTTGGCCAATATTACTCCTCACGTGGTGAAGCGCTGATCCGAGGGACCTTGCTTTGATACCATGTGAAAGGATCTAAGCAGCCTAGAGGGGGGTGAATAGGCGATATTTGATAACCTAAAACTTAAAGCTCAAATACAAAAGTTAAATACCAATCGGAGGTAGGACCGGTAGTACCGGTAGTTGAAAAACCAGTACTACCGATGCAAACTTCCAGTACTATCGATACCCTATGAAACTATGAAATTGAAATAGAAATTAGAGTAAATTGAGCTGTAATTTCGGATCCAAGCGTTACCACTCTTTTCTTGATGTTGGTGATGAATATGTTGAACTTCTTAGAGCTTTTCACCACACCAAATCGTAGATCGATTCCTCCAACCTAAGATCTTGGGGATGGGGATGAAGAACACGAAGAACACAAAGAACAAGGATAGTCGAAGCTACCACCACAGCAAGACACATAATTTAATCTGAGGTTCGGCAATCCCCATAAAGGAGTTCCTACGTCCCCATTGTTGAGGTGACCACAAAGGTCCGACCATGAAGGTCTCCTCGCTCAAGAAACCACAAAGGATTACTTGAGATATCCACTAAGAATCAAGGGTAATACCAACACTTCGGGACGCCCTCACAAATGAAGCAACACGGACAGCCACGAAAAACGCCTAGCGGCTAGGATACCAAGAACCCAAGAGTAACAAACACAAATCGAGCTGGCAAGACGAGGAATCCAAGTGCTCAAGTCGTAGATCGAAGTTCCCGCTCTCTAATCTCACGTTCCTAGCTCAAATCCTTGAGGAGATGAAGTTTTGGGAGCAAAGGAGAGAGGGCAACAAGTGAGCAGAAGCTTGGGAGTTGTTTCTCTCGGGTGTGAATGAATGGAATGAGCAAGCGAGAGAAAAGAGAGAGGTGAGGGGTATATATAGTGCCTGTCCAGAACAACTACCGGTACTACCGGTGTGAATCACCGAAACTACCGGTACCTCACCAAATATGACCGTTGGGGCGTGTCAGAATGTGTAGAGGCTGACAGACCGGTACTACCAGTCCAAGGACCGGTACTACCAGTAGTACAGGGAGATGCAAAAATGCACGTTCGACGGGACCAGAAAATATTCATTGCAACTATCGGACTATAAATCAAATAATCCGGTACTTTCGGTCCTAACCGGTAGTACCGGTCCTACTTTCGGTGTACTTATGGTAGTACAAAACTATAACCTCGAGCGTTCGACTTTGTCGGAAAAAATAGGACCGGTACTATCGGTCTATAAATCATTTAAACCAGTACTACCGATGAAGACCGGTACTACTGATGCGGCGACCGGTACTTCCGGTAGTACATCGATCGCAACCTCGGGCGTTCAACTTGGCATAAAATATTTGACAGGTACTTTCGATATATAATTCGAATATAACCAGTACTACCGGTAGGCCAGGTTAGGTGAAGCAAAGGACTTTTTCTAAGTGCAGTGAGTGCAACGGTGTCTCTCCAAACGCTCTAAATATCGACATGAACACTTTTAGACCTCGAATTACTAACCTAATTTGTATCCCTTTTAATAGTACGGCGTTTTCTATTACTCAAGCAAAGATAAAATCTGAGGGTTCTCTTGAGAAGACACGACGTCCATCCGAACAAAATTTAGGGTGCTTGTATCATCAAATGTTATCATTCAAACCTCCCTATGTATTCATTTTAGATAAACTTATTAGTCTCTAATTTGATTGTCATTAATTATCCAAAACCCACGTCGAAGACGAATACAGTTACACGTGCCTTCGCCTTCTTTGTGCGGTCTGAGCCGACGCACACCCCAAGCAAGCTTCTAGTGTCTTTGCTCCCAAGCGACTCCGCATACTCGTGCGGCACGGCTTAGGATAGCCTCCATGACCGTGCAATCTTCGTCTCCATCCTCAGAGGCGACTTAAATGGCATGCGTGGCTTTCGTGCACGCAGCTTCTCCTTTATCAACACCGTCGACTCGCCATAGTTATGCAAATGAGGACCAGCCGGTTGGTCCTATCAACCTCTCGCACGGTCCTCTGAATGACGATCTCCATGCGCTCCGGTGAATGGGACTCGCGCAGCGGAGTGCTAGCTCCACCACCGCACGCGCCTTGAGTGATCAAGTCACTCACATACTTACCCGCTTTCAATTTGCTATGTAAGTCATATCAAGAATAAATGGTTGTGCTGGAGAGATCTATAAAAACAAATATAAGGTATGTTTTTTATTTTTTTTTTCCCTCTAGTGTCTTTTACGTGGACTTTTGCGATGAACGACACTTAATCTGTTGCCATTGTTTCTATATATTAAACATGTCTTCTTGAGTATGAATTTTTTTAAAAAATTGCTTATAATATTTTGTTATCCACTATTCAGTTTCAAAAGACGCTACGCGCTCTCTGGGTGGTGTTGGCCTAGGCGACTTAGGCATTTTTATAGATGTTTTATGCAAATATATATTTTATATCTAAAAGAAAAAAAATAAAGTACAGTAGTGTTTTTTCTTCCCGAAAACAACATGTTTTCCAACTCCCAAAAATATTTTGGAAGAGAAAAAAGACCATCTCCAATAGTTTCCAATATTCCACTTTCAAAAATAAAAAATCTGGTCTCATATGTTTTTTTTCCTGTAGCTCCTTTTTTCTGACCTGGTTGCATCGAGATTGCACCGCCGTCTCTTTCCTTTGCTCATGCCGATCCCTGAAATTTCCATCCGACTGCATCACTTCAGATCTGATGGAGACGCTGCCTAACCTCCGCCTACCCTCTTAGGCGAGGCGGTGCCCCTCCCGCTAGCGTTGAAACGCGCCTAGGTATACGCCTAATAGCTCCTTTTTGAACTATATTTGTTATGTTTGTAACTTATCCATGCTATTCCGATAACTTTACTGAAATCTTTGGAGTATGTGGTTAATTACCTATAAATTTTTTTGTTAATTTAGTCGTTTCTGAATTCTGAAACTGCATCTGGACTGCAGGGCTTGATCTTTGGATCCATGCTGCTAGTCCCAGCTGCACAGGAACAACTGTAACTCCTAATTGAGATCTTTCGAACCACGTATGCTGCTTTTGCAATGTGTATTTTCTAGTAGAATATTGGATTTTTTATAAAGCGTCCATTTGTACCCATACCCAAAATGATTACTGAACCAGCATGAGTAGAAGGCAGTGATACAAAGATTTCATAGCATAAGTAGCATATATGTTTTTTTTGTTAACTTAGATCCACCACATGGTTCGAAATGAAAGTACAGCATTCAAATAGCAATGTGCCTGCCTCTGCAACAATTTGGATCAGCCTGCCATCTTGCAAAGAGGCATCTGCGCCTGTGTTCTGAATGATAAATAAATGCAATAGCTCAATAACAGAAGACACGATATACACAGGCAGTACAAGCTGCTGCGCGTCAAGGAAAATGCATTTGGCGGGCTGTGGGTGATCGGATGGGAATGATGCTTTCTGTGAAGGGCATGACGTGGAAGTTGATGAGATGCTTCCACTTGCGCCCCTTGCGACCCTGGTACCTGACGCGAGACAAGTTGCACTGATAGAAGCGGATGTGGTTGGAGGAGATGCTTGGCAAGAGGTCTCCTGGGAGGTAGTAGTCCATGGTGTGGGGGCTGATGAGGAAGCACGGGTCCTGCTCCCACTTGGAGGCTGACCACCGAAGCTGTGCGTGGATGAAGGAAGGGTCAGAGGAGATGGTGGCACGCCACGCCTTGCAGACGGACTTGAACCGCACCAGGGACTTGGCAGGAAGCCGTACCAGGATCTCTGTGACGATGATCTCCTCCGGCAGCTCAGGATTCTTCTGCCTTGCAGCACTGCTCCTCTTCCTCTTGGTGCCTGTCTTGTTCTGCAGCTTCATGGCGTACATGCGGAGACAAAATAAATGTTGATTAGTGACGACTCCAAGACATTGGTATTGCGTACTATGTGTGAATGTATATATAGGAATTGGCAACAGCGGTGATACCCTACTCTGATTAGGACACGGTTTCCGCAGAAAACGAAAAAATAAATGAAACAAATTAAAAAAAAAGCGTGAAAAAGAAGGCCCAGTAGAAGGCCCGTCTAGTGCGCTCTCAGCCCCACGACTCCGGAGCCCGGACTGGGCTATTTTCACGTCATCTCGTGCGCTCTCTCCCTCCCGTCCCGGTCGTCCTTCCTTGGTTCGCGTGCAACGATTGGTGCGCTACCGCCGCCACCGCCCTAGGCCAGTGCCGAGGTCTCCGTCGATCTCTTCATCGGCGACGAGCACCCACCAGGTATTCCCATCCCTTATCCGAAACGGAGCACCCAAATCCTAGTGAGCTATTTGGATATTTGATTTGATGCCTACTAAAAAATTATCGGGTGTACACGTGTACACCGAGTTCTTTTACTAGGTCTGCTGCCCCTGTTACCCATCGTTTTTGTTTGTTTGTTTGTTCCTCTCTCACCTGTTGCATGTTCTTGAATTCGCGCTACTAATGTCTGCTCATCATGGAATGTGCAGGGCATTGTTATGATCTTGGCATATAAAATAAGTCGGATCGAAGGTTTTCCAATATCTTCCTTTTGTCATGGCATCGGATCCGGTGGCTGGCATCAATGATCACGATGCTGACAACAAAGCTGGCAATGTAGTTGTCAAATCCGAACCTGTAGATTTGGAATACGGCGAGGATGGCGTGATCCTGTCCGCGGTGGCTGCCTGTGGTGATCCGATGCCGGCATCCGTTTCTTTTGGAGATGAGTGTGCTGATGATGTTCAGTGTGCTGCTGAAGATGAGCATGGGGATAGCACAAAGTGCTCGAGCTCATTTGGTGATTCTGGCTTTGGATCTGATAACGAAACTGAATCAGACACTGAAGTGGATTCGCCATTTTTTTCTCATACCAATGTGGGTGATAATGATACCACTGCCGTGCCAAATATAATCAGGTGAGCATATACAATGTAAATTATATTATTACCTCTGTTCCGTTAGCATAGTGTTATAGGCCAGAGTAAAAGGGAAACAAAGACAATCACTAGTATTCCCTCCGTCCCATAGTTCTTACAACTATGGGAAACGTGTCAATAAAATTACGTCAATTTTAACCAAGTTTATAGCAAAAAAATATTATATCTCGAAATAAACTTATTAAAAAACTAAACTTAAAGATCTTTCTGATGATACTAATTACTTAGCATAAATATTTATATATTTTAATATATAATTATCGATAGTTTGAAAATATTGACTCCTCAAAAAACGAGAATTGCATATTCATTGAGACGGCGGGAGTATGTCACTAGCAGTTACATCTCATTGACTTCTTTCCTCTTTTTCCCATCATAAGAGAAATAGTGCTTAACTTTTTATTGTCCCATTTTAGGTAATGCATGATATGCCATCTTGCACAAGTTTTATGTACACTGTCTTTACAACATTTCAAGATGTAAAATTGCAAAATTCAAGACATGAAACCTGAATCTCCTGCAAATGTGAAAGTGACTATTAGTCCTCCTTTTTTTCCTTTTTATATGGAACTAGAGAAAAACTTAAAATGATTTCATTATTTTAAATTTAAATACTCTTCTGTTGTTTATTTCATGACAATCACATTTGTACATTTATGTCTTTTCCTTTCAATGACTATTTTGTCAATAACTTGAATTATCTTTTATAGAAAACAAAAGGTATCAGCTGATTGGAGGAAGTTTATTGGCCAAGAAAGGTGGCGATGTCATTGGTTGGAGCTGCGTATTAAAGATCTTCTGTCACAAGTAGCAAAATATGACAAGGAACTTGCTTTGGTAAATCATGAAAAGTATCTACAGTTGGAGACGATTAAAGCAGATATCCACAAATCAGAACTATCACAATTAGATCTTTCAAGCAATGAAAGAAATACTATAAATAGGAGGAAAAGGAAAAGATATGAAGATTATATGGACACTTCGTTGTACATCAAGAAGCATCAGATATTTTCTTATTATAACCATGGTTTGACATCCTGTCCTCATTCTGTAGGGCTAGAAATATTCTATTTAGAACCATTTTACTGTTGATATTTGATAATAACAAAGCATTAAGTATTCCAATGATCACTCTTTGTAGAAAACAAAAAAGGTAGAACAGGAAATGAAATGAGTGGAGCTGATAATGAGCTTTTGGTTACTGATGACCTTAATAACTTGGGTATGTTGCAACGATTTATGCTTACTCTTTGTTGTATTGAAGTACATTATATAATATCATATTCATAATATTTGTATTACTAATAACATCTATTGTTAGAACATTTGTTTATATGAATAGGTCAGATTTTCTGAACTTTTGACTGTTGAGATAACTGGTCTCAACTCTCAATAGAACTTGTAGTATTGAAGACAACATCTGGTGCTGCTCGTGCTGTGTGGATCGAGGAAACCAGCGGCAAATGAGGGATAAGTAAACAAAAAGAAGTGAAAAGAACTAATGGCATGCTATGTGTATGGATTTATCTGAGTTGGTTCGAACCCCTTAGTATAGGGAGAATAGTATTTGCTGAATGTGATTCAAACTGAACCATTTATATTGGTAATTTTCTAAAACATATTTACATTGGTAATTAATGCAGACAATATTTATGAAACTTGGCTGTGTAAAAATGAAGGTGTTCCGTTACCTGGTTACTCATTTTTTGTAACTATTTTTCTTCTTTACACATTCTATTTGTGCATTATCTTTTAGGTAACTTTTGCATACAATAAAATATCGTTCTTATCAGAGTTACATTGGTGAATTTAAATATCATTGTTATCATTTTTATTTCGATTAATTCCTATTATCAGTCTAATCACTTCTATCCATGATTCTTAATACAGTTTCTTTTCTTAATGCAGATTCTGAAGACACCAAAAGCAGTTTTGGCACGAATGATACATTGCTAGAGTCAAACGGAAATGATTCTCTCGTAGAGCAACATTCTTTAAGTTGAATGTTTCAAGTCTCGTATCACTAATCTTAGGAGTTATCTCGCAGAAGCTTATAACAAAACAGACCATACTCAAAAGTCTCGAAAAAAGAAGGATTTGCATGGTTTACATAAAATGAAGAATGTAGGTAGACCATTTGGTGAAGATGGAGATGAAATTACAGCTGAGATGCTATTTGGCATAAATAATCCTCTAAGTAATCCTCAAATAGAAAGGATATGCAAAGAAGTAAGTTCATATTTTCTAGTATTTTGTTTTTTCCATTAGATTACGTAATACTTAGTGATAACAATTGATATTCTTTTTTCACTTACTGTTTCAGGTTTCTTTTGTGTATGTTTACAGTTTTTTCAATTAGATTGTTAGAGTTTTAATATGTAAAAGCATTAGATACGAAGAAAACATGATATAAGAGCTCATACAAACACACCCCACATGCCCACAAGTTATCTCTGTGTGTGTGTGTGTTTTGCGATCAAAAGTTATCTGGTTATGTTCATGCCTTTGGGAGATGATGACCTTGACTTTAGAGCCTAATCACCATTTAGGG
Source organism: Bothriochloa decipiens (assembly GCA_023333625.1). Taxonomy (NCBI): domain Eukaryota; kingdom Viridiplantae; phylum Streptophyta; class Magnoliopsida; order Poales; family Poaceae; genus Bothriochloa; species Bothriochloa decipiens. The sequence continues at coordinate 19,002,891 of CM041641.1, read as the reverse complement.
TACCTTTCCTATCCACTTCACTCTATTCAAGCTCTATGGCTCCGGCTTCAGAAGTGGGAGACGTGTTGCACACACCCTTTTCTGGAAAGAGACATGACTACGTAGGCAATGGACCTTGCTCCTTGTGTCTACACTTTAGTGCAGGTAATTTGGTTGATGGTATTCAATGGGGCTATAACAGTGGGTTTGAATTGTGGGTCTCATTGCTCAAGTCATATCAACCTAGAGTGTAAGACACTCACTTTTGTGACTATCCTCCTCTGTATTTATTTAGCCAATGCGAATTAGCTTATGAAGGATTCTTCAAAGTGGATGTAAAGTTTGGCCCATGGGAATGTGTAGCTTTTTCATGTGTCTTGTGGCGCATTAAGTGCATATCAGATGCTGGACAACTGATCGGCTTGCCCATTGAGCTTAGAACACCTGGCTCGCTCTGCCCCCTATGCAACCAGGAAGCTGAAACAATCACACCTGCTTATTTCCTGCATTTTTGCTAGGCAATTCTCACTTGCTACACCACATTGTCCTGCAGAGTTTATCTCCTCAACTTGACGATACTTTGGTGTTTGGCGAGCAAGTGCTTAAAGTGTTGAACTCCATTATCATTCTAGGGGCATGAATGATACTGGAATAGGTGTTTATTCGATGGAGGGTTACCAAATTTGCAGGATGTTCTTTTGCTAGCCAAGGAGGAGATGAAATGTTGGAACGTGGCATGGGCTAAGGGAATTTATTTATGGTTAGATGTTTAAGGTTGACCATTCAGTTTCTTTAGCATATTGTAGTCTTGTAACCAGAATGATGCTAAATCTTGTTGGATTTGTAGTCCAGATCTAATTTCTTTTTAATAAAAGTGCACAAAATATTTTGTGGCGAAACAAGAAAATTTGGGCTTTGCGGAAGGTGGGAATGTTGGTTTTTATGTGGTTGGTTGCTCACAAGAGATGTTGGACTGCATGTCATATCTGTCTTATCAAAACTCGGCACCATTTGCTAGTTTCGTAGGTGTTTGCTCGACAAGTTTGGTTAGTGCTCCTCCATAGGGTTTGTCTGCAAGCCATACCCCTCAACCTGATGCCACTTCCTTTGATGACTAATACACTCTTCGAACCAATGACATAGTTGTTGGGTATGTCCTAAGAGGTTTGAATTTAGTCATTATTTTGAATTGAAGGCTTGGCCTGTCACTGCAGTTGTGGTGTTCACGACATTGTTCCTCCCTCACCGCGGTCATCATTTTGAAATTTGGCTTGGATTTGAAGTTTTTGTTATCTCCTCTCCTTTGTGCCCCTAGGACCATAGTTTTTTAATTAGGTCGGCCTATTCTGTTGCTCCATGTTCATTTGTTATTAAGTTATCCTGGAAGTAGGTGGGTGGGTGCGAGTGTGTCCTATACGAGTTTTCTAAACCCTAACATCTTAATATAGTTATGCATAGCTCTTCTTTGTGTCTAACAAAAAGTATCAAATATTATTCATTATGTTATTATCTTGATATTTGTTATGTTACAACTATTTCATGATGTCTTTTGTATTCTTTGCAGAGTATTGATGATGTTCTTATAGATAGTGAAGCAGCTATTGAAGAAGTTTGGCAGTTTGAGAGGGTCAAGAGGATGGATGAAACACATTCAAAGCCAATTAATTATATTGTTGAAACCTAGCCCCAACTGTAAAGCTGGTAAACAGAGGACCAAAACCAAATAAGAAACTTGGGAGTACTTGGTGTATAGAGGATCAAATCGGAAGGCCAAAGAAGAAAATTAAAGAGACAGACTTGAGTTATCCAAACACCACAAATAATATATTTGTAGTTGTGGACACGCGAAAGAGTCAAAGAATACGAAAACCCAAAATTTATTCAAGCAAATAAGTTTTTATGGCTGATAGGGAATCCAAAACTTTCCCATTCTCATAGTGTATGATTTACCGCGGTGGATATTCTTTTTCAAGTTATGTAATAAATATGGTTGCTTTCTCTTTGATCCGGTGCTTTTTTGGAGTTGTTTGTTCAAGCTTTAGGATTATATTATTTTTTTGTCTTTGTCTCATGGTAGGTGCTCTTTTAATCTATCATATAGTATGATGTTTTAGCCATAGAGTAGGATGTTTAGCTTTATTTAAATAAATGGTTTTTACCACACATCTATATATAGATACATATTATTGAATTGCATATATATTTAGGAAAGCTAAAACTTGTAAAATTTAAAATGAGGAGAGACATAGTTTTTAAATGGAGAGAGCAGAAAAGAAAAATCCAAAATTTTATAATACACTAATACATGTATTATATAACTCTCATATTTTTATTTTTTATACTAAATAAATGTTGTTGGTTTAGCAAAAAAGAGAGCGGGGAAGGGAAGAAAGAAGTAGGAAGAAATAATAAGAGAGCCCACTAGGTGATGGTCAAACCTTCCCTCCCCTTTTCAATAGACGTTGGTTTATATCCAAAAAAAAAAACGAGAGCAAGGAAGGGAAGAAAGAAGCAGGAACAAGAAGAGAGCCCACTGGGTGATCACCAACCCTCCCTCTCCCCTTTTTATAGTGAAAAGATGGAAGGGACTAGGGGGGGTGGGGCTTGTTATTCTTTTTCCTTTGGTGAAGCTTGTATTTATGAAAAAGTCATTAAGGGCTGCCATTAGACCTCTAATATTATTTTATAAGCCCTCAAACTACATAATTGGTCTCTGGCCGCATTAGTGGGGTTCCTAACATTTAATACTCCTAAAGACAAAGAGATGCATAGTTATAAAACCATGCTAATATTCGTTTAGATCTATTTTTATAAAAAAAAGTACTTCATGTGCAAGTATCTAAAAATAATTTGATGAATTTTTTGCTGAATTTCATGAATTTTGGGGTGGCTGAAATTTTTTTAGAACCAAAATTGAAAACCCTAGTAGCAGTTAGAAGAGAAGGCTTCACCAATGACCATGCTTTGGACATGTTCGCTAGCACTATTTTATATGCTATATATATACCTATTGACAAGGTCCACACGATGGGCAACTTTCTATTTGAAAGATCTTGAAATTATATCTGGCATTAATTAATAATAATCATTTGTGTGGACGAGTACTATGTATTTTAAAAAAAGAGTTTTATAGGCACGAGATGTGCCTGCTAACAACCGAGTAAAGAAACCCCTCGGTGGCTGACGGCATTGATTGATTAATAATTAATATAAGAAAGATTATTATTCTTCTCCTATACAAAGTGTTTAACTAGCAGGCTTAGATATTTGGCGCCATCTTGAATCCCATCTTTGCTTCAATCTTGGAGTTCAGAGGAGAGGTTTTGGAAGGACCGTTGACTTTCTGCCAAACCTGCGATTGTTTCGTTCGCGCGCTTGTTATTCGAATGGCCTAGGTGCGTCTTCTCGTCCCGTTAAAGTTGCGGTTGCTGGATGTGGCGGACTGTAGCAGCGGGGAGATGCATTCAGCTTCTCTTGTTCTCGGCATGGCCGCTGCTTCTGTGGTCTCTCCCGTGCGCGAGCACCGGCTTGCAGTTCACAAGGGGTCATTTCCCACAAGGCTTTGCATTTGGAGCTGCAACTTCAGCCTGTCAGGTAGCTCCTTCCAATCAACTTAATTTCGTATCATATGCGAGCAATTCAAAGTGAACTTCGGTGAAAATCAATCTTTGTTTGTACACAATACATGTATGATTCTTACTTGCAGTATGAGGGTGCGGCAGCTGAGGATGGAAGGAGCCCTGGCATCTGGGACACATACGCCCATTCAGGTCTCTCCCTCTCTCTCCGTTGACCTTTTTTTCTGAAACGAACTCTCCGTTGACTTTCTGCACTCCCAAATTTCGGACCAACAAGTTATCCTGAATGTTAAGCTACTTCAGAGTTATTGCTAGTGAAGTATCAGGTGCTATGTTGGTTTTGAGTCCATAGTTACTTGAGTAAACTATGGTGTGGCCTTCTTCTGTGCCAATCTAAACATTCATAGCTGTGTATCGCTGATGGTTTCTGAGGAAGCCGGCTGATGCACTTTTGTTCTGAGAGAAAAAATCGTACCATGGCTGATAAGTGCCTGTACATTTGTCTCAACTGAATGCGGTAGTTTGATGTGCTGAATGCGGTAGTTTGATGTGTCAGGGAGAAATATGTTTAAGGATACTGGTGACATCGCTTCTGATGGATACCATGGGTGTACCTAGTGCCGTAGGCTCCCACACTGCGGGATCTGGGGAAGAGAAAAATAGCCAGCAGCTATCCCTGCACAAATGTGCAGAGGCTGGGCTTTGAACCCTGGACCTCTTGGTCACAGGCGGTAAAGCTCTACCGCTTGCACCAGGCCGCCCTTCCTTCTGATGGATACCATAAGTATAAGGTATGGATCTTCTCCCATGGATGGAAGAATCAAATGCCAGTTTAATTTGCTACAATTATGTGTGGTTGGGGACTTGCGGAACAATCACTTGTCACATCTTCTCTTTGCTGGTTTCTTTGTAGGATGATGTCAAGCTAATGAGTGAAATCGGACTGGAGTCCTACAGGTTCACTATTTCTTGGTCAAGACTTATTCCTGGTGTGGCAAATCAACTTAAACATGTGGCGTCTGTTGATGATGAGCTGTTCATGAACATTGTTAACTTCTCCTGATGTTCTGAATTTAATTTTGGACATTGTAGGTGGGAGAGGAGCAGTGAATCCAGAAGGGCTGCAGTTTTACAACAATTTGATTGATGAGCTGATGAAAGCAGGTCTTTTTTATTAGATTTTATCTCATTTGGATATTTGTCATGCTAACTTGGTTTTCCCACCCCACATTGTGCATGCTATTCTGCAGGTATTCAGATAAATTTTGTTCTTTACCATATGGACCTTCCTCAGATCCTTGAAGATGAGTATAGTGGGTGGGTTAGCCCCAAAATCATGTAAGTAGTAACTTACCTTAACGGCATCCTGATTTCATGAGAATCATTTGGAAATTGGAATGTAACCAGAGTCCTTCACCTTTTTCCCATGTGTGTTATAGAGATGATTCACAGCATATGCCAATTTGTGTTTCCGTGAGTTTGGCAATAGAGTTGCCCACTGGACAACAGTGCTCGAGCCAAACATCATGGTTCAATTTGGTTTTGACAATGGAGATCTCCCCCCAAACCACTGCTCATATCCATTTGGCAGGAGCAATTGCACAGTTGGAAACTCCACAACTGAGCCATATTTGTTTTTACACCACAGCCTACTGGTCCATGCGTCAACTGTTAGGCTTTACAGGCAGAACTACCAAGTGAGCTCTCTGCTTATATTCTTTTCCTCTGAATTTTATTTATGAAGTTGGGGAAATTATGCCTGTTACCTTAATTTCAATTTCAGGCTGCACAGAAGGGCACTATTGGCCTGAATATGTACACTATGTGGCTCTATCCATTCACAGATTGATCTGAAGGTATTGAAGCCACAGAAAGAGTACAACCCTTCTTATTTGGCTGGTATGTTCTGTTGTATTGACTCTAATAGAGCATAATGTTTTTACTAATGTATAACTTTAGAAATTGGATCTAATTGTAGCATATATGCAGGAAACTAAACTGTTGGTTCACCTTAATTCTTGCTTAAAAAAAAAGAACTTTCCACATTTCCAGTATCTTGCATCCGTTGGTGTTCAGAGACTATCCAGAGACCATGAGGAAGATTGCTGGTTCCCGTCTTCCATCTTTTACTAATTTTTAAGCTGAGCTTGTTATTAGTTCATTCGACTTCATCGGACTGAATCAATACACCTCTCTATATGTGAGCAATAATCCTAATGCATTAGAGGGACCCCTACAAGACTTTACTGCTGACTTGGCCGCTCTTTTCAGAGGTCTAGTGTTTGTACATATTTCTTTTTGTATGTTCATATTCCTCAAATTATTTATAGGTTGCTCTTTTCCTTTTTCAGATACCAGGGATGCTCCCCCTTCTGTACTGGTGAGATGCTGAACTTGCTTTTTGGCTGAAATGTTTAAATTGGTCAAAACAAGTACCTTTGATTTATCTATTTGAAGCAGATTCATCTAGGGAAAATGGTAGATCCGCATGGACTGGAGCTCATACTTGAATATATCTCTGGAAACTATGGAACCTTGTCATTTTATATCCAGGAAAATGGTCAGTATGTACTACTTGTGACAGTACTAATATACTCCGTAATTTTATTTTGGAAGTAGCCATCAAATTCCAAAACTGGATATATCTTGCCATCAGTGTACTCTACTTGTAGTCAAAATTAATCCGATTTTGGCATTTGATGGCCAAAATCAAATTTTGGTGATGGTTTGATAGTAAAAAATAGACTTTATTTTATTTATTTTTCATGTTTAGAAAATGCCGCAAAATTTTGCACTAATTTGACATGGCATCAAAACTGGCTATGGAGGAGCTGATGACACCCTGGATGATGTTGAGAGGATTGCCTACTTAAAAAAATACATAACGAGCACACTGAAAGCCATCAGGTCGTGAAGCGAAGCATTGTTTTATGTGTTATTTCTCACCTTTTTTTTGCGAATAGTTTCTCACAGTTCTTAGCGTAGTTGTTGAAAACAGCAGCAACTGATGACAGTATATCTCTGATGACATTTGTCAATTCTAGTAATGGAGTCGACGTGAGGGGGTATTCTGTGTGGTCATTCATGGATCTGTATGAGATATTCGGTGGGTTCAAGACACATTACGGCATTTTGCTGTCAATTTCGACACTGAAGAACGGACAAGACAGCTGAGACGTTCTGCTCACTGGTACTCTGACTTCTTGAAGAACAATGCTATAGTCCAAGTGGAGGGTGATTTTGAACACTGCTACAGTTATCTCAACTATGATTACTGCCTTACTGGTGCTCGCAGAATCTGTCGTAGAACAGTACTTCTGGATGTTCATTCAGCATTGTCTGTTGAGTTCACACATTGTCAACTGTTCATTTTTGTAAATGTAGCAGCAGCCATCTTGAAAACAGACACCCCAGGATTGCCCAAGAGCCAAAATGGCCACATCTGTCAAACATGCTTTGATATTTAACCATCTCCATATATACAAAGCACGCAATCATTTGTTTATCCAAGGGTTTATGTAGGGGAAATCAAAGGAATGAATTGACCCAATGTTCACCCACCGGGCGTTCCCGGGTTCTCTGGCAATGGAAAAGGTGGGACCCCCCGATTAACTAAAAAAAGGAATAAATTGACCCAATGTTCACCCAATGAACAAGATCAATGAGTTTGTACGGTGTTGTAAGACTTCCCTGGTCCAAATGTTTGTCTAATGTTCCCTTTATGCATTGGCTGAACTCTGAGCTCGATGACCGTCAGAAAAAAAGATACAAATAGAGCATTTCGGGGACCATATATGTCTCTGTCTTCAATTCAAAGATCGCAGAATTGTGGTTGGGAGATGACTTCCAGCTTCCCTCCTCGCCTGCCTGCTGCAATGCTGCATCTGTGTGTACAGTGTGTGAACACCCAGTGTTCACAAGGGTAAGGGGTGACTTCTCGGATTGCTTTGTAATTTGGATCTTGAAATGGAATACATACGTAGGCCTTGTTTAGTTGTTGAAAAGTAAAATTAAAAAGCACTATAGCACTTTTGTTTGTATTTATAATTATTGTTTAATTATAGACTAATTAGAATTAAAAGATTCATCTTGTAATTATTTTTTATCTATATTTAATGTTTCATACATGCATCCAAAATTCGATGTAATGGGAATATGACAGGGGACTTGAAAAGATTTCAACTTTTTATGTGCAACTAAACGAGGCATACGTATATATGTGGTGTGCACTTTGCAGACAAGCATTTAAACTCCGTACTGTAGTAGATAAGGAGAAGTGGCCTCTCCCCGATGACATGTCGCTGTCTTCTCCTTTTGTTCGGGCATACGTGCACATATCTATCTATCGACCAATTTCTTGTTTTAGCCTCCACTAATGACACAGTTTGTGTTTGCGTGATCGTGAGTGGCTGCCTAACATTCTTTCCCCCATCTCTCATCATCTCCTCCTCCCCCTCTGGTAGACCACACAAGCAACCCTTTGACCATGGCTATGGCTTGGGGTCACTGCCACTCACTAGTAGGTACGGCTTCAGCCAAGAAGAAGTATAGGTCCTAGATTATCACACTAGCACATTCATAATAAAAACTTATTACATGTTAAATGAAAGGCCATACATGCGATGCGAAGGACTCCATATATTTCGATTCTAGTAGCTTGTAAGCATCAAGAATCCGTTCCTTGCTTTTATTCGAGCGTTGCAATAGAGCCCAAATTGTAACCAGTGTTCCAAAAAAAAAATCTAATTTTTCTGTGTCCTTTATCGAAAACCACGTTATTCCTTTATGATCCATATTGCCCACCAAAACACCGCAGCCTCATTTAACAAAAGATGATTATGCTTGAGACCACCTAGCTCTGATCAACTATTGCAAAGACGGTTCATTTCCTCCGAGGATTAATGCCCAATAAAAAAAATGCAGCGCGCTAAAGAAAACTAGCATAAAGAGAGAAAAAAAAACAGACGTTGGATAGGCATTACTCTTGAGATCGTCTCGAACCCGTAATCGTGATTCAGAATTCAAGACTATTCTGCTCATCCAGCTGCCCGTGATTGTCGTAAATGTATATAAGTATTATTATTCTTTATTTATTCAGTGGCCAAGCGCATGGCCATGGATCTGATCTGCATGCCTCTGTTTTGACGGTGTGAATGAACAAACTCATCGGCAGAATCAGCAAAGAACACTGCACTGGTCGCCATTGACTGCCAGTCTGGATCTTGTCATCCTTCTTCATCAGTGCGTTTTTTGCCTAGCACTTAGTACCGAGTAGTACAGACCAAATGCAAGGGCTTAATTTTAGTCTTGCACGCTTGCTACAAACGTAATAACATCCAGCTCATAAATTTGACACTTGTTTCTTCTGTCAGTTACTTATTTTCATATGCAACCAGGGACTATGCGTTCGTAACCGTGCTGGAATAGAATGCTTAAGTACTGTTTAATTGTAGTATTTACTAGCCATATACTATGCTGCTGTTGCACAGTCAAGATGTAAATAGGGATGGACTTCATTTGGAGTTTCGTTACATCTCATCTTCTGACCAAAACACAGCACCTGATGGATCCATGGGTGGAGGATGGACGTTAACCACCTTCCGGGTCGCTTTGGGTTTGGGTCATCAGCCACTCTACTCACCCACTTGCATTGCCATCCACCACTCTCCCCGGATGCTGGTGGAGTAGAAAGATGGGCCTCCTCTGCCTGGCCTCAAGTTGTATGTGTATGTAAACATAGGATCGGATCCCATGTTCCCATATATACATATGAAGCCTGCTCCACTCTAGTTTAGAGAGAAATTAAACAAGATGAGGGGTCTGAGGAGTTCAAGCAGCAGCCTAGTTGCAGCAGCACTGGCGCTGTCCTCTGCTGCTCTGGTGTTCTTCTTCTGCTGCTTCACCACTAGTAACAATTCACGATCCCAATCTCTCTCACTGCATCTTCCGTGTACTCCGCCCGATCCCTTCACGATCGATCCCAGTAAGTCAACCTGATCATCCATCCTGCAGGCTCGGCGGACGCCGGCAGCGGCAATGGTGGCCGTGGTCTTCGGCTGGGCTACTACTCGGAGAGCTGCCCGCGCGCCGAGGACATCGTCAAGGAGCAGGTGACGCAGCTGTACCACAAGCACGGCAACACGGCGGTGTCGTGGCTGCGCGCCCTGTTCCACGACTGCATGGTCACGTCCTGCGACGCCTCGCTGCTGCTGGAGCCCACCAGCGCCGCCCCGTCCGAGAAGTCCTCGCCGCGGAGCTTCGGCATGAGGAACTTCAAGTACATCGACGTGATAAAATCCGCGGTGGAGCGGGAGTGCCCCGGCACCGTCTCCTGCGCGGACATCCTGGCCCTGGCGGCGCGTGACGGCGCCGCCATCCTGGGCGGCCCCAGCGTGGCGGCCATGCCCATGCGCACGGGGCGGCGGGACAGCCGGGAGAGCCACTACGCCGAGGTGGAGCGCGACATCCCCAACCACAACGACACCGTGTCGGCGGTGCTGGCCCGGTTCGCGGCGCTGGGCGTGGACGCCGAGGGCGCCGTGGCGCTGCTGGGCGCACACTCCGTCGGCCGCGTGCACTGCGCCAACCTCGTGGGGAGGCTGTACCCGGCGCTGGACGCCGGCGTCGACCCGGCCTACGGCGCGTACCTCCGCGGGCGGTGCCCGACGCCGGACGCCAGGGAGGACACGCGCGACGTGGCGTACGCGCGCAACGACCGCGCCACGCCCATGGTGCTCGACAACATGTACTACAAGAACCTCCTGGAGCGGAGGGGACTCCTCCTCGTGGACCAGCGGCTCGCCGACGACCCCCGCACCGCGCCCTTCGTCGCCCGGATGGCAGCAGACAACGACTACTTCCACGACCGCTTCGCCGCCGTGCTCCTCACCATGTCGGAGTACAACCCGCTCGGCGACGGCGAGGGGGAGGTCAGGCGCGACTGCAGGTTCGTCAATCCGGCGGCATGACGGCTCAGATCTCAATCAGTGGAGTATGGAGCTTCACATCCATGACTTGCCGCGCGCCCGCGCACCATATGGTCGACTCGATTCCTGTATAAATAATAAGTCAGTAAGAAAATCCTATGCAATGCAGCCACGAAAGAAAGGGATTCTAGTCTTGTATATATTATCTGTGCAATAAAAAGAATGCATGAACTGATCCGGAGTAATTTATGTGTTGCATCGCTTCAAACGACCAGACTGAACATTTGATGGATCTCGACTCCTCGTGGGTGAAGGGGATGGCCTGGGGGCTTCAATGCTTGTGCATAGTTAAAAGATGGCAGGAACCGACTGGGATAACGCCAAGTCGTTTCCAGCTGAGAACCGTCGTCATTGTCATTTCAACTCTTATTGCCTTGTTGCTTCTCATCTCAACCAAGAACCGATTGATTTTTTTAGCCGTCATTCTACTTCTGCCCGACTTGTCCCTATTCAGACTCTCGATGGAAGATAGAGGCTTACTCTTTCTAGGATATTATTACTTCTTTCATTCTAAATTATGAGTTGTTTGATATTTTAACACAAAATTTAACCACTTGTATTATTTAAAAAAAATATTTCTTTTATCGTGGCTTACTTTATTAATCAAATCTTTTTAAAAATGTCTTAAATTTGACTATATTTATATAAATGTGGTCAAACTTAGGATAAAAAGGTTAAATGACTTTCAATTTAGGATGGAGGAAGCAGTAATGGGCATGTACGACGTTACAACAGTACCCAATATACATATAAAAACTACTGTATATAGATTAGTATAAATGTGCCTTGCACGCTTGTACACTAATGAGGCCTACGGGCTCTCCTATCATTGCTCCCTTTTTGGCTTTATGTATATTTTTTTTAAGGAAACTTGGCTTTATGTACATGGTCATTAATCAAACAATCATTTATTTTCTCATTCATTCCAAATATGCTAACATGGCATTAGAGAGGGTTTGCTCCTGCGCCCTCAGCTCCACTGCTTTTGGAAACCTTACCTATGTTCCCTGGGCTGCCATTGAGCCCTGCTTGTCGGCCGCCCCCTTGGGCTGTCGCTGAGCCTTGCTCGCCACCCGTCTTCTCACCATTTGCCGCTGCCCCAGCACTATCATCTCCTGTCGCGAGATCGTCTTCGCTGCTTCTCCTATGACCAACGACGACTGAAATATGTGCCGTCGAAGAAGCCCACAAGAAGGCCTAGGCTAACCACCAGAAAACCATGGTCGATCGCGCCATGCCCCGACGCCTATGCCTATGAATTTGCTCACACCGCCATCCATGCCCAGAATATTACGTCCGCAAAATCCAGGTCCTCTGCCCATGGTGTTAGATCAGACAACCAGCAACGGTGGCTAGGATAGCCCAACATCGTCCTCGGCAAGTACGCCATCACTAATCATATCCTCAATGATTTGGCCAACGTAAATCATCCTGTATGGGTATAGATAGACTGTACCATACTCACGTGGATCTACGTCGCCATCTCCAACTATCTATAGTAGTCGGCGATGCTCCGCAACCCCGTGCTCGTGCCATCCGGTGCTTCCTAGAAGACAAGTTTCTCGAGCAAAGCTGATACGCACATGCCACGCCAACTCAAGCTACACCCACACAAGTGTATAAAAGACCGGTTACACGCAACCATGTCAAGCAACACCAACAAGAGGTGAATGATTTTCTCTCTGAGTTACATCATAATATCGATGGGAATTATATACAGCCAAAATCGCGTAGTCTAATGTTGCTTAGGTTTGCACATGAGGCTACACCATCGGGCTACATGAAGGACGTAGAGGTGGATCACACCAAGGACTCGAAGATTGTTGCCTAAGATGAGAATCATGACGTGCCAAGCCCCAGGAGTACACCGCAGAACTCTCAACTTCCCATGTAAAACTGTACCATATTAGGAAAGGACGTGGGTCACCATATACATGGTTTGAAAGCTCGTCAAGTCTAATTTCCAATGCATCCAACGAAACATCACTTGGATTCCCGAGCACATAGTAACGACTAGTTTACCAAAAACTGCACAGAAGTCCAAAAGACGCGAGGAAACCAAAGACCACCTCGCGAATGCTCCAGCCAGTTTTTTGAATTTAAGGGACTAAGCCCCGGTCTTTCAATTAATATCAAAAGACCACGAATGGTTTACAATGAAGGTTCTGCTTAACTCCAGCATGTCCACCTGGACTTAAAGCATGACATAGCAGACCAACTGGTCAAACGATAAGGGAACACTTCATTGACACAATAAGGGCGACACGGTTACTGAAGCTCAGCAACTCCTTCTCTAGCATATCCTCACGCCTTATCCATTTTCAGGTTCAGTTCCTGCCACTAAGAGATTGCATCCTTCATGCCGCCTGTTGATTCGCCATCAACATTCATCATTTCATCACCTTTCCGAAGCTTCAGCTGGTGCCCAGTGTCCCAAATGGAAGCCATAAGGTTTCTCTTGCCGCCATCTTGAACTTGTTGACACATCCTTGCAGCACTTCTCTCTTGTCGGTAGGACACAAAATCATCCACTACTGCAGGACCCAGCAATGCTGAAAAGAGGCATTTCCAGCCAAGTCTCTGGGAGCATAAGTCATTTCTAAGTTTCCACATAGTCCAAATAATAGCATATGAAACAATATTCAGCACACAGTTCCTCTTATTGCTAAGCCAAAACTTCCCAATATTAATCAGGTTATCTCCTACAGCACACCCCAAACATGTCAGAAACTATTACCCAACATTGTTTGATAACTACACATTCAAAAAAGATATGCTAAATAGTTTCTTTTTCTACACAGAACAGGCAAGTTTCATCCTTCACCTTTCTTCTTTTTGCAAGGTTGTCTCTATTAAAGCTATGTTATTCATAACTAACCACAGAAAATATTGAACTCTTGGGGGAATTTTGAGATTCCAAACAGCTGACACATGCACTGTAACAACCCTAAAATCCAAACACCAAAAATTACAACCAACAAAATTTTTTCTAAAATAACCAATGGTTGGTGAGTGTCATGTAGGAAAACGTCCAATAGTTACACAAGTAGCACCTAATGTTAGTTGAGCATTCGTATTTTAATTACAAGGAATGATTTGCTTCTCATTTGATTTTATGTAATGAATAATAAAATCAACAACACCTTATTAACACATGTATATATATATATGTGTCTACTAACCATGCGCATGGATCCAACATCACCATGAGACCCTAGGAGGACCACTAGGTGTATGTCTTGATCACTAACATCTTATACTAACATGATCGTGGAATATATCATTTAGTACTTGGAAAAGAAATAGAAAGGAGAAAGAAGAAAGGGAGAAAAAGGAGAAGAGCAACGCAGCCCAGCCAGCCCGACCGGACAGTGCGGCCCAACCCAGCAACCAGGCTGCTGCCTCACCTGCACCCGCACGTGGCCCAGCCAGGCCACGCGGCCCAGCCAGCTCGCCCGCGCACCCCGTTTGCACCGCGGCCCGCAAAGCCAGACAGCCCTACAAGGGGCCGGCCTCATGCGCGCGCCTACGCCTCCGCCCGCTGTCGCTGGCCAGTGGCCCCCACCTATCATGAGCCACCTTTTACCTCTTCTGTCCACCGCCCCGTCCCATCCAAGTTCCAGGAGTGGAACGGCGTTCCACCACCGTCCGTGCCCGCGCCGCGTGACCGTCTGTCCGCGCCGCGCGACCCTGGGAGCCCTAACCCTATCGCCTGCCCACGCCTAGCCACAGGATCGGCACCTTCAATCCTCGCCGCCCGTTCACCCATGGCCGCCACCGCCATGGCTATATAAGGGAGCCCCGCCAGCTTTAGGGTTTCCCTATGCTCGCGCCGCCACCTTGGCCTCGACTGCACCACCTTGCTGCCGAGGAGAAGTAGGAGAGGAAGGAGAGGAAGAAGGTGGGGAAGGAAGCTCGACGCCAGAGGAGAAGGACCGGCGACCCTGCGACCGTGGCCGACTGCTCCCTCTGCACCGCGATGCTGCCCTGCCTCCTCGACATCGAGCCGTACCACGAGCCATTGCCACTGACGACACAGCCGTGAGGTCAGCTTGCACTGCTCTGTCCATGGCCACCGCATAGCTCGCCCACCACGTTCCCGACGTTCAATGCACCGTTCGCTTCATCAACTCCCCCTCCCCCGCGTTCGTCGTCATCTAGAACACCTATAGGGCAACTTCTCATGGGCTGGCATGAACTACAGTGGAGCTAAGCACCTTTGTGACCTCTGGTTCACCCGTACCCCGGCCGCTGTGACCTTCGCGGTCGCACGCGTCCCACCGTGCCTTTGGTAGACGCGCAGTAGTCCCCTGGAGCTCCCAGCTGCTCCGCACGGTTGGAGGAGGCCGAAGATGACGCCAATTTGAAGCATCTCCGGAGCACCGCCGCCAACGCCGTTCGCCGCTGCCACTGTCGACCGCCCGCCTAGGAGCCCCTACTTCCTAAATTGAGCGTGTTTCCTCGTTCGCCTTGAGTTCGCGAGTCCGTTGCTCTAGCTAATGCTCCCTATCAACGCTGCTGCGCCCCGCCGCAGTGCCTCTGCCGGCGAGACCAAGCCCCACGATGCTGGCCGAGCCCCGCGGCCACGCTCACCTGACCACCATGCTCACCTAGCCGCCGCACCACCTCGCCCTGGTCGCTCGTAGCCGCCGCATGAGAAAGGAGATGGGGGATTTTTCCCCTGCCCGCGTAAACCGTGTCCACCACGTGGACAAGCTGGCCAAGTTAGAAACAAGCACATGGGCTCTGAGTCTCTGGTCCACCATGAGCTAGGCTCACGAAACTTCGATCGTAGACCAAGCCCACTAGTGACCCAGATTCGCCAAGTGGCAAGTCCCGTGTGCCGACATGTCCGGGCTGGGCCGGCCCAACCCGACCTAGATCTGGCCCTGCCTACGCCCACCGAGGCCTAGTCTAGGCCCGGTCCACGTTGACCGATTGACCTATCAACGTTGACCGTTGACCCGGACCCACCTATCATTGACCCGAGTTGGCCGGACCAACATGTAAGCCTCTGTTTGCCCTCAGCCAACCAGAGCGTGCCACGTGTCATGACCAGGATTATCCTCCCTTTTTCTTTTTCTTTTTTAGAAAATAGAATTAACTTTAGAAATTCATAACTTATCCATACGAACTCCGAAAAATATGAACCAAGTGTCCAAATTTTCATAAAAATGAGCTCTACGTCATAAGCTTATGTATGATTGTATTTGGAGTAATTGGATTTCATTGATTCTTTGTGTTAATTCTTAAGGAGTCGCTAACGTGACTATTACATTTCATTTCAGAGGAGGAGCCGCTTGAGGAGCACGACCCCGACTACGAGGAGGATCTCGGTGACAACTACGCAGGTGCCATGTCCCACCCAATCTCGTAGATCCTATTACGCATGGTATTTTTACTAGTTGCGAGTGCTTTATTTTATGTAATATCACCTGTGATAGGTTGCATGGTAGAATTGCTTAATGAGCCTTTACCTTGTTGCAACCTTACTCCTACATACCCGCTGATAGGCTAGACGCATGCTTATTTACTTATACTTGTTTTCCTCCTACTACGCTTTATATCTGTGATGTGATGTGTGGTGGAGTATGGCTATATGGATAAGGCACGTGGTGCCACTTTACTCAGGGAGAGTGTGCGTGTGTCTTGGGTGTGTGGTGAGGGTTGAGTCGATGGATAGGATTCTATGATGAGCCTTGAGGCGAGTCTTGTCAGGGGTGTGTGTTCTGGGCACCCCCATGAGAGGTGCCTGTGGTGGGTACATTGTGAGGTATATGGTGATCTTGGGGGCGAGAGCCTTCATGGAGCGAGGCTCCGGGTAGAAGGTGCTGTTGTAGCACGGACTATTGTAGTCCCTATGAGAAGATAATCATGTCTGATCCCCCTAGGACCTGATATCTCTTAAGGACCAGAACCTTGGGACCTACGTGCTTACCGCTCGCCCTTGAATGGGCGGGGGACGGATGTATGACTAGCTAGGACAGTGCCACTACTACTAGGCTGTTAGCAGATGGTGTCGGGAGGCACGGGCATTGGGACCCACACCCTCCTTAGATAACATAATGACCTCGGGGCCTGATACTATGTCTCATAGTCTCAGTAGGCTAGTGGTATTCCGGGATGTCCCAGTACTGAGTAGTAGGGTGGCATCACACTGGTTAGAAAGTAGCCAGAATCAGCCTATGCGGGCACCGCAAATGATGGTGATCTTGTGGTTATGGGAGTACATGCTCTATAGAGTTTTGAATCTATATAGTCCGTAGCCTCAGTTTGGCCTTTCCCTCGACCTACGCTTCTCAGGAGTAGTGAGATGAGTCCTTCTCTTCTTCCCCTGGTGATTACCCTTCCGGCCGTGGGCCGTTGAGACAGGCTCCATGACAGAGTTAGACCTATCGACTGAGTGCGAGAGGGTGAGAAGTGTGTGATGATGGGGATGGGAAAAATGTGTGGAAGAGATGGGTTAAAACTTGATGAATTACAATTATATCATGATGATTACTACTTGCATAGGAAACCACAGCCATATATAGGACTCTTTGATTATATCCTTTGCATCCACCCAAATACTACATAGCAAAAGCAAAGCATAGGGTGGGAGCCAGTGGCCAGTACAATCCATGCTGAAACTTATTTGGCAGGTGAGCCCGACTACGATTATGATGACAAGGAGGAGTAGACGTCTCGTTCCTACGCTCAAGCTTCTTTTGGGGATTTTGATGTACTTTCGCTTACCACAGCTGTCCCTGAAGCTGCTGCTACTCTAATGATTCTGCCAGTGTGGCAATGGACTATTTATGTAATCCCTTCTAATTGTACTCTTCTATTCGATGTATGGATTTCTGTATCGACTATTGCTGGATAATGTGATGGTTTGAGCTTCAAACCATTATATTATTCACCATTCTGTGTATTTTCCCTTCATGAAAAATTAAGGATGTTTTAGTTGGTATCAAAGCCATGCTTGACCTTAGGACGAGACCCATAGGTTTGGATGATAGAATTAGGAGAACCTTGATCTCTCTCAGTTATACACCGACCACTACATACGCTTTTATGCATGGCTTACCTCTCCCTGCAACATTTCTAACCCCATTCTTGTGTCAACCTGCAGATGGATCCCAACTCGCTGCTGGGTCCATTGACGATGGACATCGTTGAGTACAGACTCGATGGAGCAGAGTATGGAGGCTACGCACACGTGCTTCACGAGGTTCTCATCGAGCTTGGTGTTCCCGTGGAGGACGTCAAGTATCTTTGTCATGGCAAGCCCGCCCTTGGTGGAGGCATCGAGGGCTACAAGGCAGTCTGCATCAATGTGCCTGCAAGCGTGAACCTGCCTGGAGTTGCTGCCTTCACCGACTTTGCCTTCGACAACAAGACCAGCATTTGTGTTCAGACTGTTTCACACCACACACTGTGCTGCGCAACGCGGCTGACTACTTGATGGACAGCCATTTTCGTCTGCTCCCTCATGCCCTCGCTCACCAGGGTACTTGGGGGGAGATCATCGCCGAGCAGCCTGCCAGAGTTGAGTGCAACCCTTGCCTCCGTACTTTCGAGATGTACCTGCAGTGCCAGGACATGTACATTGCTGAGCTGGAGCGAAAGGGACACCGTGATCATCACTACCTGATGGAGGTTGATGAGAGGATCCACAAGTCAGAGGATAAGGAGGCAGCCTATAAGTAGAAGATTGCAGACCTAGAGCGTGAGTTGGCGTGCAAGGAGCACACTCACCGGGACCAGATCACCAGTCTGATGAACGAGATGGATAAGCTTCAGATCCATGATTACCGTCTCATCAGGAAGATTGGTGAGCTTGAGACCACTATAGCTGAGAAGAACAAAGACATTGTGAAGAGTTTCCAGAAGCAGAGTCAAGATGCCACCTACAGGGACAAACTCCGTGAGCAGTGTAAGGCTCAACGTGAGAAGTTGCTGTAGGAATACACTCTTGCTGACTACAACCAAGGACACCTGATCAACTACATCCACAAAATAGCATACCTCATGGACAAGCTCAATCTTACCATGGAGGCTTGGAAGAGGTCAGATCATAAGAGAATCAGAGAGTTCCAGGACCTGCAGGACCAGCTTCCCTTGTGAGCCCGTAAGAAGGTCAGGGTTGAGACATTCGAGCTGGGGCAATCTTGCCTCAACTTGAGTGGATGCCCCACCACTGGACTCAGTGGACAGTTAGTGCCCACTCCTCAGCTCGAGGAGGCCTGTCATTATATTTCTCGCCTTTAGATGACCGACGAGTAGATCTGAGCTTCTGGCATCGGTATTCCCACCTCAGCTTACGATTTGGGCTAGTCCTCAGGGTTGGTTTAGCAGTGTTATAGGATCAGGAGTGATGTTGGGCCCTGCGTGGTCGTATGACCAGTCTCACCATGTTGTTGAGTAGATTGTCCATCCCTTTTGTTAGAAATACATGTGTGGTGTACGTTTCCCACGAGTCTCCTAGCATAGCTGTTAGAGACATCGCCGTGTAATAACTTGATGTAATGGATGTTTAGATTTTATCGCATCTTTATGGATCTTCGTGCTTCTTTGTATGAGTGTTGGATAGATTTAAATGCTTTTAAATCATTTACGAAATTTTAATTATTACACCAATTAATGTCAAGTTATATTACATGCACTCATGTTCTAATCCTATATGTGTTAAGCTGGATGTCCACCCGTCATTCCAACCGCCTGAACAACCGCTTCCCTTTACCTGTGCCCCCCATGGGCTGTGGGCACGGTCGTGGTCAGGGTCATGGTCGTGGATGTGTTGGTCACATACCCCTCAACTTTGAGGAGCCACCCCGTGCTGCCACCCCATAGCCTGCACACCCACCACCACCACCGTCAGTTGTTGAGCCAGAACCAGCTGCTGGAGGCATGGCTGGAGGACCGCCACTGCCTATTGTTGAGCCTTTGTCTGAGCCTGCCGCTGGAGGAGATGCATCTCTGCCACCACTACCCGCGCCACTTTTGGCGGATGTGATGGCTCAGTAGACCGAGCTTCTTCGAGTCTTAGCTGAGAACGTGCTGCGCCCCACCATAGGAAGCCACGCGATGACTACTACAAGAAGCTGGAGTTCTTTCTCAAGCTGAGGCCCCCAACGTTCGATGGCATCAGCATCGACCCCATCACTGCTGATGACTGGCTGAGGGAGATCGAGAAGAAGCTGGACTTGACCACTTGCACTGACGAGGAGTGTGTTGGCTTGGCAACTCACCAGCTTGTGGGTGCTGGGCGATCCTGGTGGGACAGCCTCTGTGAGACTCACCAGGACCCTGCTAACATCTCTTGGGACAAGTTCATGGAGGAGTTTCAAGTGTTCTTCATTTGCAAGGATGCACTAGAGAAGAAGGAGAACGAGTTTCGCAACATCTCCATGGGAGCTGACAAGGTGCATGAGTACACCACCCGCTTCACCAACCTGCTATGCTATGCACCTGCCTCAGTGGTGAATTCTGAGAGGGAGAAGATGTACTACTACCGTAAGGGCTTGTCTAGCCGCATCAGGCTCTCCCTCTCAGGCACCAAGAGCCACACCCTACGTGACTTGATCGACAGGTGCATGGAGATTGAGAAGGACCGCAATGAGGTTTACATGGAGAAGGAGGCGCTTGGCAAGACCAAGAAGTGTCGTGTTGAGGGCACCTCCCGTGCACCTACCCCATGGAGGTCGCGTGGTGAGGCGTCTTAACCTCCCCGCTCTCGCTTCGCCCAGGGAGCTGCACACGGTTCGAGTTGGGGCGGTGGTAACAACACCAACAACTACCCCCGCCCTACTCAGGACCACCAGGTGTACACTCGTGTCGTACCAGGTGGTAGCACGTGGAAGGCCGCCGCGCCAACCCCCACAGGCGGTGTAATCTACACTTGCTTCGCTTGTGGCCAGCCGGGTCACAAGGCAGCCGAGTGCCCGAACAAGGCTGCACCAGCTACCCCAGCTCCCGCCAAGCAGAACCAGGGTACCCTGTACAAGCAGGTGTCAACTGGAGCACCGCATGGCTGCCTCACCAACTTGACAGCAGAGGCCACCCAGGCTGCCCCCGACGTGGTGTATGGTATGTTTTTAGTGCATGGAGTTAAGGCTTCTGTGCTGTTTGATTCAGGTGCTACATGTTCTTACATATCCTCCAAGTTTGCACAAGAGCACCATATACCTGTTACTCCACAAAAAGAAGCCTTATACACCATTTCACCTTTGGGCAACTTCTGTTGTACCAAGAGATGTAAGGGAGTGAGTATCACGATCGAGGGTCTTACCTTTCTAGCCGATCTTACCTTGCTACCCTTTGAAGGCCTAGACGTCATTCTAGGGATGGATTGGTTAACACAGAACATGGGAGTGATATCTTGCTCGCCTAGATTTGTGGATATAACCCATCCAAGTGGTCGCCAGATCATGAGCCAAACAAAGGGACGGATGTTTCCATGCTGTGTGCCCTTGGAGAGAAGTCACTCGAGGAAGTGCCTATAGTTCGTGAGTACCCCGACGTCTTTCCTGAAGAGCTACCAGGGATGCCACCAGACAGGGATGTTGAGTTCGTGATCAACTTGTTTCCTGGTACAAGTCCTATATCCAAGCGACCCTACCGTATGGCAGTTGACAAGCTTAATGAGCTTAAGAAATAGCTTGAAGAGTTGTCTGGGAAGGGGTTCATTAGGCCGAGTGCTTTGCCCTGGAGATCTCTTATTCTATTTGTTAAGAAGAAGGATGGTTCGCAGAGGATGTGCATTGATTACAGGAACCTGAATGCTGTGACCATCAAGAACAAGTACCCCCTGCTGAGGATTGATGACCTGCTAGACCAGCTGCGCAATGCCAAGTACTTCTCCAAGATTGACCTCAGATCAGGCTACCATCAAATGAAGATCAGAGAAGAGGACATTCCCAAGATAGCGTTTGTCACTAGATATGGGCAGTATGAGTACACCGTCATGTCCTTTGGTCTTACAAATGCACTGGCTTATTTTATGAACATGATGAATAAAGTGTTCATGCAGGAGCGAGATAAGTTCATGGTGGTCTTCATTTATGACATTCTTTTCTATTCTGCCACCGCCGAAGCACATGAATAGCACCTGAGGATAGTGTTGGAGAAGTTGAGAAAGCATCAGCTCTACGCCAAGTTCAGCAAGTGTGAGTTCTGGCTTGAGGAGGTCGCTTTCCTAGGCCATGTACTCAATGATGACGGAGTAGCTATTGATCCGTCCAAGATTGAGACGGTGAAGGAGTGGGAATAGCCCCAAAACATGATAGAGGTGAGGAGTTTCTTGGGATTGGCTAGTTATTATCGCCGATTCATTGAGAATTTCTCTAAGATAGCTCATCCCATGACCAACCTCCTAAACAAGATGAAGGAGTTTGAATGGATGCTCCAGTGTGAACAAAGTTTCCAGACCCTGAAGGAGAAGCACACCACTATGCCTGTTCTTGCCTTGCCCGACATCCACCAGGATTTTGTGGTCTATTGCGATGCATCTCACCACGGGCTTGGTTGTGTTCTGATGCAAAATGGGAGAGTCATTGCCTATGCTTCCCATCAGCTTAAGGAGCATGAACAATGTTACCCTACCCATGATCTTGAGCTTGTAGCTGTGATCCATGCATTGAAGATTTAGAGGTGCTACCTGATTGGAAACAAGTGTGAGATCTACACCGATCACAAGAGCCTGAAGTACTTTTTCACCCAGGAAGATCTGAACATGAGGCAATGTCGTTGGCTAGAGTTGATTAAGGACTACTATGTGGACATCCTTTACCACCTAGGAAAGGCTAATGTAGTCGCTGACGCTCTTAGCCGTAAGAGCCATTGTCATGCCTTGTTCACCATAGCTTTGCCCAAGGAGTTGCAAGAGGACATTGACGAGTTACAGCTTGAGGTGATACCCCATGGCCTGTTGAATGACCTTCATGTGCACTACACCCTCATGGAAAGGATCCATGAAGCCCTGCACCAATGCCCAGAGATTTGGGAGATACACGAGCTCCTAACGCAAGGCAAGTGCCTAGAGTTCAGTGAAGATGAGCAAGGTACCTACTGGTACAAGGACAGAATTTTTGTGCCTACAGACCCAGTTATCCGCAATGAGATCCTATCAGAAGGACATGACTCCAAGTATTATATCCACCTGGGCAGTACCAAGATGTATGCTGATTTGAAGAGAAAGTTCTGGTGGAAGAACATGAAGTCAGATATCGTAGGACATGTTGCTAGATGTGACATTTGCAAACACGTCAAAGTCAAGCACAAGAGACCTGTAGGATTGCTGAAGCCACTTGAGATACCTGAATGGAAGTGGGATAGCATATCCATGGACTTCATCGTGGGGCTGCCTCGATCCCCGTAGGACCATGATGCTATATGGGTGATAGTCGATCGTTTGACTAAGGTAGCTTACTTTCTAGCCATCAAAAATGATGCCTGAGTTGGACATTTGGCAGATTTATATGTTAAAGAGATTGTCAAGCTGCATGGGGCCTCGAGGAGCATAATATCTGATCGTGGACCACAGTATACGTCCAAGTCCTGGAAGGCCTTGAATGAGGCCATAGGAAGCAAGCTAGATTATAGTACTGCTTATCACCCTCAGACAGATGGTCAGACGAAGAGAGTGAATCAAATCCTTGAAGATATGCTTCGAGCTTGTGTTCTGAAATATGGAACTGATTGAGAGAAGAGTTTGCCCTTTGCTGAGTTCTCCTACAACAACAGTTACTAGGCAAGTCTCAAGATGTCACCATTTGAGGATATGTATGGAAGACCATGTAGAACACCCCTAATGTGGTCAGAAGTAGGAGAAAGATCATTCTTTGGCCCTACCACCATCAAAGAGGCTGAAGAAGGAGTCGCCCAAGTGTGAGAGAATCTGAAGATTGCCCAGAGTCACCAAAAGAGCTACGCTGACAAGAGGCGTAGAGACCTCAAGTTTGAAGTCAGGGACTATGTCTATCTCAAGGTTTATCCACTTCGAGGGACCGTTAGATTCCATGTGAAAGGAAAGTTAGCACCAAGGTATGTGGGACCGTATAGGATTTGTGCTAGAATTGGCAAGCTTGCCTACAAGGTGGAGTTACCTGAGAAACTAGTAGGAGTGCACCCAGTGTTCCATGTGTCTTAGTTGCACAAGTGTTTGGAGCTACCAGAGCAACCGATCCCTACAGAGGCACTTGATATTCAGGACACCCTTGAGTACAGAGAGCACCCCATCCGCATTTTGGACAAAGCCACCAAAGAAACCAGAAGCACCAGCATACCCATGTTGAAGATTCAGTGGAGCAATCACACAAAACGAGAAGCAACTTCAGAGAAGGAATCAGATATGAGGAAGCTCTACCCCTACTTATTGAAGAGTAAGTTACACCTTTAATCTCGGTGATGAGATTCTCATAAGGGGGCAAGACCGTAACAACCCTAAAATCCAAACACCAAAAATCACAACCAACAAAAATTTTTCTAAAATAACCAATAGTTGGTGAGTGTCATGTAGGAAAACATCCAATAGTTGCACAAGTAGCACCTAATGTTAGTTGAGCATTCTCATTTTAATTACAAGGAATGATTTGCTTCTCATTTGATTTTATGTAATGAATAATAAAATCAACAACACCTTATTAACACATGTATATATATGTGTCTACTAACCATGGGCATGATCCAACATCACCACGAGACCCTAGGAGGACCACTAGGTGTATGTCTTAATCACTAACATCTTATACTAACATGATCATGGCATATATCATTTAGTACTCGGAAAAGAAATAGAAAGGAGAAAGAAGAAAGGGAGAAAAAGGAGAAGAGCAACGCAGCCCAGCCAGCCCGACCGGACAGTGCGGCCCAACCCAGCAACCAGGCCGTTGCCTTGCCTGCACCTGCACGCGACCCAGCCAGGGCACGCGGCCCAGCCGGCTCGCCCACGCACCCCGCTTGCGCCGTGGCCTGCAAAGCCAGACGGCCCTATAAGGGGCCGGCCTCACGCGCGCGCTGCGCCTCCACCCACTGTCGCTGGCCAGTGGCCCCCACCTATTATGAGCCACCTTTTACCTTTTCTGTCCACCGTGCCATCCTATCCAAGTTCTAGGAATGGAACGGCATTCCACCGCCGTCTGTGTCTGCGCTGCGTGCCCATGACCGTCAGTCCATGCCGTGCGACCCCGGGAGCCCTAACCCTAGCCCACGCCCATGCCTAGCCGCAGGATCGGCACCTTCAATCCTCATCGCCCGTTCACCATGGCCGCCGCCACCATGGCTATATAAGGGAGCCCCACCGACTTTAGGGTTTCCCAGTGCTCGCGCCACCACCTTGGCCTCGACCGCACCACCTTGCTGCCGAGGAGAAGTAGGAGAGGAAGAAGAGGAAGAAAGTGGGGAAGGAAGCTTGACGCTGGAGGAGAAGGACCGGCGACCCTGCGATCATGGCTGACTGCTCCCTCTGCACCGTGCTGCTGCCATGCCTCCTAGATATCGAGCCATACCGTGAGCCACTGCCACCGACAACACAGCCGTGAGGTGAGCTCGCACTACTCTGTCCATGGCCGCTGCATAGCTCGCCCGCCACGTTCCCAATGTTTGATGCACCGTTCGCTTCATCAACTCCCCTCCCCCCATGTTCGCCATCTTCTAGAACACCTATAGGGCAACTTCTCGTGGGCCGACATGAACTACAGTGGAGCTAAGCACCTTTGCGAGCTCCAGTTCACCGGGACCCCGGCCGCCGGTGCGCCGTTGTGACCTTCGTGGCCAAACGCGCCCCGTCGTGCCTTTGGTAGATGCGCAGTAGTCCCCTGGAGCTCCCAGCTGCTTCGCACAGTTGGAGGAGGCCGAAGATGACGCCAATTTGAACCATCTCCGGAGCACCGCCGCCAACGCCGTCCGTCGCTGCCGCCGTCGATGTGCAGTCAAGACCAAGCCCCGCGGCCGCACTCGCCTGACCACCGTGCTCGCCTAGCCGCTGCACCACTTTGCCTTGGTCGCTCGCAACCACCGCCTGCCTGCTTGCCACCGGCTGAAGGCCATCGTGCCCGACCGCCGTGTGACAAAGGAGATGGGGGATTTTTCCCTGCCCCATAGACCGTGTCCACCACATGGACATGCTAGACCAGTTAGAAACAAGCACATGGGCTCCGAGTCTCTGGTCCACCGTGAGCCAGGCTCACGCAACTTCGATCGTAGACCAAGCCCACTAGTGACCCAGATCCACCACATGGCAAGTCCCGCGTGCCAACATGTCCAGGCCGGGCCGGCCCAACCGACCCAGATCCGGCCCTGTCCAGGCCCGTCGAGGCCCAGTCTAGGCCTGGTCCACGTTGACCGATTGACCTGTCAACGTTGACCGTTGACCCGGACCCACCTGTCATTGACCCGAGTCGGCCGGACCCACATGTAAGCCTCTGTTTTGCCCTCAGCCAACCAGAGCGTGCCACGTGTCATGACTAGGATTTATCCTCCCTTTTTATTTTTTTCAGAAAATAGAATTAACTTCAAAAATTCATAACTTATTCATATGAACTCTGAAAAATATGAACAAAGTGTCCAAATTTTTATAAAAATGAGCTCTACGTCATAGGATTATGTATGATTGTATTTGTAGTCATTGGATTTCATTGATTCTTTGTGTTAATTCTATAGGACTCGCTAACGCGACTATTAAGTTTCGTTTCAGAGGAGCAGCCGCTTGAGGAGGATGACCCCGACTATGAGGAGGAGCTCGGTGACTACTACACAGGTGCCACATCCCACCCAACCTCATAGATCCTATTACGCATGGCATTTTTACTAGTTACGAGTGCTTTATTTTATGTAATATCACCTGTGATAGGTTACATGGTAGAATTTCTTGATGAGCCTTTACCTTGTTGCAATCTTACTCTTGCACACCCGATGATAGGCTAGACGCATGCTTATTTACTTATACTTATTTTACTCCTACTACGCTTTATATCTACGATGTGATGTGTGGTGGAGTATGGTTATATGGATAAGGCACGTGGTGCCAGTTTACTCGGGGAGAGTGTTGCATGTGTCTTGGGTGTGTGGTGAGGGTTGAGTCAATTGGACAGGATTCTACGACAAGCCTTGGGGCGAGTCTTGCCGGGGGGTGTGTTCTGGGCACCCCCATGAGAGGTGTTTGTGGTGGGTACATTGTGAGGTATATGGTGATCCTGGGGGTGAGAGCCTTCGTGGAGCGAGGCCCCGGGTAGGAGGTGCTATTGTAGCACGGACTATTGTAGTCCCTATGAGAAGATAATCCTGTCTGATCCCCCTAGGACCTAATATCTTTTGAGGACCTAAACCTTGGGACCTACGTGCTCATCGCTCGCCCCTGAATGGGCGGGGGATGGATGTCTGAGTAGCTAGGACAGTTCCACTACTACTAGGTTGTTAGCATATGGTGTCAGAAGGTACGTGCATTGGGACCCACACCCTCCTTAGACAACATAATGACCTCGGAGGCCCGGTACTATATCTCACAGTCTCAGTGTGTCGGTGGTATTCCGGGATGTCCCAGTACTGAGTGGTAGGGTGGCATCGCACCGGTTAGAAAGTAGTCGGAATCAGCCTAGGCGTGGCACCGCCAATGATGGTGATCTTGTGGTTACAGGAGTACACACTCTGCAGAGTTTTGAATCTATATATAGTCCACGACCTCGGTTTGGACTTTCCCTCGACCTACGCTTCTCAGGAGTAGTGAGATGAGTCCTTCTCTTCTTCCCCCTGGTGATTACCCTTCCGGCCGTGGGCCGTTGAGACAGGCTCCGAGAGGGAGTTGGACCTATTGACTGAGTGCCAGAGGGTGAGAACTGTGTGATGATGGGGATGGGAAATGTGTGGATGAGATGGGTTAAAACTTGATGAATTACTATTATATCATGATGATTACTACTTGCATAAGAAATCATAGCTATATATAGGACTCTTTGATTATATCCTTTGCATCCACCCAAATACTACATAACAAAAGCAAAGCATAGGGTGGGAGCCAGTGGTTAGTACAAACTGTACTAAAACTTATTTGGCAGGTGAGCCCGACTACGATTACGATGACGAGGAGTAGACGTCTCGTTCCTACGCTCAGGCTTCTTTTAGAGATTTTGATGTACTTTCGCTTACCGCAGCTGTCCCTGAAGCTGCTGTTACTCTGATGATTCTGCTAGTATGGCGATGGACTGTTTATGTAATCTCTTCTAATTGTATTCTTTTATTTGATGTATGAATTTCCGTATCGACTGTTGCTGGATAATGTGATGGCTTGAGCTTCGAACCATTATATTATTCGCTATTCTGTGTATTTTTCTTTCATGGAAAATTAAGGATGTTTCATGCACAGACTTAATTTCCCTATAGTTAATAATTTTATAAAGAGACTAGGAGGAATAAGTGCCAGAAGAAGTAAACTGCCAGATAGGTTCATCCTCTTCTTCTGAGAATTGGATTGAGCCCACCAGCTCTACAATTTGTAGTCAGTTTTGATACATCTCTTAAGAAACGTTCCTTCTAAAAGTACATTTCACGTGCACACGATCCCAAAGCTCAGCTATGGATTTACCCTTTTCATTTACTATACAGTAAAGAGGATAGAATTGAATTGCTAAACTAGTGGAACCAATCCAGTTATCTGCCCACAATCTAACTTTTTTACCATTCCCTACTTTCTATTTGTACCCTATTTTCACAGCCTAGGCTGCCCACATGAAGCTCTTAAAGAAACTAGATGCCCTTGTTGTATTTGACTGGAAAACATTAGGATTGGAAGTATCATACTTATAATCAACTAACTGTTTCCACAACTTATCTTCATCTGTCTTATACCTCTTAATCCAAGAGGCCAGTAAACTGACATTCAAATCTCTCAGATTTGGCAAACCTAGTCCACCATATTCCTTACTCAGGGAACTAATTCCTAGTTGGCCAAGTGGTACTTGTGGTTTTTCACTGTATCATTCCATAGACAGTTACCTAGATGAGTATGAAGACTGTTGGCCTTCCACCTCCCAACATGGCTCCTTCACATAGTTCAAACCTATCTTAGAGACTTGTTACTAGTATAAATATCACCTCTATTCTACTAGAAACCAACTTTTGATAATCTGAAAATCTGATATGGTATATTGTAGTTGAAGTCCTCAAGGGGTTTCGGTGCCTCTCTCTCCCTACCCGCTTGGTCACTTTGATCTTTATCATGTATAAAGTTAGTCATCTCTGCTGTTCTTCATCAAGTTATCCTTGTTCTTCAACAAGTTATCCTTGTTCTTAAACCTACTGTCGTGGTGAAGATCGGGCCATCCTCTTGCCGGTTCATATCGGTACTTATCAAAATCAAATTGTGCGCCCTTCTCCTCTCTTCCGAGTTCTGCACTGCCAAACAAGGAGAGTGCGCAGCACCACTTTTGTCGCTGCCTTGAGATCACAATGACGACTTCCTTGGTCGTTCAGTGATCACACGCTCGTGCTCACAATCCTTCACGGCCTCAATGACAAATTCCATCACCGGGTGTCGAATTTGATGACGCAGCGCCCCTTCGCACCTTCGAGGCCGCTCTCACCATGCTCCTCCTCGATGAGATCGACGTGGAGGATGGTGTGACCGATGTTGATCATGCGCCGTCTACAACCTTCGTCGCGGCTCTTGCAACCCCCTTGCTCCTGGTTGTGGTGGCTCCTTCGGCACTAACCAGTGCATTGGAACGGTAGCAACAACTGTCATGTGTAAAGTGACCGTAAATCAGAAATGACATGGTAGGGAAAAGACATTTTTTTAAAACTTCCGACAAAATAAGAATAATCTAATCTTTAATTTGGTATTCTAATCAACATCGTCATTGCTCAATTTTGTATGTTATGAAAATGACACACCTATGTCATTATGAAAAATACATACAATAACCCATAAATTTGCTCTAAACTACCAACCTCTTGAATTATAATTTAAAAATAGTCCTCTAAATTTGCATACGAATCACCCACGCCACTATTATTATGAAAATTGATGTAAAGTGATCAAAAATTTGCTTTTTAGATTATCCACGTGGCCACGTATGGGATTCTGAAAGATAATTTAAGTAATCCCTTTAATTTATAGTAAATTAGTTTCTTTTGCCATTATAGAAACATAAACTAATTAGCCATCAAATTTGTTTCTAAATATAATTATTAGCAATTATAAAAAATATTTTAACAAACATAAAATATGCTACATATGTTTCTATACATTTCTACCACTCTTAAACTAAAAAAGAAGCATAAATGTTATATGCTACTATTTAGATTGAGTAAACATGCGTGATAGGATAAATATTTATTTTATAGTTTATTGATCATAGAAAAATGTTATCTTAACAAACCACGTATCAATATACTGACAATTTATTTTACATTATATTGATATCTCATAACAATAATTAATTTTGTATTTCAATCTATCTGCAAATGTTGATATGATGTAATAATCAGTTGAGGCTGCACCATGCATACTTTCTTTGTCCCTTTCTATCTGTCACCGCTGTTGTCCTTGCCATAAGTTTAACTCGATTTATAAAAACTACGTATAATATTTACATCTGTAAATAAATTTATTAAAAAACTATATACAAAGATATTTTCAATAATACAAATTATGTACTATAAATATTTTTATATATATTTAATTGAAATTATCTCTTGAGAAGCGCAAATGATAGATATTTAGGGGCGGAGGTGTAAGTTGGAACATTTTCTATATATAGCTTTGTTTGATTGATGCACGACTATTAATTTATTCCTTCATCTCAAAAAGTTTGGAATCTACTCTTTTCTTCAAAAATAAATCTTTACTAATGTCAGGGGTCATAGGTTTGAAATATCCCTGGCCACGTACAGTACAACTGTCGGCTGTCGCAGGTATGCCATCCGAGCCGCAGTTTTCCTACACCACACACAAGTCCTCCCGTAGGCGCAAGTATGCCTTCAGGGGAAGTGGAGAACCGAGCAATGGGGAGGATGACTTCCCTGACGGATTTGCATTTGGAGCTGGGACTGCAGCCTTTCAGGTACCATATAAAGAACGTGCTTCGAATCTATAATTTTCGGTACTACTTCTACATCTTTGTTTGGATTAAACAGGCTGAATAGGTTTCAATTGGCCTCATTTTTCTTCCATATATGTTTGGGGCAGTATGAGGGTGCAGTGGATGAGGATGGGAAGAGCCCAAGCATTTGGAACACTTATGCTCACTCAGGTATATTATGCACTATGTTGGAACCGGGTTCCGACAGGTTTAGAGTGAGGTGAAATGGCACGACCAAGTCAAACTCTCTTTCAATACAAAATTGGTGGGAATTACAAGGTGGGCCCAGTGACAGGTGGCACTGTAACTACCAGAGGATCATCCTCCCCAATTACACTGGGGGCATGACTCTTTATAGTGTCTCTCATGCTCAAGATCGAAAGTACAAGCGTGCCCCCAATAAGAGTTTCAAAACCCTAGACACTGATCCTATTACACATGGGCCTCTTAGGGGTAGGCTGGTCCACCATTTCCTGGCCACGACCGCGGGCCTCGGCCCATCACTGTCTGCGAGAGGCCCATTAAGCCCACTACTTGTCCTCAAGCCCCCCAGCTTGGCCCGGTGCGCCATCCAGATGAAGGCAGTCTCGGATCGCCGCTTCCTCCGCGTGGAGCCTCCGGGGGTGTCGAGGCTCCATCAATCAGCCTCCGCTGGCCGACGATCATTGTCGCTGGACCTCCGCCATCGATTGGCCTCACAGCCTCCGCAGAGGCTCCCTAGCGGAGATCTGACCTTCGACGGTTCCTCTCCGAGACCTGCAGGCATGAGCAAGGTGGATACAATTGAAAGTCAATCAGACACTAGCTGGAGGTAACAAGCCTCTCCGATCCCGGGGCGCATCCCCAACATTCCTCCCTTGAGGGTTAGGTCCAGCGGAGGCGGGTCTAGCCATCAACACGCCCCTGTGCTTACCTCCGACTCCCCCTGGCCCGTTGAACGTTGGACCAGAGGCTTTGCGTTTTACCGTTGCTTGGTTTTCAATCTTAGGTGTTGGTTTTGAGTCAGTTCGTTTGCTGTCATTCAATTCGTGGATCGTTGTGACCGTTGGGCTGAGAAGTCGAGGCGTCACTTCGGTGCCTATATAAGGGGGGCGCGGTGAAAACGACCCATACTCCCCTTCTCTCACCACCGCGTAGTTTGTTTTACTACTTGCAGCCTCCGCTCTAGCTTTACCTTGGCATCTTGCCGCCTTGGCACCTAAACGCCCCTGCTGCGCGCATCGTAGTTCGTTTTCTGGCCCTTATTCCTATTTCCAGGGTGTCAGAGTCGGAAGGTTCATAGATCTTTATGAGCAGTGCATGATGGCTACCACGGAGGCTAAGGATCTCGAAGAGTCCCTGTCGGACGTCGAAGCTTCTCCAAGCGAGCTGATGGCTCCGAAGGTTGATGTGACTGAAGCGGAGGTCACCTATTCTTTTTAGTCGGAGCCGGATGACTCAGGACATGATTTCAGAGCTCGAGGGAAAGGGCTTTCTTCTTGTCGGTCGTGGACGTCCTCCTCGTGGGGAGACTGTACCAAAACCTGAGAAGGATGATGTGTTGTGTTTAGGGATTTCTTTACCTGCGGCCTCCGCATCCCGAGCTGCAACTTCCTTCGGTATGTTCTTGAGTGGTTTGACATGCAGCTTCACCATATAACTCCTCATGCTTTCCTGAATATGAGCAAGTTTCTGTGGGCTGTTGAGTCTTATGGGGGAGAGTTGAGTGTGAATACCTTTGCTGAGTACTATAAGCTGCAAAAGCAACCATGGTATGTTGGTGGTAAGTTGGCCCAGTTTGCTTCTTGTAGTTTTATGTCCAAGAGAAACTTGGGTAAGGGTAAGGAGAAGGTTGCAATTTCTTTGTGTCAGAGGGGGAAGTATGATCCTGCTGACTGGTTGGATTTTTGGTTTTATGTGAAGACCGGCAGCATTACTCGACCTGAGGATGCTGGGAGGCAGGTCACCTATTTTCCTTATGCCTCCGTAATGACATGGATGAATCCGTTAACTAGTGTCAGGCCTGGGTCTGCTAAATCTAACAAACGGAGATCATGTACGGAGGCCTTTAGGACCGCTTGCCGTTACTTAGGTGGTAGGGACCTTGTGGAGGAGATGATTGCCTCCGATTACTGGCCCGTTCTTGGTGGCAAAGACAGGAAGAAATTTGTCATGCAGAAACTGGATCTTCGTGTTTTTGGTGTGGTCGGCGGAATCCCGTGTCCGCACTTTGGGCTGCAGCTCCCTGAGGGTCAGAGCAGTGAGGACTTTGTCCGTGTCATAGAGCAGAAAGCTGTTGAAATACTTGGTGAAGTTTCTGAAAAGGAATTTCTCGCCCGGAGGTCTGAAACTGGTACCATGCCTCACCTCAATAGGGTTTTTGAGGAGCTTGGCATTCATTACACTGAGCGTGAGCTCCCTGAGAAATTGAAGAAGAAAAACGAGAAAAAGGAATTTACTGCTGCCGGTGCTGCTATGAAGGCCACCGAGGGAAAGAACAGAAAAGCTGGCGCTTTGACGCGCGGAGGCTCGAAGAAATAGAAAGAGGCCTCCGCTGAACCTGCGGAGATGGAGGATGTTTTTGAAGATCTTTATGATGAAGGGGACATCACTACTAAGATCTTTTTTATTCCTGTATGGTTTGTCTAACTCTTGTTTTGTGTTTCAGGCCTCGAGACTGAGCTGCGCGCTACCCAAACCGCCGCCAAGGTGCTACAGGAGAGCCTCATGGCGGAGGGGGCGCTTCTCGGCTGGCTCAGGGTTGCCCTTGACAGGCTCTACGCCTCCTGGGAGGTCGGGCCCGTCGAGGGTGCTGAAGAAGACATCCCGGGTGCCGCGCTCGTCGACCGGATCTACTACCTCGACGCCACCCTTCGTGATCGCGTGCAGGAGGCGCTTCATACCGGTGTGAAGCAGGCGCTGGCAGTGGTCTCCTCTGACGTGGTCGCCCAAGGCTTCATTCCCGATATCTCAAAGACCAATGCCGAGAACGAGGAGTGATGCCGAGGGCTCATCAATGACGCCGAGAGGCCGGGGGGAGCGCTGGCGAAGTTGTTCGAGGACGAAGTCCTCCCCCCCGCAGATGAAGAGTACCTCGTCGAGGAGGGCGGCGACGGAGCGGGCCTGTGAGGCTGGGTGAAGATGCCCATGTAATAAGTTAGTTTTTTGTAACTTATATTCAATGTGGCTTCGAAAGCCTTTTTGAGCATTAATGCATCTATCGTAATGCAATTTGTCATTTTACTTTCAAGCCTTCTCTGCTTTCTTTCACCTAGACTTTGCTTTTTTGACTAAGTTTTTGACGCATGCTCATATCCCTCGAGGGGGAGCGAGTGGAGGTACCGTAGCCCGGAGGCGTAGGAGAGCTCCCGGCTCGACAGCCTCGACCCCTAGGGAGTTCGAGGCATTCTCAGCTTAGTTGCGAAGCGAAAGGAGAAGCTCGAATTTTTTTAAAAAAAATCATTCGTATTTTTAGGAACTTAGGGGGTTCCCCCCCCCCCCCGTTAGCCCCCGAGGGAGGCTCGATTCTGGCGAGACAGGGTCGAGGCTACCTCTTGCATTTACAATAACAAGTTTGAACTTATAATCAAAAGTACTCCTTATATTTGCCATACGAAAATGTACAAAACATGCGAGAATGTACGAGGGCATTGGTGCCCTAAGGGTAGAAACGACGTAGCTGTTCGATGTTCCATGCGTTGGTGAGGATTTTGCCTTTGTTGTTAGCGAGCATGTATGTCCCGGGCTTTAGCACCTCAGCTACGGTGTATGGGCCTTCCCATGGCGGGGTCAGCTTGTGACATCCCTTGCTGCTCTATCATCGACGTAGGACAAGGTCTCCAACTTGGAAGTCCCTTGGGCGCACGTGCTTGTCGTGGTAGCGTCGAAGTTTCTGCTGATACCTCGCGGAGTGAATTAGTGCCATGTCTCGAGCTTCCTCGAGCTGGTCGACGGCGTTTCCGAGGGCTTCTTCGTTGCTTTGCTCGTTGTATGCCTTTAGTCGAGGGGAACCATACTCGAGGTCAGTGGGGAGGACGGCCTCAGACCCGTAGACCAGGAAGAATGGGGTGAACCCCGTGGCTCGACTAGGTGTTGTCCTTAAGCTCCATAGGACCGAAGGCAGCTCCGCGGCCCATTTTTTCCGTGCTTGCTAAGGCGGTTGAGGATCCTTGGCTTGAGGCCCTGTAAAATCATGCCATTGGCGCGCTCGACCTGGCCGTTAGTTCGAGGATGTGCAACCGCGGACCAATTCACACGGATGTGATGGCGATCACAAAAATCCAAGAACTTCTTGCCGGTGAACTGTGTGTCGTTGTCCGTGATGATGATGTTTGGGACCCCAAAGTGACGGATGATGTCGGTGAAGAACTCAACCGCCCGTTCGGAGCGGATGTTGCCGATAGGCCGGGCTTCGATCCATTTGGTAAACTTGTCGATGGCAACGAGCAGGTGCGTGTACCCTTTGGTTGTCCTCTTGAGAGGACCAATGAGGTCGAGCCCCCAGACCGTGAACGGCTAGGTGATGGGGATCATTTGTAGGGCGTGAGCTGGGAGGTGCGTCTACTTGGCGTAAAATTGACACCCTTTGCACGAGCGGACAATGTTCATGGCGTCAGAAATGGCGGTCGGCCAGTAGAAACCCTGTCGGAAGGCATTGCCTACGAGGGTCCTTGGCGCTGCGTGATGGCCGCAAGCCCCCGAGTGTATGTCCTCGAGGAGCCTCCTGCCTTCTTCGATAATAATGCAGCGCTGAAGAACACCTGAAGGGCTTCACCTGTAGAGTTCCTTGCCATCACCGTAGATGACGTAGGACTTGGCCCGTCGCGCGATCCGGCGAGCTTCGGTCCGGTCCTCCGAAAGCTCTCCCCGAATGAGGCAGTCGAGGAAAGGGGCTCGCCAATCCGGCGGCGGGCTCGACGGAGGAGGAGTCCCCTGGATCTCCATAACCTGGGCCCCAGTCGAGGGGGCCCCAGTCGAGGTCATCGGGTGGAGCTTCGAGGGCGTAGTGCAAGCCCCCGAGCCCAAATCGATGGAGGGCTCAAAGAGGTCCCTCGAGAATACGTCCGGAGGGACTGTACCTCGAGTCGATGCGATTTTTGCAAGCTCATCCACGGCTTCGTTGTATCGTCGAGCAATATGACTAAGCTCGAGGTCGTGGAACTTGTCTTCCAACTTGCGCACTTTGTTGCAGTAGGCTTCCATCTTGGCGTCATGGCAGTTCGAGGCCTTCATCACTTGGTTGATGATTAGTTGCGAGTCGCCTCGAACGTCAAGGCGTCGGACCCCGAGTTCAAGGGCAACTCATAATCCAGTGATGAGAGCTTCGTACTCCATGACGGTATTAGAAGCGGCAAAGTGGATGCGAATGACGTAGCGCATGTGGACTCCGAGGCGTGAGATGAAGAGCAAGCCCGCGCCTGCTCCTGTCTTCATGAGCGACCCGTCGAAGTACATTGTCCACAGCTCGGCTGGGATTTGAACTGGCGGCAACTGAGTATCGGTCCACTTAGCGATGAAATCCGCCAGCGCTTGGGCCTTGATGGCCTTCCGCGGTGCGTAGGTGATGGTCTTGCCCATGAGCTCGACCGACCACTTAGCAATCCTTCCAGCGGCCTCCCAGTTATGGATGATCTCCCCCAAGGGGAACGAAGATACCACGGTAACCGGGTGGCTGAGGAAGTAGTGCTGGAGCTTGCGACGTGTAAGGACGATGGCGTAGAGCAGCTTCTGCACCTGTGGGTAGCAGATTTTCGTTTCCGAAAGCACTTCGCTGATGAAGTAAACCGGCCGCTGGATGGGCAAGGCGCGCCCTTCCTCTTGCCTCTCAACCACTATGGCCGCGCTGACCACCTGAGTGGTTGCGGCGACATAGAGGAGGAGGGGCTCGGGCGGTTCAGTCGACATCGCTGGTCGAGGAGGGACGAGAATCAGGGTGGATGTTAGCATGCCTTTGAGTTCGTCGAGAGCCTCCTCGGCCTCCGGGGTCCATGTGAATCGCTCGGATTTTTTCAAGAGACGGTACAGAGGCATGGCCTTCTCCCCTAAACGTGAGATGAAACGGCTGAGGGCCGCGAGGCAGCCCGTGACCTTCTGCACGCCCTTGAGATCCCGAATCGGCCCCATTCGCATGATGGCCGCCACCTTCTCAGGGTTGGCCTCAATCCCACACTGGGAGACGATGTATTCGAGGAGCATGCCCCGAGGCACTCCGAAGACACATTTCTCAGGGTTGAGTTTTATGTTTTTGGCTCGAAGGCACCCGAACGCGATTTCGAGGCCATGGATGAGGTTGTCCACTTTTCTGGACTTGAATACGATGTCATCGACATAGGCCTCGATGGTGTCGCCTATGTGTTCACCGAAGACATGGAGCATGCACCGCTGATACGTCGCCCCGGCATTTCGAAGGCCGAAGGGCATGGTGACGTAGCAGTACATGCCAAAAGGTGTGATGAAGGAAGTCGCGAGCTGGTCGAACTCTTTCATCTTGATTTGGTGGTAGTCGGAATAAGCATCGAGGAACGAGAGGGTTTCATATCCCATGGTAGAGTCAACAATTTGATCAATGCGTGGTAAAGGAAACGGAACTTTGGGACATGCTTTGTTTAAACTAGTATAGTCAATACACATCCGCATTTTTCCATTCTTTTTCTTAACTAGCACGGGATTAGCTAACCATTCGGGGTGATGGACCTCCTTGATGAATCCAGCCACCAAAAGCTTGTGCACTTCCTCGCCGATGATCCTGTGCTTCTCCTCGTCGAAGCGACGCAGGCGTTGCTTCACCGGTCTGGACCCGGCCCGGATCACCAAGGCGTGCTCGGCGACTTCCCTCGGTATGCCCGGCATATTCAAAGGACTCCACGCAAACATGTGGCAGAACCTCCTAAATCATACGGCCCACACGCATGATTATTGT
>CM041641.1:18841014-18960393 GCA_023333625.1 Bothriochloa decipiens | reverse complement strand
TGTGGCAGAACCTCCTAAATCATACGGCCCACACGCATGATTATTGTCTAAACAGACTCCAAATAACCATGACTGTGTTCCATACGACTTAAGAAGTCTGTCGGGTAAATCCCGAATCATCCACGATTCTCCGAGCAGAATCAATCGTTGTAGAGAGATATTGCAGTATTACAACAGTTTCATATAAATAAAGTACCATGGAGTAAAACAGCGGAAGACTTACAATAACATAAGTTTACAAAACTCTAACTTTCAAATATTTACATCAATAAGTTTGGATTATACACGCCATAATAGTAGTGGAGTAGCAGTAGATTACAATATTAACAAAAGCTCTGCCCAAGAGCTGAACTCCTTTACTCTTCGTCGCTTTCCTCGACGACTGTCATGCAGCAGGATGCAAAGCACTCCTGCCCATGAGGCTCACCTGCAACAAGGGTTCAACAAACCCTGAGTACAAAGTACTCAACAAGACTGACCCGACGAAAGAGAAGGGTAGAGAAAACAGAAATGCAGGCTAGAGGGACAAGGTAAGGTCTGTAGGAGATAAGAAATTTTGCGTAAAAGCTTTATAGAAAGAGAAGTTTGCTTGGGCTAACTCCCATTATCACTCAACTTCATTATTGAATCTTAACTTTTGTTCAAGTTGTTACTACGATGATGAACAACGATCGAGTCTTCTTCTCCGAGAAGCAACGGCGATTCGAATCCATTTCCATACCCAGCTGGGACCTAGGCGACTGAGCATACCGGAGACTTTAACTCCGAAGCACCCCAGGTACACCGATATACCGGGATAACAACCTCAGCCATATATCACCACATGATACACGTGAGCTCTGCGGCCCAGCGTACCGAGATACATGGGAACTTAAACCCCACAGTAAAACACACTATGACAGCAGATGGGATTCTCTGACCCCACGCTAGGTCACTCCATGGCATACACGGCTCCAACCATCCGTATACCACTTCATGCATGTGGATTTCTACATTCTCGATATCATACAGTTCACCAACGCACGGGACCTAGGGCATCAACAGACGAGAACACTACAGAGGGACTCCATTCCCAGTGCAAGTTCGCCGTCCGGACTCGATTTCTTACTATCATCAAGATTCCAACAATAAAACCAATCTCATCTTTTTCATTCTTCTGCCTTTGAATAAATAAATAAATGAGCAGGGCTAAGCATTACTACTTATCTTTCATTAGGTAACAAGGGATAAGGAATAAGACAGGTAATGCAATTTTGTGGGTTTTCACTCAACTCCTATTACTGAATGCAACATACCAGAGCTGAAGCAGTAAAACATTTATAAATAGAATAGGGTTTAGATGCATCCGGGGCTTGCCTTGATGTTCGGGGTAGAAGTTCTCGAACTCTGAATCAACTCCCGATTCTTGAATCTGCTCGTCCTTCGGATCTGAGTGATACGTTAACTCTCCGTTAACGGGAACTATTCGATAATTAATATGCTTTACATGATGGAATAGTAAACATGATGCTTGATGAGTGTATGATCAGATTAAGGGCTTGAGTACAACTCTTCTTAATGATAAAGTTGCAAGCCAACAAAACCTCGCTTATAAAATTTGTTAGGGTTAACTACGTCATTTTTTTATAATTAATTAAACACATAAAATAACGTTAATTAAATCCTAATAACATGATTAAGATAAGCGCAAACAATTAATTAAAGTGCCAAAGGTCATTAGGGTTAATGACCTAAGGTCATCAATCAATCTCAAGGTCAATCAAATCCTATAATGATTAGGTTAACTAAAGAGTTTACTTAATTATTTAAAAACATTAAACAAAGACATAAAAATTAAAGTTATCAAATTTGGCATTTCATATTTTTCCTAGGTAGATAACACCATAAAGAACATTCACAAAAATTTTTAGAATTTTTGGAGCTATATATGAATTACTATAAATTTTCAAGGAAAAATAGCATTTAAATCATTTTCTGAAAATAGAAAAAAAAAATCGGCACAGTGTCTCTGGGTCAACAGCCGACCCCGCCGGGGTTGACCGGCGATGCCTCGAGCTGGCTATCGACGCTCGAGGTCCCGCAGGCTAAGACATGCCCGGCTAACTCACGGACGGGCTATGGCGGCTCGAAACCAAGTCCTGCTCAAGGAGCGATCGAGCGGTTAGGTACTGTACACTCGAGGTTACAATTCGGGCGTCCTCTCGAAGACGGAACTCGGCTCGAGCGAATGGACCAGCCTCGAAGACGAAACTTCCCCCAGCGAACGAGCCTCCCCTCGAGGACGGAACTCGGCCCGACGAACGAGCCTCCCCTCGACTCGGTTCCTCGACTCGACCCCTCGACTTGATTCCTCGATTCGATCCCTCGACTCGATTCCTCGACTCGATTCCTCGACTCGATCCCTCGACTCGATTCCTCGACTCGACCCCTTCGAGAACAGTGCAACCCTCGAATACCCTCGAGAACAGTGCACCCTTCGACTCGACCCCTCGATTCGAGTCCGCACCTCGACCGTCACCCCCTCGACTCGTCGGCCGAGCCCTCGAGCAGGACTCCGACGACTTCGAACTGCACTACAACAACTCCCGATGCGAGATGGATGAAATTGATAACACGAATAGACGCAGGAGCTCACCACGGCGCTGATGCGCACGTTAAGGGAGGTCCGGAGTGGCTGGGTTGCTGTGGTCGACGGCGGTGATGGCGGCGGCGGCGCTCCGATGGCACGACGATGTTACGGCGACCTCCGGTAATGCGCTGCCCAAACCAAGGTACGCATCAGACGCAGGATAACACGGAGAGCACGATAAAAGGGTCGAAGGTAAAATATTTTCACCTCCGGCGACGGCAAACGACGGAAATGGCGGCGGCGGCG
The DNA here is from genome assembly GCA_023333625.1 of Bothriochloa decipiens. Lineage (NCBI taxonomy): Eukaryota > Viridiplantae > Streptophyta > Magnoliopsida > Poales > Poaceae > Bothriochloa > Bothriochloa decipiens. Next base: position 18,957,518 of record CM041641.1, on the reverse strand, counting down.
CGACTGACCGGCCGCGGGGAAAGAAGACTGCGTGCAGGCAGCTCGGGCGATGAAAGAAAGCACGGACTGGCCCAAAAGGACCGTGATGAAGTGGCGGAGCTTTGAGCGAGGGAAATTAGACAGAGGTGGAGCGTCGACGGCGAATTTCGGCGGCGGAGGGAGATCGTCGGCGGCGGTGGCGGGAGGAAGAAAGGAAAAGAACGGCTACGTCCGGTCGGTATTTATAGCTCGGGGCGATGAAGGAGCAAGTGACACGGCGACGGTGAAGTTTCTCGCATCCGAAAACGCTCGGGCGGCCGGGAAGGCGCGGCGGTGGACGGCGGCGCGCGATGCGAAGCCGGCCATGGCGTTCGCCGATAGGGTTAGGTGCTGTTCGGATTATTTACAGGATTGCCACTCGGTTCAAAATACAAATTATTTCCAAATTTATATAAGAACTTGAAAATCTCCAAAAATATCATTTGCATAACTTTTCAAGAGCTACATTTTTCCCTTAATGGGCATCTTCAAATTCTGTTTAGATTTTAAAATTTGAATTCAGATTTGAAAAGGGGATTAACCCTAGAAATAAACTTTTGAAATTACTTTTGATTTTTAAATAAAACTTGAAAATCTTCAAAACTATGAAATGTTGAGTTTGTCAAACCAAACATTTTTCATGTACAAAGTTTCCTCAAATTATGCAAAATTTTTAAATTATGGTTTTAAATTCAAAAGGACATAAATGCTAGAAACTGTATTTTCAAATTAATTTGAAATTCCTTTTGGAAACTTGAAAAACTTTGTATACCAACTTTGTAGCTCCTATCAAGATCTACAAACTGTCTTTTTAGAGTATCTCCAAATTCCTTATAGAATTTGAATTAGAGAAAAGGGGATAAAACTAGGGTTGGAAATAAAGGGTTTTTGAAATAGAATTTAAACTTAATTTGATTTCTAATTTAATTGATTGGTTATTAATGATCACAAACATCATTCAAGGACATTTTTAGGTCATTGACCTAATTACACCCTTGATTGACCAAATTGACTTTTGAAAAACCTTTTATAGCATTTCCTATTTGAATTTAAACTTGGATAGCCAGGTTTAGAAATAAGTTTGGAAATCCAAATTTAATTTCAAATATGGAAATTATTTTTAGGGTTAGACTTAGACTTATACACTATGCTTGATACTAGTGTAAACACAGTTTACACCTCAAGTACATAGAGTATAAACTAAGCATTTACGATGACATTCGAAAATAAGATTTTATCATTTCATGTGACAAGTCATTCCAGAAACTCAATCAACCTATGAAATGTAAACTTATTTTAGTTGATGCACATTAAAGTTGACTTAACCATGAATGCTTTGCAATGCATATGATGACATGGCAGGTTTTAGTTAATATAACACCAGAGGTGTTACAAAACATATCGGTATTCGCACGGAGAAAGTCGATGAGCACGGCTTCCTATTTGCCCTCAAGGTCGGCGCTGATCGTTACCACCTTCTCGCCGGGGCAGCTCGGGTCAAGGAGGACTTTCTTGGTGTCTTGTGCTGGCTCAAAGTTGCCGGCGTGCCACTTGGGATCTGGTACCTCATCAGCGAGGCGCTCGAGGGTCGCGGCTATCATGGCATTTTGCTCGACGGCCTCTCCATACTCGATGCATTCAACGTCACAGTCGTACGCGTGCTCGTAGGAGGAGGCGACGGTGATGACGCCCTTAGGTCCTGGCATCTTGAGCTTGAGGTAGATGTAGTTCGGGATCGCCATGAACTACGCGTAGCCCGGTCGGCCGATGATAGCGTGATACGTTCCGTGAAACCCGACCACCTCAAAGGTGAGGGTCTCTTTCCTGAAGTTGGCAGGGGTGCCAAAGCAGACAGGAAGGTCGATACGGCCGATGGGGAGGGCCTTTTTCCCCGGCACGACGCCATGGAATCCCCCGGCGCTGGGTCAGAGTTGGCACCTCTTGACTCCTAGGAGGTCGAGGGTCTCGAGGTAGATGACGTTCAGGCTGCTACCGCCGTCCATGAGGACCTTCGAGAGACGGGTGTTTATGATGATTGGGTCGACGACGAGCGGATAGGCCCCGACGTTGGGGACTCGATCCGGATGGTCATTGCGATCGAACGTGATGGGCGCGTCAGACCAGTCGAGGTAGTGAGGTGCCACGACTCAGACGGAGAAGACTTCTTGACACTCCCGCTTGTGCTGTTGAGGCGTGAGCTGGGTCGAGGGGCCCCCGTAGATCAAATAGCAGTCATAGACTTTGGGGAATTTTCCGTCTTCCCCGTTGTCTCCCTCACCGCCGCCTTGGTCTTTCTTGTTGTCTCCTTTCTTCATGCCCACTTGCTCAAAGTGCTTTCGAAGCATGCGGCAGTCCTTAAGCTTGTGCTTTGCCCTGTCCTTGTGATATGGACAGGGTTCCTCGAGCATTTTGTCAAAGATGGCGCCCTCGGGGGGACCTCGAGGTCTTTTGCGTTCGGTTGCTGCGACGAGATCATCTTCTGCAGCCTCACGCTTGCCTTGCTGATTTTTCTTCTTCTTGTTGTTTCTCTTCGGCCCTTTGCTCGAGCCTCCGACGTCATCGGCTGCCGGCGCCTTTCCCTTGTCCTTCCCGTCGCTGAAGAAGGCGCCGACCGCCTCTTCGCTGGCCGCGTAGTTGGCGACCACATCCATGAGCTCATCGACGGTGTTGGGGCGGTTACGCCCCAACTCGTGAACTAGGTCCTTGCAGGTTGTACCCGCAACAAATGCTAGAATGATGTCGAGATCGGAGATGTGGGGTAGTTCGGTGCGGAGCTTGGAGAATCATCGAGCAAAGTCACGGAGAGACTCCCCTGGTTTCTGCTTGCAGTTGCGCAGTTCACAGGAGTTCCCGGGATGCACGTAGGTACCTTTGAAGTTTCCCTCGAAGATCCGGACAAGGTCTACCTAGCCGCGAATCTGGTCAGGGGGAAGCTCCTCGAGCCACCTACGCGTGGTGTCGAACAGGAACAGGGGAAGGTGACGTATGATGACGTGATCGTCACATGCCCGCCCGCCTGACAAGCCAGCCGAAAGTCGGCTAGCCAGAGCTCGGGATTGGTTTCGCTGTTGTATTTGACGATGCTCATGGAGGGTCAAAACTTGTCGGGCAACTGGGTGCAGCGGATCGTCCTGCTGAAGACTCGGGGACCGGTGGCTCCGGGGCCCGTCGGTCTTCGTCGCTGTCATAACGCCCTCCACAATGGGCGCTGTACCCTCGATCCATGGCATCCCCGTACTTGCGTCTACGGTTCTCGACAATGTCAAGGCGCGCGTCGCGAGGAGCGCGGTCGTCGTTGATACGTTCTCGGGCCGGCTTCTTCTTCGGTCGGGGGGCCACCCCCTGATCGACCGAGCTCTCCCTTTCAGGACGGGAGGGCTCGACCTAAGGTTTGGAGGCTGCCCCTCGATGCCTCGAGGTTGAGCTCTCGGCTTGCTGGACAGCAGCAACTTGGAGAAGATCCTCGACCTCGCGTTGTATCCGCCGAGCTTACGAGTTGGATGGTGTGGGCATATTGCGAAGGAGCATAGCCGCCGCGACAATGTTCTGGCTTGCTCGGGGATAACGGTTGGCGGGTTGCTCGGGTGCCCCAGCCTCGTTGATCTGTCGGTTGACCTCTCAGGCCCTGGCTCGGGCTCTACCGCCGGGCGGTCATAGCTCTTGCTCGAGGGTTAGCTCGAGCAGGCGCAATCATTCCTGCTCGTCGGCGAGCTTCGCCTGCAACTCCCGAATTTGTGCTAGTTGTGCGTCCTGCTCGCCAGGATGGGGACACGCCTCTCGGGGTGCGTCTGGTTGCTGGTCCTCTGCTCTGGGGAGAGCACCTCCCGCCGCAGCGGTAGCTGCCCCGGCCGCTGGATCGATGGTGTCCTGATCGGAGTCGACATCACCATCGATGTGGAGGCACTCGCGGGTAGGATCCCAATGATCAGAGTCAGAGTCGGGGTCGTCGTAGCAGAAAACTAGGAATTGTCCCCGCGCCTCCTCCTGCAGCTGCCGTCGGAGTGTGCCGACGGTGTACCTCCGGGGGCCGGGCGCTCTCGCGAAGGCCAAGCCCTCGGAGGCTGGTGTGACAGTCCCCACGTCCGTCATTGCACGGAGAAGGGCGCCTGGGCGGTCCTCTAACGTGCTCATGTTGGAGTGGGTCGCTATCGAGATCATCATCGTGGCATTGTTGAAGTCGAACGAAGGCCGCCGATGACGCTCGAACAGCTCGTGTGGGAGCAGACTCGATCGAGCGGGGACATCGTCGCGCTTCCTCGATGAGCGTACTGCGAAGGTGGAGTTGGGGTTGTGGTGGGGTCCTGCCAGTTTGCCCTTTACCTCTGTACTCGAGTCAGACAACCCCTCAACAAGGGGTTCCTCATCTCCGGTCAGGGACGAGGAGAAAGCGGCGGGAACCATCCTCGACTCAAGTTGATGGCGATGACGGTGTCGATCGTGCCTCCTTCTGGATGTGGCAGCATGGTGGTGAGACCGGCGAGCGGCCCCCCATGAGCGTGGGGGCGTATCGGGACCTCCGTTTGGGTCACTGATCGAGAGCAGGGTCATGTCATAGCCCTGGCCGAGGGACATGAACTCCAGGCTCCCAAACCAGATCACCATAGCTCGCGGAAGTGGTGAAATAAAGTCGCCCATCCGGAAAAATGGTGGGAAATCGTTAGCGACACGCGGCCCCTACCTGGCATGCCAACTGTCGATGTTTCGACTCCCGGGGGGTTAACGCCAACGAGTAATATTTGTAATTGCGTGCTCCCTTAATCCGATGGGTGATGCAAGAAGGACACGGCGATTTATCCTGGTTCGGGCAAAGAAGGCCCTACGTCCAGAGGGGGGAGAATAGTTCATGTTATCTTGCACCGAAGTGCTAGTACAGGGGAAAATACAAGCAGGTGTGAGGAGCGTGAGCTAGAGCTTGGGCGTTTCGGGCGCCTAGCTCTCTACTTTACGCTGTCTCACGGTATTTGTTTTGTGATCTAAAGCCTTAGCGTTTCTATGCTCTGGATCCTGTCATTCTGTCCTCTCTCTCCTTCCCCTGGCTAACGTCCTGGTGCCTCCTTTTATAGGTGAAGGAGGGGCACAGGGGTACATATATTTAGAGTTCACATGGCTGGTGACGTATGACGTTGAGGCCGATCACGTCGGTGCTGCTGTAGAGATGTACGTCGGCATGGGAGGTCCTGCAGCCGTCGCGTCGAGAGTTGTTGAAGTGCAGCCCGGAGTCGTTGGAGTCCCTCTCGAGGGTTCGTTCGACGAAGTCGAGGGGTGGCGGTCGAGGATCTGGCTCGAGTCGAGGGGGTCGAGTCGAGAGGGTCGAGCCTCACCGGATAAGGTCGAATCCTGGGAAATGCGGGAAACGTGCTGATTTATGTGTGTCTAGGGGGTGCTGGACGGGACACAGTGCTCGGCATGGCGCAACAGCGAAGTACGACCCACGGGATTCCGGGGCATGGGCGGTAAAAGTAAGATCTGACCGCCACACCCACAACTGTTACTGTAACTGTGGCCATATGGTCAAGCGGGGGTAGGTAAAACGCATTAAATGCGCCCGGATCCGTACGGGAGAGTCGGCAGCCGAGGGGTACACTGTCCTCGAGGACTGCCCATTCACGCGAACGAAGTTCCGTCCTCGAGGGCAGGCTCGTTCGCCGGGCGAAGTTCCGTCCTCGAGGGCAGGCTCGTTCGCCGGGCGAAGTTCCGTCCTCGAGGGTCGCCCGAATTGTACACTCGAGTGTACAGTCCCAGTCCGCGCGGTAGCCCCTCGAGCAGGCTTTAGCTTTGGGCCGTCGTAGCCCGTTCGTGGGTCAGCCCAATATGCCTTAGCCTGTGTGCCTTCGAACGTTAACGTGGGAGGTCACTAGAGGGTTCGTGTTGCTGATTTTGCGGGGTTTAGCCCGGTAAACCAAGAGTTTGGGGTACCCATTTCCTGGGTAACGACAATTACTTCTGAACTTATGGTTAATTCTCAATTCTGTATTGCATTTGTCCCGACTATATGTCTCTGTACTAATGCAATAGCAAGGAATCCAAATGAGCAAAGTGGTGATTTTGCTTCTGATGGTTATCACAAGTATAAGGTTGGCAACTCTTTCAGAGAAAATATTAATCGGTTGTAACTTGGAATACTCTTACAACTTCTCTTGATATTTTCATTCAGGAAGACGTAAAGCTAATGAAAGATATAGGCCTGAAGGCTTACAGGTTCACCATATCTTGGTCAAGACTTATTCCTAGTCAGTGTGCAACTAACCTCATGGTTTCAAGTTTTCATTTTGCCTTAGAAGTTTCGGATTTTCCAATTTTACTAATTTTAACTTTGGGATCATGTAAATGGGAGAGGAGCAGTGAACCCAAAAGGGCTGCAGTTCTACAACGATATGATAAATGAGCTAGTGAAAGAAGGTGACTTACACTATACTGCATTTGTTTAGGGCTTACGTTTGTCACTCTCACTGGAATTGAATCATCGTTTTCCAATCCTTGTTCAGGTATTCAGGTACATGCTGCCCTTTACCATCTAGACCTCCCCCAAATTCTTGAAGATGAGTACAATGGATGGCTGAGCCCCAGAATTGTGTAAGTTGCTTCTCTTACTTTATGTGAACCAGATTTTTTTAAAAAAAATAACGTTGAATTATGAAAACCGTTCCACGCGCTTTGTATGGTATGACCATGCTGATGGATTGAATTATGAAAACCGTTCCACGCGCTTTGTATGGTATGACCATGCTGATGGAACCAACACATGCAGAGACGACTTCACAGCATATGCAGACGTTTGTTTTCGCGAGTTTGGTGATAGGGTGGCACACTGGACAACTTTGATGGAACCAAACATCATTGCTCAAGGTTCTTATGACGTTGGAATTGTGGCCCCTGGACGTTGTTCATATCCATTTGGGCATGATTGCACAGTCGGCAACTCCACCGTGGAGCCCTACATGTTTCTACACTACAACCTGCTAGCTCACTCCTCGGTTGTCAGACTATACCGGGAGAAGTACCAAGTCGGTTTGCAATTTGCATTCCCTTCAGAGCCTTGTGTTTCTGCTCAACTTTCTTGACATCACACGTGAGCCTTGTTCTTCACCTTCAGGCTGTGCAGAAGGGTGTTGTAGGCATAAACCTCTACTCCTTGTGCATCTACGCGTAGACAGATTCAGCTGAAGATATTCAAGCAACAGAAAGAGCCAACGACTTCTTGTTTGGCAGGTATGTTCACGTCTCTTTATGCAACTTCGTTTGCTTACTGCAAGTACTTGTTACATGTATAGACCTGGAAATCCGTTTTCATGAACTGGTGATAGCACCCACAACAAATAAGTATTGTACTTCAATCGCAGCATCCTGCATCCTTTCGTATTTAGAGACTACCCGGAGAGCATGAAGAAGGCTGCCGGTGCCCGCCTTCTGTCCTTCTCCAGCTATGAATCAGAGTTTGTTACCGGCGCATTCGATTTCATTGGACTGAATCACTATAGCTCCATAAATGCGAGCAACAATCCTGATGTGTCAAAGATGCCCGTGCGAGACCAAGCTGCTGACATTGGAGCTTTGTTCAGAGGTTAAAATTGCTGCAAACTTCTGTACCTGCATCCATACCTGAATGTACGTGCCTATAAATGTTTCTGAAGGTTCCTCATTTGCAGTGACCAGGGACGGGCAAACTGCTATGGCGGTACGTACACTGATGGGTGAAGGGTGATACCATTGACCTAAACTGTTGTAGAATAGTTAGAAATTTGCCATGACTATAGGTGCTTGCTGACATTGATGATGCTCTAATAGCAGTTTCCAGCAGGCATAATGGTTGACCCTCAAGGGCTAGAGCATGTACTGAAATATATTCGTGGAAAGTACGGGAACTTCTCAATTTATATCCAGGAAAACAGTATCCCTAACATTTGGAGATTCTTGTTAAGAAGCATTCACATTCTGATACATTAGTCAGAAACTAACATTCACATTGCATCCATCATTCAGGAAGGCCTGATGACAGCCTGATGGATGTAGAAAGGATTGACTTCCTGAAGGCGTACATTGCGAGCACATTGAAAGCCATAAGGTAACAGTAATATTGTTCTCTCTTTTCTTTTCGCACTGACAGGATGGCCCAACTTCTGCACAAGTCTAAGGGAGTCAGGCTTGCATCAGATACATGCATTATTTTCGCCAAAAAAAAAAAGATACATGCATTATTTTTCTTGTCATATGCAGAGCATTCTTTGGATGTTTTGGCACATGAACGAACTTCATAGATACATGGTTCATTCCAGGGATGGAGCAAATGTCAAAGGATACTCTGTGTGGTCATTACTGGATCTCTACGAGATGTTTGGGGGTTACAAGGCGCATTTCGGCCTCATCAGCGTCGACTTCAGCGACCTGAGGCGTCAGAGGCAGCCCAGACTGTCTGCGTACTGGTACTCAGACTTCTTGAAGAATAATGCTGCGATTCAGGTGGAGAATGGTGCGGCAACTGCAACTTCTCATGAGCAAATTTAAGCGCTCCATCCAAAGAGTGTCATTCTATACTCGAGAGCTACACTCTGAACAGAAATAAGGGACACAGATAAAATATACGACATATTTCAACTTGGTGTTTGGTGTATATATGAAGCTTAAGGTTGTGGTTTGTAAAGTATTTACTAAAACAGAAACTACAAAAAAAAGAAGTCAGACTTCATAGATTCTCCAAGAAAGTCAAGGTAGTTGATATTTACCTGTAATAGCGTGTGGGTAGTCTGAAAATTAAATTCATGATATATTCACAAGTAAATATTTTTGTTCTTTGCACAGGAGAGAAAAATCTATCAAAGGTATACTTTAGTTTTCTTTTTGAGCAAAAACCGTGGGGACTAAATGTATCTAGTCCCCAATATTAGAACCTCCTTAGAGGAAAAAGTGTGTTTTACATGCTTGAACTAACGTGTAGTCTAAATTTCCTCCTCGAACATCAAGACCAGATATCACCATGGATGTCCTGACTGTCATTGTTTTCGCGTTTTTCTTTTTGAGTTTAAGGGCAAGCGCCCCGGCCTTTTCATTAACAAAGACCCAACAGATTACAGTTTTGAGCTTAAGCACATACTCCATCGACGCCCACCAGGACCATCGAGATACAAAGGATTGCCAACACACGGCATAACTGAAATAAAAGTAAGTCCCAAGCACGAACTAGATACACCACATCTTCGAACCAGACATACTCCCTTCCACCTGCAGGTCAACCCAAAGCGACATCCAACTCACTCCACCAGGGTGCATCCCTTGTCTTTGTTGGCGCTAGGACCTAGCACCGACCACCGCCGATCAACTGAGAAGGTGCCGAATAGTGGCACTGACCAGTAGCATTGGCTGCTGACCAGGTTTGAGGCGAGCAGCACCTGCTCGACCTCCCCCTCGACTCCTCTTGAGGCCCTCGAGTGGAGAAAAGCTGAGCACAGTAAACGCACACACACTCTACTCACGGCTTCAGTTCCTGAAACCCGAGCCTCCCAAAATGTTTTGGCCTGCTGAACTGCTCTTTCTCAATTGCATATGGTATATATATATAGACAAGTAAGGTCGGTTTGTAAACCAACTTGCTGCCTCCTACAGCTGTGTAACAGCTTGCTGCCCCAGCTGTGTAACAGATCTACACTAGCAAATCCAAACTTGCCTATTTCTATCTACGGTTAACAGCCAATAGTCAAATCTAAATTGACTACCACTACTATACAAGGAAGTCGGCAGCAGATTATACAACACTTTTACCTGCCCCTCGACCGGCTACAGGGAGAAAATCGAGGGGGAGCAATAAATTAAGTCTAACATTCTTACCCTAATCCTACTGCTAACCCTAACCTCAACCATGCTAATCTTCTGCCTTGGTTCCTGAGATGCCCGAGTGACTTCATGCCGCGGTGGCTGTCGTGATGTACTCCGCCTCGAAGGTCGACAGCGCCACCGTCTTCTGCTTCAGTGACTGCCAGGTGATTGGCGCCGTCGAGTACGCCCAAGGTACTCCACTACCCATCCATGTCGCCCGCCTTGTCCGCGTCGCCGAACGTCGTGAGCCCTTGCTCACCTTCACTAGACTTGAACGGGCGCCGCCATGCTCGGGAAAGACGACTGCCTGATCAAGTGACCCCTTGATGTAGTGTCGCAGCCTCTTCACCGCCGTCCGATGGTCCTACCACAGATCCTTCGTGACCTGTTGTCCGATGGACAGCTTGATTCGCTCCTCCATCATCGTCGGCATGGACTTGCAGTCCGCCATGCCCGCCCGCTCCAGCAGCCTCTGCTGCCCCAGCGTGATGAAGTCCCTCCCCTGCTTCACCTCAATGCCGAGGTAGCAGGAGAGCGCGTCGAGATCTCTCGTCTCAAAACAAGCTGCCATCTCGCGCTTGAATGCGGCGATATCCACTGCCCACGCCCCCGTGTCGTCGTACACCCCGCCGATGTTCAGTTCCTTCCCCCGTCGTCGGGTGTACAAGGCGTGCTCTTCCAGCATCGCCTTCCGCCACTCCGCGCTCCGCGACTGCGAACGTGGCTGGCTTCTCCACCGGTGTTCCTCGAGGTGGGGTCATTCGAAGTGCAGAATCTCCGTCAGTCGAGGCCTCCTCGACTGTAGTCGAGGCCCTCCGCCCTGCGTTCGAGGCCTCCTGCTCTGCGATCGTGGGCCCTCCCGCAGTCGAGGCCCCCCGGCCCGCACTTGATCCCTCGGTCCCGCGGACAGGGCTGCCCGACCCATGGTCGAAGCTGGCCATGCTGTGGTCGCGGTCGAGGCTTCCCGATGCGCGGTCGTGGCCTCCTGACTCACGGTCGAGACTCCGCCTCCCTATCGCGTGGTCGAGGCTCCGCCCTCCTGTCGCGCAATCGAGGCTCCGCCTCTAGCGGTCGCATCCCCTTGCCCCGTGCTCGAGGCCTGCTGGCCTGTGCTCGAGGTCTCCCGGCCCACTGTGGAGGTCGCCTGACTCTTGGTCGAGCCGCTCCCGCCCGTGTTCGAGGCTTCCTGTCCCAGGATCGGAACCTCCGGCCACAGGGTTGAAGCATCCCGTCCCAGGTTCGAGGCCCTCCGTCTCACGGTCGAGGTTCTCCGTACCGTGGTCGAGGCCTCTGCGAGCCTCCATCACGGCCCCACAGATGCGAGAGCCCCCCGACCCTCGGGACAAAGCTGTGTGATCCTAGGTCGCGGCTCCGTGTTCCGCGATTGTGGCCTCCCAGCCCGCGACCTCCCGCCTGCGGTCGAGGCGGCTCATGGCTCCACAGCCCTCGAGGCCGCTCCGTCCTTCGGCTGAGACCGTGCGACCCTCGACGCCGCCCCGGCCCTCGGTCGAGGCCCAATGACCCTCGAGCGCGGACTCGCAAAACATGGTCGAGGCCCCGCGTCCCTCGAGGCCACCCCGCCCTGCGGACGAGGCCCAGCCAACCCTCGGGGTCGAGGCATCCTCTCGGGGAGGGGTTGGACGAGGCGGAGCACGGTCGAGGGTGGGTGTCCCTGCCCCGGGTGGGCTAGGCAGCTCCTCTACCCTAGCCACTGTAGAGTCCCTTGCTTCCCCGGCCGCCAGTGTTCCCCTGGCCTCGCCGCCACCGAAACCAGAGCAAAGAGCAGGTGAGCCTTCCACGGCTGGGCTTGGCTCCACCGCCTCTGCAGCCGTGAGCTCGTTCCCCGCCACCAGCTCCTCTGTGGCCTCGCCGCCACTGAGAACAGAGGAGTGAGCAGGCGAGCCTTTCGCGGCTGGGCTTGGCGGCTCCTCCACCTCTACAGCTGCAGGCTCTTCCCCCGCCCCTGCCTGTCCCATGCCGCCTCGTCGGAGACGGCTTTCCGGGACACCACCAACTGCTCCAGCACATCGACTGCCCCAAGATGGGCCCACGCACAGCTCGTCAAGATGGACAGCCTGCGACGCAGTCCCCTGCTTTGCCCCTGCCTCTTCTGCTTTGCCATCCTGTAGCACGCAGTACTCACCCATCAAGAGCGCGTGCTCATCGTCGCTGCCGTCTCAAGCAAGGTGCGCCTCCTCCTTCTTCTCCGGCTTCTTCTCTGTGCACTCTCGCGCCCAGTGTCCCACCTTCCCGCAACGCCGGCACACGTTCGGGTCGGTGTACCTCTTCTTCTTATTTTTGTCCGCCGGCGCCTTGCCAGCCTTCTTCCCGCCACCGTGACTGGAGCCTTCCCCGGACCTGCGCTTCTCCTTTATCCGCGCTGTCCACTCCTCCTCCGTCAGCAGTAGTTGAGACTTGGTCTTCTCCACTGGTGCGTGATCCTCCACTGCGCGCAGCCGCCCCGTCACATCCTCTAGAGACAGCGTGGACAAGTCCAGCATGGTCTCGATGGATAAGGCGAGCTAGGCATACTTGGCCGGCATGATGCACAACAGCTTGGCCACGACGTCCTCGTCGTCGATCGGCTTGCCATAGGTGGCAAGCTGACCCGCCAACGACTAGAGGCGCAACGCGAAGTCCTCCACCGTCTCCCCGGACTTGAACCGGAGATCGTCGAACTCCCTCCACAGCTGTTGCGCCTTCACCTTCTTGGCTCGATCCGAGCCGACGCGGAAGGATGCGAGCATCTCCCATGCCTCCTTGGTCGTGTCCTTCTGGCCAATCGCCTCATGGTATTCGCTCGGTGTGGATGCCATGAGCGCCTCCATGACGCCCACCTCCGCCTCCTCCTTGGTTGTGTCCTTCCGGCCAATCGCCTCATGGTATTCACTCGGCGTGTATGCCATGAGCGCCTCCATGATGCCCAAATCCGCCTCCTCGCCGGCGTTCCTGGTTTCCACAGCCGCGCACCATCTCCACGCGCAGAGCTTCCACTTCATGTGGATAGCCCACTCGCCGTAGTTGGTGCGGGTGAGCATCGGCCAGGAGTTGGCTCCGCCGAACTCCCACCGTGCGCACCTCCAGCTGTGGCTGAACCACCAGAGCGAGCTGCTTGTCTCCAGCCCCTCCGCTATTGCTCGGCGTCGCTCCTCCGGTGTCCGACATCGCTGGCTGTTAAGCCCTGCGAAGTGTACGGCTCCGATACCACGTGTTGGCGCTAGGACCTAGCACCGACCATCGCCAACCACCTGAGAAGGTGCCGACCAGTGGCACTGACCAGCAGCGTTGGCTGCTGACCAGGTTCGAGGCGAGCAGCACCTGCTCGACCTCCCCCTCGACTCCTCTCGAGGCCCTCGAGGCCCTCGAGTAGAGAAGAGCTGAGCACAGCAAACTCACACACACTCTACTCATGGCTTCAGTTCCTGAAACCCGAGCCTCCCAGAATGTTTTGACCTGCTGAACTGCTCTTTCTCAATTGCATATGGTATATATATATAGACAAGTACGGTCAGTTTATAAACCAACTTGCTGCCTCCTACAGCTGTGTAACAGCTTGCTGCCCCAGCTGTGTAACAGCTCTACACTAGCAAATCCAAATTTGCCTACTTCTATCTGCTGTTAGGCCAATAGTCAAATCTAAATTGACTACCACTACTATACAAGAAAGTCGGCAGCAGATTATACAACACTTTTACCTGCCCCTCGACTGCCTGCAGGGAGAAAATCGAGGGGGAGCAACAGATTAAGTCTAACGGTCTTCACGCCCTCCATTCCATTGCTAGCAGCGAGGACTTGATCAAAGTGCTCCCACGCTCTCATCCATCTTCATCTCCTTTAGCCTGTTCTCAGAACCCCATAGGGCAGCCAGGAGGCTTCTTCTGCAGCTTGCTTGATCTTGGTGATACATCCTTCTAGCGCAGCTCTCTTTTCTGCTGGGCAAAGTATCACCCAATTCTGCAACATCCCAATACATCTGCGAAGAAGCATTTCCATGCTCTTCCAACTGTTTTGCGTTTACTCTACTGTTTCCTGTTTTCTCGGTACTTGTCTGGAAGCTAGTCGAAAACAGGAAGACTCCTCGAACTTAAAAACTAGATACCACCAGAGATGTCCTGACCTTCAGCGTTTTCCGCTTTCCAATTTTCTCGCTATTTATCGAGAAGCCAATGATTTGAAGAGTTTCCTGATCGTCATTGTTTCTGCTTTTACATGACTTGTTTCCGCTTTTCCCTTACCGTTTCCTATCTTCTCAGGTTTTATCCGGACTCTAGTCAGGCTTTTAATTACCCTATCGGTTAGGATTTTACCTGACAGCCTGGGGTTTTACCCAACCATTCCCCGTTTTCTCGATATTTATCCAGAAGACGATCGGTCTGTTTCCCATTTTCTCGTTTCGATTTTTTTTTAAGGAAATTCTCGTTTCGGCTTTTATTGGACTGTTTTCTGTTTTACCCAATCATTTCTTGTTTTCTCGAGATTTATCCTAAAGCCAGTCGAAAACATGAACGGTAGTTCAACCCAAGAGGCTAGAAATCCTATTATCCCACACGGAATTTATTAAGCATCTACATTCGTTTGCTAATACAAGACCTAACAAATGTAAAGGATTTATTTACATAACACTAAATACAATGATATAAATTGGTTTGGGTACAAATTTGAACCTATTTTAGAGTCTGTCACGCTATGTATGCTTTTGAATTTATGGTGTTATCTACCTCTATATATACAGTACTTGTATCCATTCCATTGAATTCCAAGTGATTATGTGTGTTGGTGTCCCCTGTTTGAATTATCATCTGGATCCTTATCAGTGTGTTCCCGAATAAGTTGTTTTATCCGTTTTTGTTTCCGCATAAAAATGTGAAATCAAGCAGCTTCTTCTCATCCATTTTCATCCATCACATTCCCTATTTTCTAAAAACTTTTTAAATTACCTTTCTATCCTAGTTTGAAGTGGTTTTGAAGGCAATCTTATCTTTTTATTAAAAAAATCTGGTAGATACTTGATAAGTCTTTAAACCATAGAACAATGTATCTAGACTTCTAAAACAACCAAAAAACGATCCTAGAAAAATATTGGGATAGAGAATCCAAAAAAATATATTTGGAGATCATCAAGATACTTGAGAAGTTTCTAAAATTTATATTTCTCTTAGAAAATTAATAAAAAACCATAAAAATCTATAAAATTCCCAAAACATTATAATTGATGATATACACACATTTTGAAAACTTTCATAACAAAAAAGGTAAGATGCAATAAGCATTCAACATTAATGTATGTTGCATCAATGGTAGTTGCATCTTATATATATATATATATATATATATATATATATATGTTAGGAAATGCTTTTAAAACACATTTAGACATCAATTTGAATCTTTTGGGGATTCTCTTGTTTTTCAGGGTATTATTTTCATTTTCCAAGAGCTAGATCTATTTTAGGCTTCTTGATTTATTTTCACAAGACCACAATATTTTATTTTGATTCATTATATCCCAATCTATCCTATAATTTTCTTGAATTTTACAAACCTAGAGACGTTGCATATGGTTTACAAAGATTTTTTAGCTAAAAAAAAGACAAAGCCACTTCAAATCAAGATAGAGATGTAAATTGAATGATTTTGAGAATTTAAGGGTGTGATGTCTGGTTTTAGAGTTCAATGGTGAAAACATTCAGACCACAATCATATTTTATAGAGATAAAATGAATATTTTTTCACTCTGAAGATGATCACACTTTTGGAGCATTGGTTGGCTTTCTTCAATTTATGGCTAGAGAGAACAACTTCATGATTTACCATCTCATTGTACATTAGATAAAGCAGATGGTGTTGCGGACCAAGGAAGAGATGGCGTCGTGGAGGCAAAAAGTTTTTTGGGTATCCACGGCGTAGGGGCTCATGTGTTCTAAAAATGTCACATCCGATAAAATATAACGAAACACAGATAGTCACCCTTAATGCATGATTTCATCCTATTAAATGTGGATAAACTATAACTTAGACCGCCTTAGTCTATTGTTATTATGTAACAACAATTGTAAAACTCAAATTGCTTGTCCTCCTCAAATGACAATGCGAATAATCCCAAAAAAACACTCATTTTTGGTACTCCCTTCATCATCCTACAATATATCTAACCATTCAAATTTTTCCCAAATTATAAGGAAACCTATATATAAAAACTCTTGAAATGGCAATAGTCATATGCATATCTACAATTTATATCTATCACTAATCCAAATATTCTAAATTACAGGGGATTCTAGTCTAGATATACAAACTATCAAAATGGCAATAGTCACATGCATGTCTACCATTAATACCTACTCCTTTTGTCATGTAATATAGTGCATTCTAATAATTTTAAGACAAATTAAGACAGAACAAAAAGACACATATACCCTCATTTTATTCCCTAATTAGACGCTATCATCAATGTGATTAAGGGTAATTGGTTGATAAATAGAAAGCATTTAATGCAAAATTGGTTTTTGTCCTTTAGAATGTCTTATATGTGAGGAAAATTTTTGAATATTAAATATACTATATTACAGAACATAAGGTATATCACCAATCCAGATATCAATTAGAGAGTGTTATCTATGTCATTTATTTTACCATATAATTTATTCTAAAATTTCTTAGACACCTTTTACTTTAGAAAGAAGGTAGTAGTGGGCCTGGTTGATACACATGGCTAGTTATGGAGATAAAAATTAGCTCGAATTAGCTGTGATTTACTAGCTAGTTGGCTAACAACTAGTTATTAAGACTTGCTAAACAATTAGTCCATCTATGAGATACACTCGAGCTAATTTTAGATAACTTTTTTTTTCCTAGTGGAGCTAAGTTTTGCTAGCTAGCAATTAGAATGTAATTTATATGAGACCAGCCCTTAGAAATTGGTAGAGAAATGTCAATTCCTAAATAAAATGGGACTGAAAAATTTTGGTTCCAATGCAGGCAGCCCGGCCCGGCCCAGCCCATGTAAGCCGATGAAGGATGACGAACTGAATAAAACCTGGTCCTTCCCTCGCTCCAGCTTCTCCTCTCTGACGGCGGCGCCGAAACCAGCAGTCAAGCCTCGAAGCCTCTCTCTCTCGCCGCCGCCGCCTCAGCAGACTTCACTGCCGCCGGTGCAGGTGCGTTCCTGCTCCTTCCCTGGTACTTGTCTCTCTTTCTCCCGCGCCTCCATTGCCTGGAATCAACTCAACGTCTGGCGCGCTTGCTTGAAGACCCGCGGAGGCTGGGCGGCTGGCGCTCGTCGCGGCGGCCAGGGCGGATCCCTTCCTGGCTCGTTCGGCGCCCGCGTCAGCGGTTCGGCTGCAGGGCTCCAGTCTACCTGCGTCGTCCTTTTAACTCGCTACTAGTATTGATAGGATTATTGCCGCGGGCTGGTGGTAGAGTAGAACATGAGAGCGGAAAGCCGGAAACTAAGTTGCCGACATGGTGGCGCCGCCAGCATGGCTAGGAACCGATTCTCGCTTGTTGCCATAGTGGAGCCAGTGAGTTCATGGGTTGGGTCGCTTGCTACTCTTCTAGCTTCGTCTTCACGTATTAGCTGTTCCGGTTTCGCGTCTAGCTAGCACTGCTGCATCAACGGAGCTTCATTTGCCAGCCCGCTTGGTTGATGGTTTCAATTCTTATCACATTTCGGTTCGTTCTTGCCTCTTGTCTGGTTTATTCAGAGTACTTTGATGTACCAGGTGGTGCTATCAGTTGTTTACTTGGTTAGGATCAGTTGAGCTAAGTGGGATTTGCAGCGTTGTTGAAAAAAAAAGTTTTAGTGTCATATTTTAGGACCTAATGTGGCCTCTGGAACAAATTCTGCTTCTGGTGTTGAGGTATCTGGTGTTCTTTAGGTCTTTTCTTGATTGATGTTAGACAAGTGATATCAGCTGATGTTACGATGTGGTCAAAATCACAGGTGATATGCTCTGGTGGTGGTGCAGATTCTCTGCTTACTTGAACTAGGATTTGTATTATGCAATGCGTTTGTAGCTGGCTACAGTATCCAGCTTGTTGTAGGGAATGGTAGTTGATCCTTCTTACCGCTGTTGGATTCAGTTGGTCATTTGTTTCGTGAAAAGAGAGAATTTCTACATGCGATTCCTGCAGGAATTGCAAAGTTTCTAGTGATTCTGCACAGGCCCCATGCAACCTGACAAGTTAGAGGACTCTGCTTGGATTTAGTAGAATCGTCATTCCTCAGCCGTGACATACGAAAGGATGTTGTAATTTGAAAAGCGTGAGAAGGATCGTGGAGAATGTGCCCCAGGCCCAGTTTGTATGGCCCACTTAGGCCCATCTCAAAAGCCCATTAGGGTTCGATTCCCCTCACCTCGGCGGCCTTCAGTTACTCCGTGCTGCCTGTCTGTTTTTTTTGTTAGTTCTCTTCTCTCTTTTGTTTTCTCCCGCGAGCTGTTAATCCCTTCGCCGTACTCACCTGCCGCCGCTGCCGCCGCCGCCGCCGCCGCCGCGTGAGCTGAGAGCCTGAGAGGGAAGGAGCGAGATCCCAGAGGCCAAGGAGAGACGTGAGCTCCTCCTGGGAAGGGCTAGTACTGCTGCCGCCCCGCCGCTGTCCGTTGCGCGACTGCGCCAGCCTGGCGGCTCTGCCCCGGGCTGCTGGCGCCGCCATTGCTTTTCCCTGGCGCGGATGGCAGCTACACTGGTGCCCTGGGGTGCCTTGGCGCGTCGTCGCCACTGCCCGAGGATAGCTGAGGTCTGAGGGCGGACGTGTCGCTCGCCTTTACACGGCCACGGTTCCCGTGCTTACCAGGGTCTTTCTCGCATCGCCAGAGCAGCCGCCGTTCCCCGCCGTTGGAGGAGGCGAGCTGCGAGCTCCAGGTATTTGCAAACTAGTACGTAGTTTTCAGAGCATCCTGCGACCGGCCAATAATCTACACGCGAACGCGACCTTCCTCTTGTGTCAAGTGGATTCACTTGGGTTCAAATTTTTGTTCTCCCTTAGGCTTTAAATTTCATATTATAATGTCATGTCATGATTATTATTTTTTTGTTAAAGATGCTGCCTTCTCATTTCAGCAGTATATATGAAGTCTGTTCCTGATTTTAAAATGGAGGAGGTTAATGGAGCAGTGGATCTGGAGATTGACATCATCGGCCCAGGTGCTGTCGGTAGCAAGTTAGCCTCAGTTGAGGACCCTGACGCCACAGAGTGTTCCAGTTCCTTTGGGGACACCCTGTCAGGATCGGAGGATGATGCAAGGCCTTCGGAGATTAGCGACATTGAGGTGGACTCGCCGTTCTGCCGCTATCCTCCTAATGGTGATGCTGCTGCTCTACTTGATGCAGCTGCTTCAGACAATTTGGATAGACTATTGAAGTAAGTGCTTGGGTGATTGATGCTACTTTCAGCCTTTCTTTCCTGCCTCCTTATTGGATGGGCGTAATGCAAATTCTGGCAATGCGGAGGTTTTATTGTTATGCCTTATGGAATATTGAAGTGTTCAGTCATTCTTGGATCTATTATCTTTAAATCGTATACGGAACATATGACCTTTGGGGGTTTGCCCAAATAAAATTTCTTGCATTTGTGTTCTGTCGTTATTAATTGTTATTTCAAATGGATAACAATACATAATCTTTTTTTTTACTTACAAACTGTAGAAGTTAGCTGCCGGGAAGCTATGAGCCTCAGTCGGGTGCTTCTCTCATACTTAATTTTGTGCTTTGGAGTTGCTGGGCTTCATCAATCCTTTCTTTTGACTTTTGAGTAATTTTTCAGGTCCCATAACAGGGCCAAGCCAAAAAAACATCCTCAATATGTCTAACACTAATATTTGTTTGGTTCTTGTATCAATGAGAGATTAAACAAACAATCTGTGTGCAGCTCAGAGTGGTATGTTGTGACAGGCTGGTTTAGTTTTTCAAATAGTTACAGAAAACAATGGGAAGTGCATGATCTGAGATAACTTACAGTTAGCATGTAGTTTAGTAACTGTTTAAGTCTATGTGCAATGACCTCCAAAAGTTTGAATTGTGTTGACAAAAAGGATTTTTTGGTTGGATCAGCATAAAGTTCCTTGTGTATATTTGCAAAAAAAAAAAATTCTCGAACCACGCAGGTCATTTCATTAAGGTAGAAAATGACAAGTCTAGAAGACCCCAACCCGAGCAGCAGAACACACACACCCACACACACGCACACACACACACGCACAAAACACACACTAAGGATACCAGAGCATCAACGCGCCACAAGCTAAAAGACGACCAGCGACCTCCAGGACTCAAACACCAGAGGGGCGCGACCTGGATAAAAGCTGTGTGAGCTTGGAGGCCCTGGCCATACACCAAAGACTACCCTCTGTACACACAGCACTGATAACCTCCTGAACATTTAGACTTGTATTCTGGAAGACACAATCATTACGATGCTTCCAAGTCTCCCAAGCGACCAATATTATCAGTGTTCAGACCCTTCCTCATTTCCTTAGGAGCTGCTGCAATAGTTTTCCTCCACCATCCCGAAAATCGTGTCACACTTGGGTCCCGAGCAAAAGACAGTAGGTCCAGCTTCTGGAATATCAAGGCCCACACTTGGCGAGTGAATACACATCCGACCAGCAGGTGATGTATAGTTTCCTCGGCCTGATCACAGAAGGGACAAGCATCTGGATGGGGGAGGCCTCTTTTAGCCAACCTATCTTCTGTCCAGACCTTATTGTGGAATACCAGCCAGATGAAGAATCTGCAGCGCGGGGGCGCCCATGTTTTCCAAATCTTTCGCCATGGTCCAAACTTGATGGTTCCCATGAAGAATGCTCCATACACAGATTTGCTGCTGTATGTCCCATCCTGGGCTAACTTCCAAGAGTAACGGTCTGGCACATCCGGCTGCAAGACTAAGCCATCCAAAATATCCCAAATATGGAAGTATTCAATCAGAATGTCTATTGTGCGAGCTCCTTTTATGTCACCAACCCATCTTCTACTCTGGATTGCTTGAGACACCGTCCGCCGCTTGGCTGTTCTTTTTGTCACTCTTTTGACCAAATTTGGGGCTATTTCAGCCATGGTGTGACCATCCAGCCACCTGTCGGTCCAAAACAGGATCTGTTCCCCATTTCCAACAATGGCATCCACTGCGGCCTCAAAAAGGGCTTGAGCCTTACGAGGTACTGAGACTGGGAGTCCTGCCCATGGTCTGTCCAGGTCAGTCTTTTGTGCCCAAAGCCATCGGATTCTTAGAGCGCAGCCCAGCAGTTCTAAATTATGGATGCCCAACCCTCCATATTCAATTGGCCGCTGTACTTTCTCCCAGGCTACCAAACAGTGACCCCCATTTGCTTGCTCTTGTCCCTTCCAAAAGGAACCCTCTTCTTTTTTTATCTATAGCTTTAAAAAACCATTTTGGCATATCCATAGCTGTCAAGAGGTAAATAGGAGCAGCTGTCAGGACCGCGCGCACCATTACCAGCCGTCCTGCTCTGTTCATTAAAGATGCCTTCCATCCTGGGAGGCATTCAGCCACTTTATCTAGTAAAGGCAACAATACCTCCTTGGTTGGTTTACCAATTCTGAGTGGAAGCCCAAGATAAGTACAGGGAAAGTCCTTGATGGAGCAAGAGAGAATGTTGGCAGTGAGTGTCAGCTCTTCATCTGTACAATGGATAGGGGAGGCTGAACTTTTGGACAGATTGGTTCTAAGACCGGAGGCATGTCCAAACAGATCAAGAAGATGTCTAACAACAATCAAATCTGAACTGAAGGGTCTTAGGAATATCACCGCATCGTCAGCATACAAGGAGATTCGATGCCGGGCTTGTTGAATGGATAGCGGCTGCAGTAACTCATTCATCGTTGCATACCTTACCATTGAGTTTAGGACATCCATCACTAGTATGAATAACATGGGAGAGAGGGGATCCCCCTGTCTAAGACCTTGCTGATGTGTAATAATCTCTCCCGGCTCACCATTCACCAATGCTTGCGTGGAGGAAGTTGACAGGATCAGGCATAGTAAGTCACACCACCGCTGTCCAAATCCCACATGTCGCAACACTTCCAATAGAAATGACCAGGACACAGAATCAAAAGCCTTCGAAATATCCAACTTGAGCAAGATGTGAGCTTCCTTCTTTCTGTGTAGAGATTTCACCATTTGCTGAACTAACAAGAAATTGTCCTGGATATTCCGTCCTCTCACAAAAGCACTTTGATTCGAAGAGACCAAAGATGATAATAAAGGAGCCAGTCGATTAGCCATAATTTTAGTTACCAATTTAGCGAAACTATAATCAGGCTTATTGGCCTAAAATCCTTTACTTCAACTGCATCCATCTTTTTTGGCAGCAAGGTAATGAAGGCAGAGTTAAGGAGCCTGAACTTGAACACATGGCCCCGGTAAATGGCATCCAGGGCCCTCAAAATGTCTTCTTTGATAATACTCCAACATGTTCTATAGAACCGTCCAGTAAACCCGTCTAGACCTGGGGCCTTATCCAATGGCATGTCTTTTATAGTAGCCCATACTTCCTCTTCTGAAAATGGAACCTCCAGTATAGAAAGATCATGTTGTTGAACCCCCAATGTATTTAGATCAATAGAGTACTCCCTTTCCTCCACCTTTCCAAGGATACCATCAAAATAGTCAAACACAGCCTGCTGTTTCTCCTCCTGAGAAACAACCACTTGATCTCCAACATGCAACTTTGGAATAAAATTTTTCTTCTTCCTGAATCTAGCCTGCTGATGAAAAAATGCGGTGTTGGCATCTCCTTCCTTAAGGTACAGAACTCTAGAACGTAGCTGAGCAATGGTTCGCTCAAGTGATGCCAACCCAAGACAATGGAGTTTGAGTTTCTTGCGCAGCCACTCCTCATCATCAGTAAGATCCCTTAAATCCCTTTCAATTTCCAAGCGGTGAAGGATCTCCTTAGCCATCTCGAGCTGGATTTTAATATTTCCCACCTGCCTTTGTCCCCATTTTTGCAACCCTCTACTGAGCCGCTGCAGTTTCAGAGAAAGCCGCTCAACGGTGCAGTTAGACTGCACTGGTGCTTCCCAATTTTGTTTGACCGCATCTATAAATCCTGGGACCTTTGTCCAGAAGCTTTCGAAGTGAAACCGCCAGTGCTCACTTTTAAGCCAAGTATGAGCGGACAATGATCAGAAACTCCTGCTGTGGAACTCTGCAGAACTGAGTTAGGAAAAATATCATCCCACTCAACACAGCAGAATGCACGATCCAACCGAACCAAAGTTGGAGACCTCATCTCATTTGACCATGTATATTTACGGCCCAGCAATGGTATCTCTTTGATCTCGGTGTCATCCAAAAACCGCCTAAATCTTCCCATCATAGCCCTGTCCAGATTTGCATTATTCTTGTCGGCAGCTTGGTAAATTAAATTGAAGTCTCCTGCCACTAGCCAAGGTCCATTGTTCAGGGCCTTACAGTTTCTAAGTTCTTGCAGGAACAACACCTTCTCCTCATCTCTTTGTGGTCCATAGACTCTGGTAAACCACCAATTGCGGCCTTCTTGCTCAGAAAATAGGACAGACACAGAATAGGTATCCACCCTACGCCTGACATGAGCTGCCCTTCCAAGCAATCAGAACACCCCCCCTGGTGTCATTGGCAGGCAATGCAATGTATTTATCATAAGATGATCCAAACACCGAGAGAAACATATGTTGGGTCATGTTTGCGATCTTCGTCTCTTGCAGACAGACAATATCCGCATTGCTGGAATGGATGACATCTCTGACAGCATTGCGACGGTCCCTCCGATTTAAGCCTCGCACATTCCAAATTAATATAGAAGCAGGATTCATTTTCAACAAGATTGAAACGACCAGAGGAGAAAAACCAAAGCCCCCCTCATACAGCTGCAAGCACGTCTACTGTCCGCACCTGCTCTCCCTCTCCTACTGCCCAACCAAAGATGACGGCTAAAGCAGCAACATGGGACTGAGAGAGGAATGGCTTATAAAGCTTACTGTATCGGTCTTGTGCATCTGGATCAATTACCTCCCTTTCTTCAAAGCCTAGACTCCGCATCACCCTCTTTTGCGCCTCCGTGACTGCGGGCTCAGGAGGGCAGGGCCCAACGCCGGCCAGCCGCCGGCTTCGGCACGGCAGGGACCCAGGTGGGGGCATCTTCTTCCATCGCTTGTGGATCACAGGCAAGGGGAGTAGCATGTCCACCGGCTTGCGTAACAAATTTAGCTTCTGGATTGGAGAAGACACATGCGGCTGTTGAGGTTGGCTAGCTTCGATGGGTGGAACAGAGCTTCTGACACGACGTCGCCGCCGTGAATACACCTGAAGGGGTGGAGGCGAAGCAGCGGCGGCGGCGTTTGGAAGGGCGTCAAGGCTCCCCACCGGTGTTTGAGGGTTGGTCGCCGGCGCCGACTGGGAAGCTGGTGCGTTAGCTGGGGAGTTGACGACGGCGTGCTGACCAGACTCCACCAGCGTGACTCCAATTGCATCCCCTGCGTCGCTGGGCCTAGCAGAGGGAGGAGGCCCACCGAGGTCACGGCCTATCTCATCTGCTCGAAGCCCATTAAAAGGAGAAAGCCCAGGGGACCGGGCCCGCTGCAGGCAAGCGTCCATGGATGGCCCACCATCACGAGCAGCCATCTGGGAGGGGGTTGGCCCCAAAAACTCCACCGCCAAGCCAACAGCACGCGACGATCCTTCGAGCCGCTCCACGGACGGATCGAGAAGCACTTCCATTGGGACTTCAATGCGCGGGTCTGTTGGCAGGACAGCATGCGTTGACGAGTTGGACTCCTCGGAGGCCGTGCGCGTGGGCGACCCGGCCCCCTCAGAGGCCGCAACCAGCGCCGAGGCATCCATGCCGGAGACTTGAATGCTCGGGGTAGTTGGGGAGACGACCGGCATGGTCGAGCTGGGTTCCTCAGAGGCGGTTCACAACGGCAAGTTGGGCACCTCGGGTGCGGCGCGCGAGGGCGGGCTGCCCCCCTGGAAGCCACATCACGCACCGGCTCATCAATGCCCGGGGCGGCTGTAGAAGCGTCGCGAGGAGGCGGAATCGGTCCGGCAGACACATGGCAGTCCTCAGAAGGCCGTGGGCCTAGTCTGGTGTGGACTGGCCCCCGCGGAGTCATTAGTCTGAATGGCCGTGGGCCTAGTCCTCAGAAGCCGCCACCTTGAAAACATCGCGCCGAACTGCATTGTTTGGATGAATGCCGCCAATCCTGCAGAATTCATTCAGCAGCTGTTCTGACGTAGAGAGCTCCCATGCATGCGCCGGGATCCCGCGCAGCTCAATGTCGACCGGCGACGGTAGACTGGACGCAGATGAGTGAATGAAACAAGTCCACTTGATGACGTGAAGACGGAGACCTGGGCTAATGATTGGCCGCCCACCATTGTAGATCCTTGTTGCAATGTTCTCGTCTGGAGGGATGAGGAGGAAGTTGGCCGGCCCTAAGCGGAGGAGGGCGAGCGTCTCCACGTCGACCTCAAAGCGAGAAGCGACCAAATTCTTGATGGAAACCTCGATGTCATCCAGAGGCTCCCCTATCACAGAGAGGACCAAGGCACATCGGAGCGCATCCTCCCTCTGATTGATGGCGGCCGACGATCAATGACCCGCCTGGGCCTCCGAACAGGGACTTGTCGAATATCGCCGCCAGAGGACGAAGGGAGGGAGACCATCGGGACGTCCCCATCATCATCTTCATTGCGCTCTGGAGGAGTCGATCTGAGATCAGTCCCTGTCGACCGCCGCCCGCGAGTCCTTCGCCGCCTACGACGTCCCTGGCCTGCCGCCTCGACACCGGCCTACATCGTGCACGACACCGATGGAGGGACAGGGCCAGAAGACGGAGGCGGGGACTCAAGCGATGGCGAAACAAGGGCCTGGCGCCAGACCAAGCGCCGCGGGGGCAACGACCTTCGGCGGTCCGGGCAGCTGAGAACACGGTGTCCCGGGGCCCGGCAATGGAAACAGCGGGGGGCGGACCGGCAGCTCGCCGCACAATGATGCGGAGAGAAATAGTTGAAGCAGAGGCCTCGAAGGTCGTTCGGGACAGACCGATGAAGCCAGCCCGCTTGCCGCCTGGCTTCCTTGCGGGTCCGCCGGCTCTGCGCCTTCAACCAACCATCAGCGTCGGGGACATCAAGCACCGTCGGAGGCTGAATACTCGCCCGCGTCACCACAATCCGCGGCACGTGAGAAGTTCCACGCGAGGGTGCGGCTTGGGGCTCCGGCCGGGGGACGGAGGTCTTCGAGGCCGCCGCAGCTGCAATCTCGGCGTGCACAACCTCCGAGAATGTTGGGGGACTGAGGCCGCCGGACTTGCCAGAGGGCGGGGTCTCCCGGCACCACCGGTCGGCTTTACTACACCCGAGCAGGTTAGGAGGGGTCCCCGATGCAAGGGAGGAGGAGGCGGCCGGACTCGAGGGAGCCACGGCCGATGGAGTGGCCGCCGGGCCTGGAGCGGACGACGGTGGGGGGCTGGTGGTGGAAGGGGCGTCGGGGACGGAGGGCGAGAGGGAGGGGAGAGGCGGAACGAGAGCCATCCAGGAGTTCAACAAATTCTGTGAGCTTATCAGTTTGTTACTTGGCTTCACTCATATTTGCAAAATGTCTTTCAATATATATATGTCCAATACAGTATTTCAGTATTCCTATACTGTTATCAAAATGGAACCATTTTTGCAAAATGTCTTAGTGATACAGAACTAGTATATGTAGACCAGATGGGATTGGTTTAATTCTTAGGTGAAGGGTTGGTTACTGTATCCAACTTACACTTATGTTATCTCCAGTTTGTAACTGATTCTTTCAACCACTGCAAGCAGCTGATGCCTTCCAGAATGAGTTTGGTTGACACTTATAATCAACTGTGAAATCGTAGTAGCATATTCCTGGGCACTAGATTCAGAAGAATATGCCATTAAATTTATCTACTTTTTTAGTTTTTCTATTTGCCTGGAGCAATTTCCAGTGCCTTTGTTTCTGATCAATCATGTTATGCGACTGTCAATTATTTTATTTTCACCCCTTATGAAATTCATGTTACTCTACAGAAGGCAATATAACAACATTCTATCATGTGTCACAGGAAGAAAAAGGTGACTGATCATTGGAGAAAGTATGTAAGCCCATTAATGTGGCGATGCCAATGGCTAGAACTGCGGATGAAGGATTTGCAATCTCAAGTGTCTAAATATGACAAGGAGCTTGCAGTACTTAAGCATGAGAAGGAGTTGCAGACAAAAATGATCGAGTTGGATTGTTCCTCCTCGCGATCAGTACCATTCTCCTCTCTTTGCTGCAGGAAGACTATGAAGCGAAGGAGGAGAAAAAGAAACGAAGAAAAAAATGATACTTCATCATATATCTCTAATCATACCGTGTTCTCTTATTTTGGTAAGAGTTGCATTCCACTGTAAACGCAGAGATATGAATAGCCTTTCTGATATCCCATTTTAACCGTCCTGCAGAAAAAACGGAAGCCGATGGCCACTCTATTGAAGACAATGCCAACTTAGGTAATACTATTAATTGCTTAATGACTGCAAACAAATATCATTTCCCTGGTGTGCATATTGGACTCTTGGTAATAAAGTAGTAAGTACACTGTTTGCTGCTTCCTGCATATTGAACTCTATTTAGTTAATTGATATGGCTTTGGAAGTAAGTTTATTATTACACTTCTTGGAGCAAGAGATCTCTATTGCCTGCGTCTTGCATCTAGGGATCGATTACTGCACAGAAAGTGAGCTCCATTTCATACTTTCTGTAGTAATGTCACCCAATTGGTGAAATTTCTGTTCTCACAGTTACATGTTGAGTTCAATTTTGTAAACTAACATTCATATCTGACTGGCAATAGTCATTTTATTTAGGTGAGGAATATGTTTCTTATTAAGTGGTTAATGAAGGTCCCATTAATGAAACCTTTTCTTGACCATTCAGCGGATGACAACACAAAAGGAAATAATGATGCTGATTGGCTACTTGGTATTGAAGGAGGTGATACCACTGTTGAGCAGATTCTTTTAAGCATTCAAGCTGCCCAAGACAGGGTATTGAGTCTGAGATCAAATCTCAAGCAAGCAATGGCTAAGAAGAATAAGGGAATAACCCTTAAAATTAACACATCGGTCAATGGTACACACAGCTCAAATTGCTCACCAGGAAAGGGCAAAGTTGCTGGGCTGCATGAAAGATCTCCCCAGGACACATCAGAATGTGATATGGAGGATTCTGCCATGCCTGATAGTGCTCTCTCAAGCTATGGAGAAGCTAGCAATATGGATATTTTTGAGAGCACCATGAGCCTATTGTCTGAAGGCCCACATCAGATTGGAGAATTTCGTGAAGTAAGCTTCTACCCCTCTTTTGTTTCACACCATTACTACTTTTTTAAAAAAATAAACTTGATTGAACATATCATCACTGATTTGTTGTAGTTTGAGGTTCAAGTTGTATATCAATCAAAAGCTAAAGCACTCGGTCACACTATATTTATGGTTGGCTCAGGCAGTTCTGACTGGCCCAATATAGCAGCTGACAATTTTAGATGAATCTTTTCAGTTATTTACAGCATTTAGTGTTGGCACAAGGACCTTGTGCCCAGGTGAGCAGCACCTGCTCTCCCTCCCTCTCCCTCTCCCCTGCTCCAAGGAAGAAGATGAGCTTGAGCTCAAGAACACGCACACACAGCACCCTGCTCTGGTTCAGTGTTGGCTGAACTGAACACTGAAAATGTGGTGGCAAGAGCTGCCTTTTCTCATTGCATTGCATTGCTATATATACACCAATACATGTACCAACTATGGTACAATTCTACCTACTCCTTACTCCTAAGGTACATGGCTTAGATCAGCCATTTCTACTCCTAGTACCAGCCCACTACCTGCTGGTGTACCTCTACTAGTACTAGTGATGGCCTATTGCCAAACAACCAACAGTGACAAGGCATTGGACAGCTCAATGGCTGACCTCATTTGCCCCTTGACCTGCTGCAGAGGAGAAGAAGAGAGGAAGCGGCAGATTATGTCTTACAATTAGCGATGATGGTTGTGTACTGATCGTCTTTGTTGGTGAGATGGGATGCCTACAAAATCAAGAGAGGCCTGACAAGTAACTACTTGAGTAAATGAGATGAAATCAAATGTTAACCTATGTTATCTAAAATAAGCACAAAGGAGCATAACATTTTCTTTAACATCCTTTGTTGTCCAGTAAGCATCAGATGGTCAGTAATATATTTTCTTAAGTTCAGATAATAGACCTTATTACTGATTAAAGAATTAGTATCTAAGCTCCACTATGAACCAACTTTTAGAATTGTCTTATTCTACTTTTGGTCACTTTTTTTACTAATCTTCTTTCTTCACTACCAGAGTTCTGAAGATGTATTGATTGACAACCAAGCAGCAGAGGAAGGATACCAAAATTTTGAGGTGATCAGCCATCCAAGCAAGCGGCTAAGGGTATCGGTGAAACGAGAAGCTGGGGCACATTCTGAGGATGAGAGTGCTGCCCCTATTATTGCAGTCAAGAAAGAAGAAACACAGGAAGAAGCCACCACCAGCTTCAGTCTGCATGGGGCATTCCTGAAGCCCTGCTTCACAGGGAAGAGGCAGGAGAGGAAGCCAAAGAAGCAAATGAAGCGAAGACGAGGTGGTCCAACTGCAGCAGCTGCAGCTCTCATCTCATGGAGGAGCAAGAGGATCCGGAAGAAGAAGCAAAACTAGGATGGATATGGACTTATTCATGGCTCGCACTTTCTGGTTCAATCAGATGATGGGATGATGACGACAACCGTGGATTTGTCTTTCCTTGTACCTTATCTTTTTTGTTTCCTCGCGACAGAATAACCAAGAGCAATCCTTGTACCTTATCTTTTTTGTTTCCTCGCGACAGAGTGAGATTGGAAACAGCACTTCCACTTCAGATAAGAGGTGCTTGTAAGGCAGTTGTGCACCTGTCTCTACTGTTGTTGTTGCTTTGTGGTCTTGTCTTGAACAATATGACTTGTCATAAGGAGTTGCTTTTGTGGTTTCAGTTCCCCTTTTGGTTCCTTGTTCTGCATTGGTTCACGCTGTCTGGTTCCTGCAATGCTGACATGAAAAAAAACTACTCCCTCCGTTTCAAATTGTCTTATGTCTGAACATAATTTATGTCTAGATATGCAACAAAATGTATATACCAAAAAAAAGTCAAAGCGACTTATAATTTTGAACGGAGGGAGTATATCCACGAGAAGCTCAAGAGCAGAATCTTGTTTCTGTTAGTACACTGTACATTCTTCTCATGTGTATGTAGCAGTGAGCCATGCTCCGGCCTGAGCTGTTCTCCCTGGGCTAGCTTTCAACCCTTTCGTTGCTTGTTGGCTTTAGAACCAGGGAGACGAGGAAGAGGTGGGGGTTGACCATGATGGCCCTCAAGCCGCTTCATTTAAACTTAAAAAAACAGCATGGCCTTGCACTCTGTTCTGCACCCAGTCATCTACAACCTTGTAAAGCCCCCATTGTAGGTGTAAACCTTTCCAGTATAGCTATTCTTTGACAAATGACCCCAAATAACTTGGAGAGGATTACCATTGTCCTGCTATTCTTCATTGCTAAATTCCCACGTGTCAACTGTTGAGAGCCAATTTGGCGGAATCCACGGCCGACACGGCATCAGGGCCCTTGCGGTGGCGTACTGACGAAGCGTTCTTCTGAGTTCGAAATGATACGAAGGACTCGAGGAGGGCCGTTGTGCAGTGGATACGACCGGTTTGAAAATTTGAATCTGTCGATTTCTTTTCTAGTATAGAGCCGGAGCCTTATTTCACTTATATATTTCGATCTTAAGTCAAACTGAAAGCTAAGTTTTAAACTTGAGACTTTGTTTGACTCTGGTGATCTACAAAAGCTGAAATATCTGTTTTTAGAAAAAGTTTGAACCACTCGAATATTTGATTTCGATCAATTGGAAGATTCAAATTGTGGAGTTGAGGCCAAATTATCTGTGAGACGCTGATGAGCCAAACAGTTCAACAAAGAGATCCTGGTTCAGCAGAAAACATTTCTAGAAAAAATCTGAAATAGAAACGTTGGAATACGAATCTCTACCGAAGACACTTAGAAACAGGGACATTGAACCTTTTTTTTTTTTGAGGAAACTGGAGGGACATTGAACCTTCTTCTACCAAGGCTAGCCTTATTATATACTAGCGCAACCCATTCATACTCAGAAGTCAGACAAATATATGTATATATACCGTATATGAGAGGCAGATAAGGTCCAAACATAGCCGCAGTCTCGCGGCAACAGGCAACTTGCACTTGTCTTGTGTCCGTGCAGGTTTTTCAGCGTCGTTTTGGTCGCGTCTGCTACGTCTCGTCAAGTATAGAAGCAGCGAGCTAGGAACACTATGATGTCCTCGTAGCAAGAAAGCAAGATAGCGACGGCGACTTTGCCAAACATGATCCTCTAGAAGCTCGGTGCTCCCACCAAGATCGTCTGTGTTCAGTTCAGCCCCTTCCGTTTCTTTTTCGGCTCTAGTAGCGAGAGAAACATATGAGCTGGCTATAGTCTCATAATATGAAAACGATCCCATACAAAATAAGACACTATTTAATTTGAAATGTTGGATTTAATCCTGTCCTTTTTTCTGTAATAAAGTAAGTTTATATTATATTCTTAAAAATGTTACCTGGTACAAAACCCCAAGTAGGTACTTTTGATCTTTGTCTAACAAGAAGCATGAAGCCAATAAAATAAGAGAAAGATCGATACTCCTCGGTCTCAAATTATAAATTATTTTTAGGTAAAAGCATATTAGTTTTCATTCTACCTATACAAATGGTTTTTAGCCTAGATATTTGTTATGAATGAGTTCCTGCCAAATCTATAGACAAGATGAGAAAGTCAGTTCCTGTCAAATTATAAGTCATTTTTAGGTAAAAGTAAAAGCATATTATTTTTCATGTCATGTTCCATACATTTGAGACCGAGGGAATATCATCAACATATTGTGAGATAGATAAGCCACCATCAATGGGCTGTGGGACAACTCAACTGACTTTCTCATCTTATTTGGCCTTATTTATTAGAATTAGGCAGCATATCTTCCATGATGAAAAAGGAATAAAAAGATCTACCTAGCTATCGAAGGCATTTCTTGGTTTGAAAGTAATATCCGACATTGTTGTTAACATTAATAGCTACACTATCTCTCAAAATAAAAGTTTTAACCCAAGCTATCCACTTGGGTGAGAACCCTTTCTTCCACAATGTTTGAAATAAAAAGTCATTTTTATCTTATCACATACCTATTCAAATCAATCTAAGAAAGACACTATGTTTTTTTCTAATGTAACTCATGAACCGTCTCTTGCAAAATGGCGATACCTCTAGGATTTAAATTTGTGAAATTTGAGTATTTGTACAATTCTTACGTTTAAACAACTGCTTATAGGCATTGAAGCACTTTTCGAGCTAGGATGGATTTGTTTTAATTCCACAGATCACAAGGAGGAAAAAAAGATATAGTATTACTATGGTACACTCCTTTTCTTCACTCCTTTTCATGGTTCTTTACCTTCATATCACAAATTAACTAGAATTTAATGATCCTAAAATCTTATCTCATATGTGTTGCCTCCTCGTGCTTCATCTCTTTCAGACTTTTTTCATTTTTCTAAGGCCTGTCTAAGTGAAAGTTTCATGTAAGATTCATTTACATTAAATATGTTATCACATAAGCATTTTGATGATATAACAATCTTTTAAGAATATGGAGAAGAAACAGGTTTCATCTAGTGAAACTCTCTTAACACAATTACCAACTCTTCATAAATTATGAAATTAAATGTCTATCAAACCATATAATGAAACTTTTCATTAAAAGTGAGTGTTTCATCGAAAGTTTCATTTCATTTTATGACATGAAATTCTCCACTTGCCCAACTTCTAGATCGACATGGTTGATTTTGGAGTTTTAATGTTTATTTTGAAAAAAAGTACAATGTAGTGTATTACGAATTGCTACATCTATTATCATTTTAAAAGTTGTTTTTCCAATGTATTCTTATTGATGCAGTGTTCACATATACAAAACAGAAAAACGGAAGCTCTTGAAGTTCCCATCTGGGATATTTGCTTGTTTTACATGCATGTTTATACATTCTATTAATTCCACCCTCACGCCGTAGCAGCTGCTGAGAATTGAGATAGCGCCTGTTGGCACAACAGGAGCCACTCCGGATCGGAGGTGATACGTATAGGTAACTGCTCCATGCCTGCCCCACCAAATCTGCTGGCATAGACGATTGACCTCGGAATCATACGTGGTTGTGCCGGTGCGATCTTTTTTGGTATTCGCACTTTCACAGAAGTGCCGTCTTACTGGCTCCCTTTGTTGGCCTGTTATACTTAGAGCGTCTGCAAAAGTTTTCTTTAAATTTATTCTATATTATCTAAATTGTAATTGAACAGTTACTCTAATAAAAATCGCTCAAGCTAACTTGTTTTCATCTTTGGCTAATGAAAAATCTGGAATACAGAACGGTAATGTTTGGAGATCTAATTAAAAAATTTATTAGAGGGTATTTCTTTCACCAAAATCTCTATTCCTCTCGATAAGAAAGGAAATAAAGATGCCCTTGTACTTGCTCAACATAAAAAAGTATGACTCCATACTAAGCCAAATTATTTTTGTTTAAACCAAATTTATAGCACAAGTAAATATTTATAATGTCAAAGTACAATTAGAGTCAATTGACTTATACTTCATAATATATTTACATTATTTTTCACTATCTCTGTCCTGAAAAATTTCACATTTTAGGTGTCTTATGTCAAATAATCTCATGATAAATCTAACAATACACATTTAATTCATAAATTTAGTAACTTTTTATTGTAACTTGATTAAATTTGAGACTATTTAACTTAAGACAAAACCAAAATGTTACTCTTTGTGAGATGGAGATACTATAAATTTGATTGCATTTAAAATAATTAAACTAAGAGCAAAACTAGACTTGCTTGCTTTTAGCCTATTGGGGGTTTTCAATTTCAGTATTCAATTTTTTGCCATCCAAGATTATAGAAGTTCACAAAATGTTGATGAAATTTTACAATTTTTTAAGAGTTCAACAAAATATATGGTTTTCTAAAATTTGTAGATCTAAACAAAATATTAGCATGATCTATGAGTACATATCTATTGGATACAAAAAAAATGCAAAATAAATAATAGAACATATGAGTTTAGAGTTATATATTTACAATGAAGCACGTGCATCAGTGTAATGCAAAAGTTTCAAATTTTCTTTAATCGCCTCTGGAGTCACTAGAGTTTATGAACTTTTGATAAAGTTTCACCAAATTTTGAGCCTTGGGCCTAAAAAGAATGCAATTATAGGTTCTGAGTGAAATTAATCTAATTTAAGTAAAGTTATTTAAAATAATATCAACATTATTAACTTTGAATAGGCAACTTATAAAAAATATCCTATTATGAATATAATGAAAAATGTTTAATAAGTATTACTATCATTTTATATAACTTCGAGCAAATTCAAGAGAATTTGACGACTTAGTATGGTTCTAGAATTATATCTTTGTGACGGAGTTATTAGTACTATATAAAGCTGGGAGTCTAACAGCTACTCCTTGCTAGCAAGCGTCCATTCGTGTGCACGTACGTCAGCGATGACCATTTTGTTTTTCTCGTCTTATTAGCACTGTCGTGGCACCTTTGGTTGTTTGCAGACGGCGAGCTCCAGCGGTTGAATATTGTTGCATCTAGCGTCGGAGATTTCCACACCTCTACTCCAACTTCACTTCATTCACCACCATGGGTGGTTTCTCGCAACTTCAAGGAACGACCCTGGCGTGTCTTGCCAAGGGGAAATCTGATCTCATGGATGACTGGGACGTTGTTGAATGAACTTCGAAAGAAAACGGCCAAAAATACGTAGCTTTCCTGGTGCTCTATTCATGGAAGTTAAATCAAATCCCAGATTACCATAAGGAATTTGAGGTCCTTACCATTTTGTTTGACAAACAAATTATACCAGCTGGGCGCACAACATCATAATCATAATAATATGGATTATTAAAGAAGCAGAGATGGAAATTTTATTTTTATTCATTTCAACCTAAAGTTTAGGTATTTGGAACAGATGCCACACTTTATATAATATATCCTCACTCAAATGACATACCTACACATTTCAGTTTCTCCAGCTCTCAACCATACTCCTTTTAGTTAAGTGGAACGAATTGATAGACTAGAGAGATTTAATCAAATGGTCCCTTGTTTTTTACTTCCTACATCTATGAAAGAATCAATTTCTAAAATCCATATCAGTCAAACTTATTGTAAGTTTGACTAACTTTATATAAAAGATCAATAACATTTATGACATACATCTTATAGAAATATATTCTATGATAAATCTAATGATACTAATTTAATATCATAAATCTTAATGCTTTTTTTCTACAAATTAGGTCAAAGTTCAAAAAATTTGACTAAGGACAACTCTAGAGATTGATTCTTTCATAGTAAATGATCTAATTCCTGGCTTTGATTAAAAAATGAAGAAGATAGTACTGTATAAAACAGTTGGTTACTGCACAAGAGGTGCTCTCTACTGCAACCTTTGAGTGTCTTCAAACCAAATGGGAGTAGGGACACTCAAAGAATATATGTTGATTTGTTTCCAGGTTTCTCTCACATAGCCCATAGATTGTGTTTTTTCACTCGTGCAAACTATCGTCCATAATATGTCTCCCAAAAGTACAGTCATATAAAGAACTATATATATCTCGGTGGTGCCCACGCTTTTCATATCAACTTTGGAAAATAGTCCCTTACTAATCAAGGAAATTTTCATAATGCAATAGTCACTATATAAACATTTAGCAAACCAAATGGCATTGTCTCTAAATAAGTGTATTTGCATGTTAAAACTACCCTCTAAAATCATGATTTTTGTGTGGTTCTTGCTTAAGGTGGTTATCGTAACAGAAGAAATCTCATAAAGAAAATGGATGTAATTCACAAATGTTGTTTTCCAACAAGGAAACCGCCCAACACCTATATTTTTCCATTGTTATTTGCAAGATTTATTTGGAGAGTCCTTCAAGTTGCATTTGGTTTATAGCCACCAGGTAATATGAAATTTTTGTAGGATTTAGGCTTAAAATTCGAGCTTAAATTCATATGCAAGCAAGTGCAATTTTTTAGTCTATTTAATAGAGTAGAAGTGATGTGCTCTTAGACAAAAAGAGATTAAATTCGTATTCCTTGGTTATTTCCAAGGCTAGCTATTGGAATTGCAATTGCTTCTGACCATCCTTCAAACTTGGTTATATTGTTATGTTATATTGTTATTTCCTCTCTATGGTTTTTGTTTGGAGGGAAAGTTTCCTATGTTATATTTTTATTCCTACAAGCAAATTTTACAAAACAAAGGACGTTAAAGTAACATCAACCAAAAGAATGGGATCCTATATACTCCAAAGGAGTGTTATATTTGAAATTTCACATCAACATGTAAACATTGTAAATGAAGGCACGTTTGTGTGTAGTAGTCGTAGCTGGCCTCACTATAAACATCTCAAACCATCACCCCATTCTTTCCATTAATATTGTGCCAAATCGCTATTTTTAGTGACCATATATTTTGTCCGTCTCCTTTTATGTGTTGTTCTCACTTCCTGAGAAATCAAACATATTTAACTTTAACTAAAGATGGAGTATATACCCCAGGATTACGGATCATATGCACCCCACACCACCCCGGAGCCTTAGTATGATAAGATAGATCATTGAATCTATTATCCTAATGAATTTAGTTGGAGATATAAGTATTTTTAATATTTTCTACAAACTCTACCAAACTTTAAAAAAGGTGACACGAATTCCACTATGACACTTAAATGAGAACAGAGAGAGTATATGATATAAAAAAAATCATTAGTCAAATATTATTGTGCTTGTCCTTTTCAGATATATCCTTTATACCACCTTTTACAAAAGCTTGAAGCTTGTGTACCCCAAGCAGAGTCTCCTGGTCATTGTTTCGAAGATTGTTTTCAGCTCTACCGTATCGTCACTACACTAGACTACACTACATAAATAAGGCGCACCGCACTGCACATCCGCCTGCAGGGAGAAAGGTAAATTGAGTCGGGGTCTCGACTGAGAGAGGCACAGATATGGAGGGCCCTACTCTTCCCTGCAGCTGCAGGCACGTCCTCCTCCTCGTGTCGCTGCAGCTGCTTCTTGTTGCGCCATGGCAGGGCGAGACGGCAGCTCGAGCTCTCAACTTCACCAGGCAGGATTTCCCCAGGGCCTTCGTCTTTGGGGCCGGCACATCATCATATCAGGTACTGTAGGAGATCGAGTACACATCTCATGAATTTACTACATGGTAAAGCTTTTGTTTGGCCTGCGCGTGGAGTTTTGCTTCGGCGGCGCAATGGAAGAGTTCTATTCTAGCTAGTCTTAGCTTATCATAATTCTGTGAACTATGTGGTTTTTGCTTATTCCTTGCTTAACTTGGTTATTGTGCTCATTTGCTGTGCGTATATGTATGTAGTACGAAGGGGCAACCGATGAAGATGGAAGAAGCCCAAGCATATGGGACACGTTTACTCATGCAGGTACGGTGACCTTAATTTGTGAATCGTTTTGAGCCCCAATTTTGAGCAAAAAGGAAGGAGAAGGGAGAGAAGAGAAGGCTCATGGCTGCCTCTCTGTCCTTGCCACTAAATTCGAAGAAAATTGCATATATGTAGTAGTAGCAGTTAGCAGCTTCTCTTCCCTGCTTGTTCATTGTTAGATTATGATTGGAATTCCAACGATAGAAATGGAAAGAAGGATGTAAGGTACTAAGGTGTGCACAGATAGACTTAATTTTACGGGTTACCTGCATAACCTATAAAATCTATGAACTTGAAGATAACTCACCTTGCATTTCTTAATCTTAATAAAAAGGAAAAAAGAAAAACCAAGGATGGTATCGAATTCGTCGCCACATGTCCTTACCACCCCACTTTTTTGGTTGTTTCAAGGGATTGGAAGTGACGTATTCAACATGTACTTCAATTTGCTCGGTTCAATTGGATTCTAGCTTTTGTATTACGTCTGCCGTTTGGTTCAGTGGCTCTTTCTTTCTAGGATTTGGAGCTACAGTATAAGTATTCACATTCAGATGATTGTGACCGCAGGTAGGATGCCGGACAAAAGCACTGGCGACCTAGGGGCAGACGGCTACCACAAATACAAGGTCAGCATTGCACTGCATTCGCTAGAGTACCAAGTCCCAAAATACGCAATCACGTATGTTAGCAAGACTGTGATGTCTGGACTGTGAACCCATAGAATCTTTTTTTTTGAAGGAAAGAACCCGTAGAATCTCCTTGTTTTGTTTGTTCCTTTCTTTGGCATATGCATATACTTAGCTGCAGCTTTCTTGCCTCTACTTTTCACGCCATACCATGTTGACAAATGGACTGGAACTAGGCGGTACCAGATTTAATTTAACCCTTAAGATATGATATGGCACTAACTACTAAAAATTGACACTTTAGAATTTTTATTTACAAAACATTAAGAGAGATGTAGCAAAATGACTGAAAATGACCCTTATGCAGCAGCTGATGCAGAGATGGTGTTGATTGATTTGTACAGTAACTGCTGTCTGCTGAGTGGTGTGTCTGCAGCAAAGAAACAGCAGCAGCTAGCGATGTAGAAGCAGAGCTGATCGATCACAGCTCATATGCATAGGACCACGTACGGAGGCTAATAGTTGGACGAGAGAAAGATTGATTTAACGTACAAGAAAGCTTTGTGGAAAGCATTAGAGCATTTCACCGCACTCGACTACATGTACAGAGCTTTTTACTCACAAGAACACATTTTTCAGGAAGACGTGCAGTTGATGAGTGATACAGGCCTGGAGGCCTACCGCTTCTCCATTTCTTGGTCCAGGCTTCTTCCAAGTAAGAGACTAGCACTACCTTCCATTGTAAATTTGTTTAGGATCCTAGTAATAATCTGACATCATTGTCGTTAATATAATTGGCGTTCTGTCTCTGCACTGTATGATCACAGGAGGAAGAGGACCCATCAACCCCAAGGGTCTCGACTATTACAACAACCTCATCAATGAGCTAGTGAAACGGGGTAGGCACTATGTCAAGTGTTGCCGGCTCATCATCATGCTGTACTCTACTCTACTGAACTGAACCTGGATCTGAATCTGAATCTGAACCTAATCTGCTTGATTATTATTCAGGAATTGAGATACACGTGACCCTGTACCACCTGGATTTCCCTCAGATCCTGGAGGACGAGTACCATGGCTGGCTGAGCCTCAGGGTGGTGTAAGAATTAACATCTCTGTCTCTCTGCTTGGTTGCTACAGCTGCTGCACTCAATGAAAACTTCTCTGTTCATTCAGAATTTCAGATAGATGCAATGTTGATGTTGTTGGTACGTGCAATGCAATGCAACTGCAGGGATGACTTCAAGTCCTACGCGGACGTGTGCTTCCGGGAGTTCGGCGACCGTGTGAAGCACTGGACGACCATGGACGAGCCCAACGTGATCTCCATCGCCGCCTACGACAACGGCGCCTTCCCGCCGGGCCGGTGCTCCGCGCCGTTCGGGGTCAACTGCACCGCCGGCAACTCCAGCGTGGAGCCCTACATCGTCGGCCACCACTCCGTCCTGGCGCACGCCGCCGCCGTCAGGCTCTACAGGGAAAAGTACCAGGCCACGCAGAAGGGCGTCGTCGGCATGAACCTCTACAGCTTCTGGAACTACCCGTTCTCGTCCACCCCCGCTGACATTCAGGCGACGCAGAGATCACTCAACTTCATGATGGGCTGGTGGGTGTAATTAATTTACAGTAATCCATTACAGCAATTTACAAGATGATGACTACTAACTGTTATCTGCAAATTGTTTTATTGCTTGATTATAGGATCGCAAACCCCTTGGTGTATGGAGATTACCCTCAAGTGATGAAGAGGATAGTCGGGTCCAGGCTTCCCAAATTCACCAAAGAACAGTCTGAGATGATCCGTGGGACGGCTGATTTCTTTGGCATTAACCACTACGCGTCAGTGTACGTCAGCGATCGATCCAGCACAGCTGACACCACTGGTCCCCGGGACTACAACGCTGATCTGGCCGCTAACTTCAGATGTAATTTGCCCAATAAACCAGCTTCATTCATTACATAGCACATCACCCTTGTCACCTTATCGCAGCAGCATCGAGCATCTTGCCAAGGAATTAGGCAGCTTAACTAAAGAATTTTTTAAAATCAAACATGTCACAATTTTCATTACCTGCTGTAACTGTAATATAACCTGAGCTCGTTTGTTGTTGCAGTTTCTCGCGATGATCCAGCCACTGGCCAGGTATATATGCTGTCAACTCTTTTAACGAATTTCGTTGACTTCTTAACTGAATTTAATTACAACCAACCAAATACAGTAGCGTTTTTCAGTAACCCTTTCTTTTGTGTTTATAACTGATCAAAGTTGATGTCCTAATCTCCATACAGTTTATCCCATTCAACATGCCAAGCGATCCACAGGGCCTACAATGTATGCTTGAGTATCTCACCCAAACGTACAACAACATTCCTATCTACATCCAAGAAAATGGCAAGTGACCTAGCTAGTACTTAAATGCGCCCTGCTGCGGTTTTAGTTACATCTTGTCAAGGCTTTTGAAATTCTACTAACTCCTATTTGCTCTTCCATTCCGTTACATACATTTAGGCTATGGGGCGTTCTTCAATGATTCCATACATGACCATAAGAGAGCCGAGTACTTGAGTGGCTACATTGGCAGTGCACTCGCTGCACTCAGGTATATTTGTGATATTTATTCTGAATATAAATGAAGAAAATATAATTAAAGGATGGTAGTACTATTATTTCCTCTGAACATAAGACATTTTCCCAAACAAATTTTGATGTATCCGGAAAAAAGAAAAGGAAAAAAATGATCGATGTTGTGCTGCTTGCTGCAGGAATGGAGCCAATGTGAAGGGATACTTCGTTTGGTCATTCGTGGATGTATTTGAGCTGCTGGCAGGCTACATTTCGAAGTACGGCCTCTATCAGGTTGATTTTCAGGATCCAGAGCTGCCAAGGGTGCCAAAATTCTCTGCCCAGTGGTACGGCAAATTCTTGAGGGGTGAAATCGGAATAAACATAGAGAACGTTATCAGTACTGACGCACACTCACATGCTGAACAATGAGTCTACTAGCAGCACATATATATGGCAGAGGAAAAGAATGCTTCTTATCCATTCTTTTTCACAGGTCACAGAAGCATTAGTTTCAACAGTTTCTTATATATATTTAGTCAGGCTCAGGATTCAGTATTCATGGATCATAGCCTTAGGTACACCCCTTTAGCTGTAGCCTATATGCACCACAGGAACAGTTGTCATGAGACACTTGTCACTACTGATAAAAATAATACAGTGAGAAACTGCTCTTGCAAATCATTGGGTTTCTTACTATTGAAAATCTGACAAGCAAAATTGAGTATTGCAATTAAGCGAGACCATCTTGAGATATACCCAAGAACTTGCAAGTGTATTTCAAATGGCATGACTTCATCAATTGACAAGGGGTGTCAGAGTTGGTTATTCTTACTGATTTCACCATGTTATAACAAATTTGCCTATAAATTGTGGTGCTGGTAGCCGTGATCTTCCCTATTTGTCACCCAAATCTGGTGAACAAGAAAGCTCCGGCTCACAAGAGGCAAATAGTCGAAGTTACTCGATGAGGATAATTAATTCGGTCATTGTGGTCAGACTCTATTATGGATTTCTGACCACATTATCCATAGGTCCCTCTTAGATCTTCTTTCTCCAATCTTGAGTTAGGGAAGGAGATATTCGCGACTACTGGCGGTTTCATTATGGGGCAACTCATGACCTTCATATCAAACTATTATTCACCTCTACATCTATTCTTAGCTAAATGGATGGAAGATCCATCCAATTTTGTTATATCATGGACTCGAAAAACCGATCTGAATGTGAACTTGTTCTACTCCCACTTATCTAAATGGATTTGAGCATCACCTAGCCGCAATCGTCATCTCCACTCCACCTTGCCTGTCTCACACCTCCTCCTTAGCTATTGTCCCTTCCTCGCGCTGCACTTTGTCATTAGGTGTGTCACAGTGGTAGGCCCTGTGGCCAAATTCTGCTCGTGCCTACTCAAGCAGAGCCTCCAGTTGTCGCCATGGATGACAGCAGGGCATGATGAACACCACTGCGACTGGACTCCCGTGCTTCGGCAGCGAGGGAGAAGGGAGCAGTGGTGGAGCTCTAGAGTAGTACTCCCCTGTCCTACAACTAATACCGTTTTGGCACTTCATTTATAGTATGTCAGATTCACTCAATATGCTATGCACCTAGCCACAATGACTGTGTCGATTCAAACAATAAATGATGTACTTGGTAAGCATCTAAAACGTTCTTTAAAGTGGGACAGAGGGAGTACCATGTTAAAATAATCATAGTTTGACTAATTTATATTAAAAAATAATATTTATCATACGAAATAGATACTATTAGATTCGCCATAAACATATTTTAACCTGTATATTTGGTCAAACTATAGACACTTTAATTGGGAATGAATCTAAAGTTGCATATATTTGGATGGATATCAATGAAAATATACTCAATATGTAGTGATTAGCCTTCAAATTTAAAATAGGCATCTACTCACACAATGCTCTAAGGTTATTGTTGAGGCTATTGTTGAAATTGCGCCTAGACGAAAGCAGAGGAAACCTTCATATCTCATATCGGACTTTGTTTAAAAGTTGTTCTAAGGTTGTTGAGCCCTTATTATTGCAATGAATTTATTCTCGCAATTACCTTTGACCTTTGGAGACAACAAGAACTTTGGGTGACAAAGGAAACAAAAACTTTGGAATATCTAAGATTAACTCCACATGATATGAATTCTGCTAGCAACATTAGAGTTTGAATGTCCGACATTTAACCTCACATATAAATTCTGCTGCCGGCATTTAAGCTGTGCTCATTGTAAGTGAATCCACGCCAGAATGACAGAATGGGGGCAGCGGATCAACGATGAACACCTCCAGTCTTTTTCTGCTCGTTCAATTTCCCATGGTAGTGTAACCGTGTAAGTTTTTCTCCCCGAATAGGGGTGTAAGATATTGGTCTCATTAAAATGCAAACGGCCATGTATTCAATACAATATATGAGCACCAAACTGAGTTCTCATTGTGTCCTTTTGCTTAAACGACTGCATGGTTTATCCTGCATAATTCACTG
The DNA here is from genome assembly GCA_023333625.1 of Bothriochloa decipiens. NCBI lineage: Eukaryota > Viridiplantae > Streptophyta > Magnoliopsida > Poales > Poaceae > Bothriochloa > Bothriochloa decipiens. The sequence goes on along the minus strand of CM041641.1, from coordinate 18,914,355 downwards.
GACAAAAGAACAGTAAACTTCTGACAGCCGACAAGTGACACCAACAATATTGGGAAATCAGTAACACCTCTCAAAACACGACCAACCACAACATATCAAGCACCAGTACAAAATAGTTCTGAACTGCGACTTCCTCTTGGGGTCAAGGGCACATGGCATTGCCAACAACACATTCCAACAAGAAGCAAAGCTCATTGTTACACCAAAGGTCATCCACAAGTACCTTCCATAGACAAAATTGTTCTTGTTCCATTAGTGGGAGGAACAGAGTACACTGTGAGATTACCAGCACAACACTACAGTGGATAGACAAAGATCTTGCCATCAACATGGTATCTTTCGCATAGCTGCTTCAACGTAGCCACAGAATGTTGCATCGCGTTCAGCTTGGTATCCATGAACATGGCCTGCAAGCATGATGGTGTTTTTCAGTCCACAATCTCAAAATTAAAGGCCCTGTAAACCTATTAACTCTGATTAACACCACATCTCAATATTCAACTATACCTTGTAGTCATCACCGTACTTGTCAATTAATCTGCCAATGCAAACACGCTGAACTTTAGTAAGTGGTTGCAATGGTGCAGATTTGCCATCCCTCCTTCTCTTCCCAAGAGCCGATTTCAGGTCTACATTACATTAAAACACTCACATGAGATAAAAACAAGTGCAATGTGACATTCGCATATCTTGAGAATGATGCCAAACACAACATACCAAGCTGTTCCTTCTAAACTGAAACCTAAAGGAAATGACACATCGAACTATACAAATTAAGCCCCTAAATGGTATACCTTATATAACGTGACAACAACAAGCTTAAAATTGACTATCGATCCATCACACATTTGCTGAAATATATCACAGCTCATGTAGGATGGAACAAATTTGTTAGCTGGTGTATAGCAAACACCTTTTTGTTCCCACAAGACCAAAATATTTTACTCTTTAAATTATGCATCGTCATGGCAATACACAAAACTCTTGCAAACTGCCAATCGAAATAGATTTAGATAGCCTTCAACTGGCATGAAACCATTCAGTTTTGGGTTCAATACAGTGCACTTTTAAGAAATTGATTTCTTTTTCAAAATCAGATGCTAAAACTGGCCTAACTCACTATAATTTCAGGTAGCCATGGCAGATCATTTATCTAACACTATGTTAAGCAAAACCATGTGCACTTTATAATTTTATTAGTAGAACAGCTGCATTCTATACATCAGGCAAATGATGTTTGAACAGCTGCATTCTATACATCAGGCAAATGATGTTTGATGTATCTTCTAGGCAAATGTTTTTGTTTCAAAAAAATATGCTAGTCTATTCTTCGAAGATTAAAACATCAAGGGCTCTCTTCCTAGATTGAAGTGCAGAAGAAAACAGTTTTTTTTATCTGCCTCGTTTTCTGGATTTAGTGTTTTTTTCATAATATTTGGCACTTCAAAGCAATCATTCACAATTAAGAGGAAATACAGTTCAAGACAGACTTCATCAAATGACATACTACCATCTCACACAACAGCTAATGATAAAAATTAGACCCAAGGCGGCTTTTGTTAGACCAATCTCTGAGGATAGTGAATTCTCGCTTCTATGAATCTCAAACAATGTAATCGAACGACACATCCTTTATTCAGTTTATAACCTTATCAAGTACCCTGGTAATCCAGAACTTTGGGGAACATGCGACCAAACCCAAAATATTCCACTCGTCGATAGAGCAGAGCGGAGCCGAGTTTAAGGGGGCTGACCGTCATTCTCGAGGTCGCTGCCGGTATCGATGGGCTCGAACTCCGGAACGGGCGCCCGCGCGGCGGCGACGTCGGGCGCCTGCAGCGACGCGCTCTGGACGAGCCGCGGCGTGCCGCGGGCGTGCGCGCCGAGTAGGTTCGGGTTGGCCACCACCCCGAACGCGGCGTAGTTCTTCACCACGCTGCCCTCGGCGTCCCAGCCCGCGCCGCCCCCGGCGGCGGCGGCGAGTGCCTCGGGGAGCTCGAAGGCCGGCTTGAATTCATTGGGTTTCCGGCGGGGGAGCCCCACGCGGACCTTGGCGCGGGAGCGCTTCAGTTTGCGCCGGGATCCACCCATACGCGGGAGCCGGCGGCAGCTAGGTGTTTGCAGGGGAGGGCCGGAGGCGGGGTGTCTAGGGTTTTGGCCTTTGGGGGAAGAAGCGGCGTGCAGGTAGTGGAGCGGATGAAGAAGAGAGGAGACACGGACACGACGTTGCCGTTTCTTTCTAGGCCAACCAACATTACTGGATGGTGCGCGGGATGGGCCTCGATTTTCTGGGCCTCAATATGAATGACAACGCGCACCACAGTCCAGTGTGTGTGAAAGATAACCTTATCCGTGGATCAGCATTTTTTTTTTTCAACTTAGCGTGGATCAGCATCGCGAAAGGTTTTTTTTTTTTTTTTCGAGAGCGCGCACTTGACGCGTATTTCGTTAAGAAGAAAAGAGTTTTATGTTACAACCCTGGTAACCCGAGACCCAGCACACGCAGTTGTGATTACAAATAAACTAATCCGCTAAGTACGAAGCAAAGCACAGGACTAACGACGGCCGTCGACGGCCGCGAGGTGCCTATAGCCAGCTGCTATCCATAGCCCGGCCTCCTCGACAATGTCTGCAGCCAGCTGCTCCGCCGAAACGCGGCCACCATCAAAGGTCCTGGCGTTACGTTCTTTCCAAATCTTCCATGCAATGAGAAAGAACAAGGAGTCGAACCCACGCCGCAGTGGCTTGGGCACCCCCTTCCTAGACTCAATCCACCAAGGCATGAACGGCTTCTCGGATACTTGGATAAGATCCTGCAAATGGTAAAAGACAAGACATCTGCTCCAAACCTCGCGCAAGTAGACGCAGCCGATGAGGATATGGTCGATGGTTTCGTCCTGCTGATCGCACAGAATGCAGGTCGTGTTGTCTTGCAGCCCATGCCGCCAACGTCTGTGTCCCGTCCAACATCTCCCATGCATAGCAAGCCAAAGGAAAAATTTAACCCTTGGTGGTGCCGAGGTCTTCCAAAGCTGTCTAGCCTCCAATGGCGCGGAGCAGCCGATAAACATAGCGTCGTAAGCCGAGGATGACGAATAGTGGCCATCAGCGCTCAATCTCCAGGAGAAGGTATCAGGCACCCCGATCAGCAGCACCACTCGCTGAAGGCGTTCCGAGAGCCTCCAGGGGTGAGCACCTACGATGTGTTGCACCCAGGCAGAATGCCTTAGCGCATCCGCCACAGTGGTGTGATGGCGCCTCTTGGGCACCGCCGCGTAGACGGCCGGCGCAATTAGGCGGATGCTCTCGCCATCAAGCCAGGAGTCCACCCAGAACAAGGCGGAGTCGCCATTCCCGACCGTGGACACGTTCGCAGCCAGGAAGAAGGAGCGCAGCACTCTGTCATCCCCATCCGGTAGTCCCTGCCAAGCCCTAGCCCGGTCAACTCGGCTGAGCCAAGGCCACCTGAGTCTCAACGCCATCCCCATCCGCCTGAGGTCAATGACCCCCAGACCACCCAAGTGCTTAGGCAAGCATACAATCTTCCAAGCCAATTTGCAGCGGCCTCCCGCCACCGTCGATTCACCACACCAAATGAAACCTCTCGGCAACTTGTCGATCCGCTGAGCCAAGGCCACCTGAATCTTCCAAGCCAGTTTCTTCTTCCTTTTGAGCTTTTATATATAATTAATAATATAATTATATAATAACTATAATCATCGTTGAAGTTGGTTTTACTTTGAAAAATCAATTATGTGCCTTTGGATCACTGCAGCTGTTGTTAATCAGCTCCTGTGAAGATGATATGAGAGTTTTGCTTGCAGAGTAATTGGGGAAACGGTTCTTCCCACCAGTCACTCCAACAGCCAATTATAGATAGTTGAACTTTGTACAAGGCGCAAAGCCATATCCCATATCTATATCAGAACTGCCAAATTACATATTAACATTATATCAGGTTTGCAACATCGAATGCAACGGAATATATTGACCTCTCTGCTGGTGGAAGATATATCACCTTGGTGTGACATACATGAGACTAGGGGTGCAAAGGAGTGACCTTTAGGTGCACCTCCAAACCTCTTTAGTTCAAATATTTGTACTACTTTTCAAAAAATATGGAGTAGTACAAATATTTGAACTAAAGGGGTTTGGAGTTGCACCTAAAGGTTACCCCTTTGCACCCCTACATGAGACAAAACTGGAACATTGCATTGGTATACATAATGGTACTCTATACTTGGTGTGGATTCACTTCCGGAGTGATATTGTCCAGATAAGATCAGAATCCGAGGCGACGGTTACCTTGTCCTCTTCGACGATGTTTGACGTGCTGATCAATCCTCCATAGCTCATACTGGTATTATCTGTACAGAGGAAATCACGTTGTAAACATCAAATTCTGTTGCTAAGCCTGTACTACATATGCAGGATAAGGGCGAGGATAACCTAAATTCCATCGAAGCCCGGTGGTTGTGGTGCTAGTCGACGGCATGCCAATGGGAATCAATCCACAGTGGGGTCCCTCGATCAACCGTTCAATGTGAATCTCGTGGGTGTGTGTTCTTGGGAGCAGAAAGATCAGACAATCATCTGATAGCAGGACGATATTGATGGCTGGGAAGAGATGAAGCACATTGATGTTTCCCATCTCGTGATCAAACCTTCCCCCAAGCGCTCCAAGGACCAGGATGGTGAGCTGCATTAAAAAAAATATGGATATAAGTTATTTTTCTTCCATTAATTAAAATATTACCGGGTTGGATTATCTTACGTTAGATTTGTTTGTGGCAGGATAATTCTCAGCAATAAAAGCTATGCATTTGTGTAAATCGGTGGTGTCCTGATCATGTGGCTCATCAACAATTCTGGTGCCCTGAAATTGATAATACAAGAGAATTACCATTACAAAGGATCTTGTTTTCAGAAAGACCATGCATGAAGTCGAAAATGAAGAGCCTAATGTACAGATTCAATTTCTTATGCAATAAGACTGATCTATCAATACAAGAACCTCCATGATACGATGATATAGATGCACCTTTCGGAGGACAGAAGAAACAAAATATGTCAAGGTCACAAGAATCATCAACCATTATCATATTATAAAGCAGATACTATAATCGCAACCAGCTAGCTGCATATCTTACTCGATTCCACCAGCTATACACTATGCTAAGTCAGAACAAAAAGGGATAATGTTATTTATCCTCTTTTGGATAAGCCCTCACTTGATGGATACAGCTCCAATACCATTATTTTGTTTCCTCAACAAGGATTGGTACAAGGAAAATGCCAATTTGATCACCAGAACTAAAAGAGGCACTAGAGAAGTTAAACTCGTATATGATGCTGCTATAGTCCTTATTATCTTGCAGTTGTTTCCAATGAGCACGTAAACACATTCTTTTATCAAGCACACTACCAACTAATGGCGTCAATGATCACGTAAATGCATTATTTTATCAAGCACACTACCCACTAATGGCATCAATGAGCACATAAACACATTCTTTCATAATCATACAAAACTGAGAGCTCAACATTCAAACATAGCAATATGACATTATTTTCTGGCATGAAGAAAGTGTATGAACAAACCATAAATATCTGCAGCAATATCTGCAGTGAAGGGATAGCATAATAGAACACGGCATATCTTGAAAATTACTGAGAAAATTTTATCGGCTGGCATTCAACTATGCACCAAAAAATCTGGTTCAAACATTATAGTTTATTCCATGATTACATCCATGTATATACAGAGTTTTGAATAAGGAATTTTAATTTAAAGCAACTTATTACCAAGTTGGAATAATGTTCCTTCACTTCTGGTCTTACTGAGTCCATGTCCCCTTTGATTACATCTGGCTTGTAACTACATAAAGAAATAACAAAACTCAGTAAGGAAAATGAAATTCCAATAACTAACAGCGAAATGCAATTTGGATTAACTTTTAGTTTTAGCATTCTACCTTTACAAGAAAAAAGCTTCTCGTGGTTTTCCTTCATGATATAGAAGATAACTATTCCTAAGTGAATGCAGAAACAGACCACAACAAGTTCTTAATTTCGCCAGTAAGCCAAGAAGTGGCTCCCAGTCCCAACGCCAGCACCAGGATTACTACTAGTAAGCACTTTTGTACTGGAAGATCACGAGAAACCTTTACGCTTGTCCAGAATCAGATGCGCGCGCACAGCAACAAGCCAACAACAGTAGAGCAGAGTAGGCAACGCGTTGGCAAAGCAGTCGCGTGCAGACTCGAGCAGAGATTGCATTCGAGTACGGGGATGCGTCGTGATTACCTGGCGCGAGCCTCGTCGGGGTCTTGGCCGGGAAACAGGGCCGCAATGCCGTCGAAGACGCGGTTGGCGCCGCCGTCCGCGCACACCCGCACCGCCGCTGATCCATTCATCCGGGCACGGAGACAGCGCGTCAGTCAGAGTCAGCAGGGACGGGAGTGCCGCCGGTAGAGGAGGCACGGAGAGAGTTCAGACAAGGAGGAGAGCACCGCTCGGCGGCGTACCGCGGGGCCAGAGGAGGGGCGCGAAGCGGGGCAGCGGCTGGTTGAGGACGACGATTGCGACGGTGGCCTCGTCGTCGGGACCAGGCGCGGGCGAGGAGGACGGTGGGGGCGAAGGGAGGAGGAACGCGGAGGAGTGGTGGCGCATCGTCGGCCGCTCCGTCGTCGGCGCCGTGGGAGCCATGGCACGCGGGCGCGGGCGTCTGGTGGTATCAACTCAAGCTCGGGCCTCGAGGGTCGGTCGCAGGCGGCGTGCTGGCGTGATGGGTTGGTTGCCTTGCCAGGGCTGCCTGTTTTGTCATTGATGACATGAATGATGAGGCCCGTCCTAATTCACATCATTTTTTTTAATGGGGGATTACTCCGTAGTCAGCCTCGCTGGCGATAGATTTGCATTTGCTGCACCACGTGCCCCAGGCCCGCTTGAACAGATCAGGCATGTCTGACTCTGACCATCAGGTAATTTGAGATCATGTATTTGCAACAAATGTTCTTTTCAATGTTTTTATCAAAAAAAAAATATAATGTATAAACAACAACTATTTTTAACCTCTTTTTATTCAACCTCTGTCTTAAATTATAAATTTTCTTGACTTTTCTAGATATATATTTGATTATTATTACTGTTAGTTTTATGACTATCTAAAAATTTGACTCACATTAAGTCAATTTTTATGGAGGTTTTTTTACAACGATTTTTATGGAGGATTGTGTGCTCGGACAACAAAGCTATTTGGGTGTCCAGTAGCCTAGTTTTGTAGTCACGGACCTTGAAGGACCAAAAAGATTTGGGTACCTAAAAAGATCGTACCTTTTCTTGTAGGTTACTTACAAAGCCAGAGAAAATTACTCAACATACGACGAGTCATTCAAGAATGTTCAATTAATGAATACAAGTGGCAATAATAAGTTTGATAGCATTATATTTGGTGATAATGGCCTAGGCAAGGTCTAAGGGACTCGAGAAGATTGCAATATCAAATGACAGGAGCATATTCAATGTACTGCTAGTGGAATTTCTCACCTTCAACCTATTGTTTATGGCACATTGTGTGATCTTGGTTTCAAATGCATATTTTGGGTTGATGACGTTGAGATCATAAATGTGGATGGATCGGTTTTGATCTTAAAGGATTTAGATATGAGAATTTATAATTGATGGATTTTAATGCTAATGAAGCACAACTCTCAACTTGTTTGTTCTCCAAGGTAAACATGGGTTTGCTTGTAGCATAGAAGATTGGCACATGTTGATATGAAACAATTGGATAGATCGATCAAGTATAATTTGGTAAAGTGCTTGAAAGACGTGAAGTTTAAAAAGGATAGATTATGTAGCTCTTGTCAAGTTTGGAAGCAAGTGTTGGCAATACTCATCCCAATTCCCAACAAGAGAATGATGAGCACTAGGGGGCAGAGGGTTCGGTAGGGCACTTCCGCACTTACAATGCCTTATCACGAATCGGTGCTAGCGGTGGGTAGGCAGATCATCGCCGACAAGTCATCGTCTTAGGGGCGAATTGGACGTGTTCGTGCTTGCGGTGCTTGTTCCGTACTACGCTTGCAGCCTACCGACGTTGCTCAGTCGCCCGCAGGACATGCGATGGCAGCAAGCGGGAGTCAATCACCGGCCCAAGCGTATGTCAGTAGCAGCACAACTACTATTTTACGTTCTAGTAATCCAAGTGTTTTGCATTTGTTTTTAGAACTAAATCGTGAATAATTTTTAAGTTGTTGAATTTAGAAACGTGAAAACCATATAAATGAATTTGTCTTAAAAAATAATTTTATAAAAATATACATTTGATAAATATTTTTGAGCATAGAGAGAGTCAAAATGTATGTTTTAGATACCGTGTTGATGTCCTAAACGACTTACTTTACATGTATCAAGGGAGTACACAACTCTTATTTTTTTTATTTTCAATACATGTAACGTATGTATGTGGCCCTATGTGAATTCATCGGCTCCCGCTCTACTTTTTTTTATAATATGTATATGTATTTCTTAGATAAGGAAAACGTATATGTAAAATTACAAATATAGAAACTTACTTGGAAGGTACAGAGGCACGTATACTAGCCAAATTTCACAAAGGACCCTAACCAAGGAGAAATTACGGAGAATACTCTGGATCATTCGCGAAGCTCTAGGAGTCATCCTCCATGCCACTGGCCAATTTCGTCGGAGGATAAGACAAGCACTGCAAACTGGAGAAGCCCCTTCTCACAGTGGGATTGATTGGAGTCGAGGTTGATGAAGCCATCGGAGGTCGCCTATTGATCGGGGCAACGCCCAAACCTCTCTAGCTCTTGGATCTGAGCTGTCCAGTGATCACGACGTCCGTTGCCACCGAGGGCAAGATGAGCCAAATCTAGCTACCAAGCCTTCACCAAACACACAACCGCTCTGCCCCTTGACAAAGAAGGCCAATAACATCTCCAACAGCTAGAGATGCAGACTTAGCGTCCCTAGATTCCTGTAGAAGCCTCCGCGACCTCGCCATTGGCATTAGAGTAGATTGCCAACAAGGTGAGGAAGTGATCGCGAGGATTTATTTGATGCCACCGCCTCCACCTTCGCCTCATCAACAACGCCTGGAAAGACTACCCGCCCCCTCGATAAACCCTGGCTCCTCCATCAATTGACAATGAGCAAACCCTAGATCTAGAAAGACTTTATCCTATTCTACATACATCCACATGATGATTCCCCAACCCTCCTCTCTCTCCCGCGCCAAACCAAACGCCGAAGAGGAAAGGGGGCAGCGGAATCAAGACCGAAAGCTCTCGTCGTCTCCTTTTCGCCCTTTGCATTGTAGTTGGTGAAAGGGAAGGAGAGATCACACACCGGACGTGTGCTCCTACAACCTCTATCCCGGGTGTAGGGGCAAGCCCAGCGGACAGTCTAGGTGAATTTTTTTATTAATAAACTTATTTTTAAAAAAATTACAAAATTAGTCTCCGTTTCTAAAAACTTACAGGAATAGGCCACTAGTCGCCCGTTGAAAGGGCGACGTGAGAGAATCGCCCGTTCAAAGGGCGACCAGGCCCACGTCGCCCGTTCAAAGGGCGACCAGGCCCACGTCGCCCGGCCAAAGGGCGACCATGCTAGTCGCCCAGCCAAAGGGCGACCGGATGTTCGCCCCGCCGACGGGCGACCTGGTTTTTGGGATTTTTTTTAAAATAATATTTATTTATTTGGAAATTTCAGAAAAAATTTTGGATTTTTTTAAAATAATATTTATTTATTCAGAAATATCAGAAAAAATATCGAAGTCAGAGAAATAGCAAAAATAATACGCAGTCATGCAATGGGCGTGCGAAAACGCCGTTGTCGTGTGCTCGCCCAAGCTTAATAGATGAAAAATATAACAGTGAAACATTAATTAAGTTCTAAAAACTAAAATAGTATCAGTACAATATCATAGAAAACAACATCGGCGGCAAATCATACAAAACTAATATCGTCCACGCTTAGGTGCAACACCCCTAATCGTGCCAGGCTTTGGTGCTTTGCGGCCCGCTCGCACATGGCCGGCTGAGTAAGTAAGCGGCGAAGGAGGAACTATAACACGTGCAGGACGGCCTCCAGTAGCAGCTGGTGTCGCGTACTCGTCCTGTGAGGGCTGTGTCTGTGGTGGTGCTTCACGTAACTGCGATGACGCAAGTACGTCTGCCGGCTCCTGCTCCAGGTAAATGTCAAGGTCGAAGGGTGACGGGGATCGCTGACGAAAAGTGTCAGCGTGCTCAGAGATGTCCGATCTCTCGTAGTCGTAACGGGTCGTCCCTAAACATATAAGACCAACATTATGATAACGCTGATGGTAAAACTAATATATTACGTGTCGAACTCTTAAAAGTAGGTCATACCTGAAACCATGGGTACAGCGTGTGAAGAGAAACCTCCGAAATCGAACTGATGTCGTGAACCGTCAAAGTGCATACCTGACCATGCAGAGTGAATGTAATGTTACGAATAAAGCAGTATTAGATAATATAATTAAATTTCACAACTATATCGTACCTGTAGGCATGTGAGCAAGCTGCGAAGATGATCTAATGATATCGAACTCTGGACGATAACCGGCAGAGTACATAGGTGGACCTGAATAATGAAACTTATAAGTAACGAACAAGTTACCATTACTATATACGAAGAAAATATAAGTTACTCACCTGTTTGGTACGTAGGCCGCGGAGGTAGTGGCGCCGTCGGTCCGTCAGGCCTATGTGTCATGTGTGAACGTCGAGGGACGACATCCGGCTGTCGCCCGCAGGGCCGGCACGACGTCAACTTGACAATGTTTGCAGCAGAGTCGTACATCCTCTGGACCGCAGCGGTAAGCTCGTGGCTGGTCATCTGAATGCCCTCCCTCAACCGGTGCAAGAGCGATCCACCATCCACAGTGATATGGTGAGCCATGTCGGCCTATTAACAAAACGAGAACATTAAAGTAATTACGATAAGAAAAATATTAAACGAAGTGGGTTGAAGTTCATAAAGATCGTACCGCCAACGACATCGCCTGATCTCTGTGCACAGGGTACGTGTCCGTCAACCTGGGGACGTGGGTCCGTGGCTCCGCTGGTGTATACGTGACTCTGATCCGTGTGCGAGGAATATACCAACGTAAGTAGTCCCCGTAAGCCTCCAAGGAAAACGGTCTGGGCTCGTAGGTCACATCATGTAGTGCGTTGGCCCACTCGTCGACCCACGGCTGTATACGGGAGGACCAAGTAACGCCTGCCGGTAGACCCCTCCGCACGTAACTATGGATTTCAAAATATATTAATTATCTTTCTATATATATTAAATACTCAATCAAAATGAATTAATTGTCTTGTACTTACCCGTGCACGGAAAGAGGAATAATATGGGCAACCGAGAGTGGGAACGTCTGGTTACGACCAAACTGCCGCATCACTCTGTGAGGAGCGTAGTCCTCGACGAAGATGTCAAAAACGACAGCCTTACGTGTTAGCCAGTACTCCTGATCCCTCGTGCAGAACGACGACAACCCATTAGGCGCTCGTACGACAATCTCCTCCATGCTGTAAGGTGTCCAGCGGACGTCGTCTGGCCTAATCCGGTCGAACGCCGCCATGTACTCAGGATATGCTCTGTGAACCTGAATGTTTGCCCAAGTAGGCTGTATAGAAAATAATAGTAAGGTGTAATTTATTCAAAAATAAATAGAAACAGGTTCAACCGCGATATAGAAGACTTACCCGCCGCCGGACCCACAACGAACCCATCGTAGGGCCATCCTCCTCCGTCTCCCCGTACAACCCTGCTCTGTAAGTCGAGAAATCCATGACTGGTCGTCCAATACTAAACCGCTCGTACGACCAGAGTTGAAGTAATAGTGAACAACCAGAGAGGATAGCTGACGGGTCGGTCTTTGTGTACGCATCACAAAGACCTCGGTACGTGGCTGCCAAGATAGCGGACGCCCAACTGTACTGCGGCATGGCGTCGAGCTGTGCGTCCGCTATCTCGCGCGCGAAGTGAATCAAGTGCTTCGCGACAGAGTTCCCATGCGACGATGTGAACATTATCCAACCAAACAACCACAACAGATAGGCCTCCAAGTGCCTCGACACAGTGGCCTCATCCGCCACAGGTGCATATACTCGGCCTGAATTAGAAAACAGAAGTTCAAATTTCATTTAACATACACATGAATATTTGATGTTAATGAACTATATCACAGTGTTATCTATTTACCTGAAACTGCAAGAGCCAGGTCTTCGTAGGCCCGTGATGCTGGTTTTCATCAAGAGTTTGATACTCTGGAGCGCCTGGTCGACGCACAACACCCTCGAAACGGACTAGAAGGTCCTCACGCCAAGTGGCCTCCACGTCTGGACGGCTGAGGTGACACCAAGTAAGTAGGAGACGTCCTCGAGTGTGGGATTCATCTCCCCACAAGGAAAGTGGAACGTGTGCGTCTCAGGCCTCCAGCGGTCCACCAATGCCGCAAGTAAGGAACGGTCAAAGTTGAACCGTGTCACCGCATCGGCCGGGGCCTCAACAGCACTAGCCTGCACAAGCCTACACAGAGGCAGTAGACCAGCTGCTCGTAGCCTGTAGCATATACAACATTTATATATAAATATATATTACCAAATCGTCTATATGAGTAAAACAAATAAGTGAACGTGTTATCGTGCATACCTCGGTATCCATAGCTTGTCCAGCCGCCACAACTCCTGAGGTACCCTAGGCCGTAGAACAGGTAGCTCAGCAGCTGTCACAGCACTCAAGTAGGACCGGTGGCGCTGGTCCAACTGTGCGTCCAACAACTCCAAGTGTCCCTCATCCATCGCCATACCTAAAATATCTTAATAATGTAAAAAAATAATGCACAAATATAATTAATACTATGACACAACAAATCAAAAAAATGCAGACATACTATTATTTTTAAAGAGCATTTTCGTCTTGATTCCGCAATCCACGACGTGCACGAGGGCGCCGGCCGTCTTGCGGATTCCCTGAAGGTCCTGCTTCTGCAGCTCCCTCTGTGGTGGTTGCACGCGTGCACTTTTTATAAGTATGTCATGTGCCATTGCACTTGGTGCACCGATGCTCCAGTCTTCCCACTTCTGACTCATCCATATCATTTCTAATGCGCCGTGTCTTACGACGACCAGGCTTCTGTCTTAATTTGTCCTTATCGGGCCCCCGTAGGTAGTTACTACCAGGATTATTTGTAAAACTACCAAATATTACGAAACCATAAATCTCTGCATTCCAGGTTATCATGACTACCTCCTTCGTAAAATAATGTGAGACATACGGCTTCGGGGACAAATTAGTAAGTGAACAAGCTGCTATAACATGTGAGCACGGCCTGTGTAGAAGTTTCGGTTTCATGCACGAACAGCTGCATGAGTTATAACGAATAACACACTCTTGTGCAATTCTCTCTCGATTGCCACCACGACGGCCCCGATCCCTACACAGAACTTCAAAGCGATTCTCTGTTGTGCCCATAGGACGTGCACGATGCAAGCTTGCCTTCTCCACCTTTTTTTTCATGTAATTTGTCATGAATGTTGAAAAAATCAATGTATTATCTGTCATCGCATTAAAAGCAACCATATATCTTTCACGGAAGTATTTGCACGTTCCATGCAAAATACCCTCTACGATTGCTACAAGAGGTAATCCTCTCATGCCTCGAATGACCCAATTGTACACCTCCGCCAAATTTGTTGTCATTATTCCAAACCTCGCCCCATCTGTGTCATATAATAATGACCACTTATCCTTTGGCTCGTACTCAATCCAATCTGAGAAGCACCTGATTGATGACCCCGACCTCCGAACCACGTTCCTCAAGGCATCCGTTAGGAGGCCTGAAAGAGAAACAGACATATCATTCGGGTCTTGATTCGTACGAGTCGCTAACTCTTCTGTTTGCTTTGTTGTTAATTCATCAAGACGTGTCCACATTGCATTGAATTTTCTTTGTTGGTTCTGATTGCACAATCTCTTAAACATATTCATAAGGTGTTTATTTTTGAAATGGCTAAAAAAATTTGCACCCAAGTGCCTCATGCAGCATCTTGATTGTATGTCCGACCATCGAGGAGGAAGATCACGCTCCACTGAACCGTATTGCATATCCGTTATCGCCTTCAACAAACCGGCATGTCGGTCATGTATGACACAAACATTAGGTCGCCCTTGCACCACTGCTAACTTCACACGCTCCAGAAACCAATACCAACTATCTGTGTTCTCACTTTCCACAAAAACAAAAGCAACTGGTAGTACTTGATTATTCCTATCAACACCAATAGCAGTTAGAATCTGACCTTTATACTTTCCTGTTAAAAATGTACCATCCATGCATAAAATAGGTCTGCAATGATAAAATGCCATTATACATTGACCTAGTGCAAAAAAGGCTCGACGAAGTATTAACTTTTCGGCCTCTTTTGGATCAGACACATCCATGATATCATAATATGTACTAATATTTCTTTGTCTGACGGTTTCTAATAATCTTGGTAGGTTCTCATAAGATGCTTCATACGAACCGAATCTCTTCTCAATGACCTTCTGTTTTGCTCGCCACGCCTTCGAATAGCTGATGGTGTATTTAAAATCTTCCTCTATAGTAGTCACTATAGATTTCGGCTCATACCTTAAATTATCAACAATTCGATTATACATGTACTCTGTAATGAAGCTCGATGTAAGAGCAGTATTGGACTTCTCTAATTCTTGTAACTCACATGTATGTTCTGTTACTATAGAGCACTTCCAAATTATACTCCATTTTTGCTCATAAGCATGTACCCTAAATGGACAGTCCGAAAACACACATTTAACATCATATACTTTCTTGTTGGACTTAACAACTACAAAAGACCGCTTCATTGACAGAGACCAGTACTTCACGGTACTCATCACTTCATCTTTGCCTTTGTACATAGCTCCCTCTACTAGTTTATTCTCATGATATTCCCACGGCACAGAATTTCCTTCGTTGATCATCAAATTCTTAGAACTGTTACTCTTCCACTCCAGTGGGACAGGAATTTCATTCTCATCTTCAGATGAGTCAGTTTCAGATATATTCTCATTTTCCATATCTTCCATCGCCATCTCTTGAACTATATGCTCTATGCGCTCTCCTTCGTCCGCTTTACCCGTTGTTACCATAGATGACAGGTGATGATCACCCTCTTCATTATCTTCCTCATTATCATTGTGATTGTCATGGTTCGGACATCCTTCTTCTTCTACACCGTGTACCTCATGAACCTCCTTCGTATATGCCTGAGCAAGAAGGACTAGAGGCCACCCACGTTCTACAGCTTTGTTGACGTATTTTCTCAATGTTGATGTTGCATTAAGCGGTACTAACTCCCAAAAAGTGTCCTCCCGAGCACGACTAACGATACCCATGACCTTAACGTCATGTTGGTTGCTGTCAAGCCCAAATATTCGCATCAACCAATTCTGCACACCACTAATTGTTCTCTCATTTGCCCTAAACACCCATCTACTTACTGAGGCAAATCCTGACAGATCAACCCCGTGTACACCTTGAATAATTTCTCCTTCTCCATAATAAATTTGAAATCCTAACTTCTCTGACATCTGTGTAATCTAAAAATTTCAACTAAAATACCTTTTCACTAATATATTACTAATATTATTTCAACTATAACTATTTAATTTAATAATATATATATAAAATAAGAATATAAGTAATACTACTGAAATATAATATTAATCGCTCAACTGCTCATTACATTATCTAACAATTAATATAACACACATTAAATAATTATATATAAAATTATTTTTTTACTTACCGAAAATTTTCCTCTTCCTCTCTTCTCCTTCTTCCTCTCTTCTTCTTCTCTTCTCTTCTCTTCTCTTTCCCTCTCCTTCTCTTCTCTTCTCCCCTTCAACTCTCCGCGCCAGCCGCGAGGGGCCTTATATAAAGCAGCCACGTCGCCCCCTGTTTGGGCGACAGGGGCCACAAAGTCGCCCCCTGGTCGGGCGACGTGGGGCCCGCCATGCCACGTCGCCCATTTAGCGGGCGAGCACGGCCAAGTCGCCCCCTGGTCGGGCGACATGGGGCCCGCTGCGACACGTGGGGGACACGTCGCCCATCGGCCGGGCGACGAGCTCCACGTCGCGTGTTGGTCGGGCGACATGGCCCAGGTAGCCCGCCAGTCGGGCGACAAGACCCATCTTCGCCCTTCCAACGGGCGACTGGTGGCCTATTCCTGCAAATTTTTAAAAACGGAGACTAATTTTGTAATTTTTTTAAATATGTTTATTAATAAAAAAAATTCCAGTCTAGGTTGGTGTAGGGCTATCGTGAAATTTGGTCCAAAAATCTTTTACTAGTCTGCAGAGCCCAAGAAAATTTGGCCCAAACACCGTCCTTTCAGTTTCGCCCCGTCACTCTCGTCCCCGGAGCGAGTCTCTGCGACCCCCGTCGCCCCGACCCCGACGCGACTGCGCGAGCGACCGGCCCCGCCGCCTGACGCCGGCGCGGCCGCCCGCCCTACCCCGCCGGCCGCCCTTTCCCGCCCGACGCCTGCGGCCTCACTTGCTCCACGCCTCCGCTAGTCCACCGGCGGCCGGCGCTGGGCGCGTCAAGCCGCCGCCCGCTAGCGCCCACGGCGGCCGGCCAGTGCGCGTTGCCCTACGGCTGGCCCCTGCGCCCCGGTGGCCTGGGGACTGAACTGGTCAGTGCTTCTGTTCCCAATTCCGAGATCTGTTCGTGCAAAGATTTTCTGATTTGAGGTAGATGTGCGGGTGTCATTTATGTCTTTTCAAGTCCGGCACTAATTGCTATCGGTAGTACGAGGCTGAGACGGAAAGCAGAAAGGATCAAGCTGTAGTCACAATCGACTCCTGCAATGAGATACTCGGAATTAGTTTCACTATTTCTGAAAACAGCATATGGCAACTGAAAGTAGCACCAAGATACATTTTGCACTGATCCATGACTTGTTTTCTACTGGAAAAGCAGCATCCATTTATTTTAGTGGCCTTTCTGTTATTCTGTATATAGTAGCTTTTCTGTTATTCTGTATATAGTAGTTAAAAGACTGAAAAAGTTGATGGTTTCTAGTTCATACTAAACTTTTACAACAAATGGTCCGAAAAGGAAGTCAAAGAGTGCTAAGCAAACAGACAATGTTGCATACGATGTACTATATCCTAAATGTAGACCATCATAAAAGCATCGACGGAAAATATTAGTCATATCATACCTGTTAAATGTATTATCGCAATTTGGTTAATTTATAGCCATGTTTTACGAAACTTTTTCCTTGGGTTTTATCGTGCATGATCTTTTTTTAGTAGGACTACCCTGGTTTCAAATTGAGGCGTCCCCACATCTTTACGCTTTCAAAGGCAAGTCACATAATACGCGGACGGCGCCTTCTCTCCTTTGTTCCTGCGGGCGGCGATGACTGATGAGATGAGGTTGGCCGCTGTCTTCGGCGAGGCCAAGCTGGAGAAGTCCGGCAAAGAAGCCGGTGTTCTCCCATGCCGGCCCGTGCTCTTCCGTGCCCACTCCCAATCCCAGGGCGGCCTCCGCATCGTCACCACTGACCTCCACTCCCTTGCCTGGCACAGCTCCCTCGACCTCGACGGCCTCCATGACCTCGTATGTTGTGTTGTGTGCGCACCCCCTCCCTCTCCCTCTCTCTCATTCTCCATTGCAATCCTCTGATGTTTGCGTCTTGTGTTGCTGGATGGATTAATCGATGGTTGCGTCACGCTACGCCGCCTTGGAATTCAAATCCAAATCTGAAGCAAGATGACGTTGGCATCGCTGGCTCCTGGTCCGACTTCCTCGACTACCTCAATTCTTCCTTGTCTTCCGGCAATGTCAGGCTCCTCTTCCCTGACACCGCCCGAGGTATTCAGTTCATATCTTCTCCGTCCTACTCCTACACTTCACTATCCTGCCTGGCTGAACGCCAGAAAACCTGAATGCCTTCACCTACCTGTACACGAACACAATGTCATATGCAGGTCCTGATACCGCTCAGCTTGTGGCTACCAAGGCGAAGGGACTACCTCGCATCACTATCTCTCTCGATAGAGTTGCTGCATCTGCACTCAAAGATGTCATTGCTGATTTCTCCCTTGCGCTCTATGAATCTTACAAGACCAAGCAGGAACATGCATCCAGAGGTGGTTCTTTTGGCTTGTTGCTTATTCTTATATATTTCTAATTGTTTCTTTTTCAATATCTTCATTCTGATGACGAAATTTTAATTTATTTGTCATCTTTGTGCCAAATTCTGTTTTCCTTCTTTTGCAGAACAAGACCAAGTGTCACAGCTCATGCAAAGTCTAGCCTCTGAAAGAGTAGGTTATCCCACCATTACCTGCTATATATATTAGTACGAACTTGGTACTGGACTACTGGTGCTTTTGCTTATGCTGCTTCTTGATGAATAAAGTTGGGTACACAGTGTCTTAAGATAGCTTACTCATTTGACATACATATTTGCCTGTCTGAATGTCAAGCAATTTTGCAGTATACTCTGGGTTGCCATAGAATGTTAAAGCAGTTTTTGGCAGCCTAAAAACTAGCGCTTGGCTGTTTATAATGTATATAAATGCTTATATTCAGTGCTCCGTTCTTTACGTAAATTGCTTGTGTGTCATGAAATTAAGTTCCAACACGTTGGTTTCATGTATTAGCCTAGCGTTATAACATAGTATTAGATATCATTTCCATTTTCTCACTTTTGAGAGAACCATTGGGTTTCATTGTGATCTAATACAGCAAAACACTTCATTACTATGCAGTTTTCTTGGTTCAATATTTGAGTATTTAGACTGCATTATGGTGCTGTTTTATAGCCTCTGGATGCATTTATTGTTGTATTTTACAGGAAAAAAACGAAGTAATGCAAAAGCAACTTGAAGCCCTTTCATTCCTCGACAGAAGAAAGGCTACAAAGCCAAAGCTGGTGACTGATCAGGTTCCAAGTGTATCGAGTGCACCTCCAAGCTCTGATCAAATTATTGTTCCTGCGCAGCAGCAAACACCAGGTTACATGGCTTCTTCTTCTGTACTGTAAACCATGGCTTCTTCTTGATGCATACTTGCAAGTAAGAAAGAATCAAAACTGTGTCAGCTTACAGATTTTGCAAACCTGCAGTGGCTTTGCCTAGCAAGGTTCCTCCTGCTAAAGCTAAGAAGCGATTGGTCCCTGTGTCTCGGAGGTTGTACACAACCATTGAAAGACTACTTTTATGTGAAAAAAAGGGCGTACCCAGTGCCGTAGGCTCCCGCACTGCGGGGTCTAGGGAAGGGAAACTACTTTTATGTGAATTGAAGTTAAATTCATATCTGATATCCTGCTGGTACTGATGTTTTCTATTATTCTTTTATTAGGGCAAGAGTACGAGGAGCTTTGTTGCAAGATACTGAAGAAAATGATGATGATGATAACAGTTAGATATTGCTGATTTATTGACGTTGATTCACTCTTTTGGCATGTAAACCTATTACATTTAGGTGAGACTTAGTTTTGTGGCTGCTTGACTTATGTCATACTTGTAGAAAAAGTATATGAGACTAAGTTCCTAAAAGAAAGTATTCTTTCCCTAGCATATTGTCTTTCAAACTTGTCTGTTTGCTCTAGATGAGCTTAGGGTGCTTATCAATCCACATCTACAACTGTTTCAGTAAAGTTATCTTCTATTCTTTTAATCGAAATCGTGTATTTTTTATGATGAACTTTATTAAAAAAATAGCATACATAACTTATTTACATAACACTCTGCACGTACTCTGCCGCATGAACAAGATGAGCGGCCGTTTTGCCATGTTAGCAAATTGGCACAGCTATGAACGGAATGTAACGTTGAACAACTGTACAAATGAAGGTCATTTACAGGCACCCCTCCCTATTGATTGATCCCCAGACTCAAGTTTACTACAGGCAAGTGTCAACTGGCTGCCAGTTTTGCCTTGAATTGAAGAGTGGATTGCAGCTCATTGACTTCCTGCAAATTTGTGTTTCGTCCTGCACTTTCATGAATTGAAGAGTGGATTGCTTCTCTTTGGTTTCCTGTCAATTTGTGTTTGGCCTTGTACTTGCTTGAATTGAAGAATGGATAGCAGCTCATTACTTTCCTGCAAATTTGAATATAAGCTGCTTATTATGCTTATAAAGATGAAAAAGAAGGTGAGAGCATTCATCTTAATTCAACCCAGGAACATACTACTACCTTTGAGTACCGTCTTGGTAGCCATTGCTGAGTGTGCCATTTTCCATGGAACGAGAACGACCATGGTTGGCTGACGCGCTCTTTTTTCGCAGCACAGATGCAGTCATTGAGCTACTGGAGAAGCTCTTGTTCCTCCTCCCACCACCAAAAGAAGAAGCAGCTGCTGCTCTTGATGGCGAGGGCATGAAGAGCTTAATGATGAAGCTGCCAGCTCCCTCCATAGAGACAGAGGGAATACTCTTGTGCCGGCGGTGCACACTCCTTGTGGGTGTGGGTGTGGCCCTAGGAGGAGGAGGAGGCGGCGGCGGCTTTGACAGCTCGGCGATGTCTCGCAGCGACAGTTCATAGGCTTCCTCGGGCAGATTGTCCGCCACTCGAAGCATCATCTCTCGGTGGTACCTGTTGATCGCCTCGTCATCCATCCACAGCCGCTGCTCATTAGAGTCACGGTTGGCGATCTTGGATTGTTGGATCCAGGATTCGTAGTCGAAGTCGACTGCGTCCTCATCATGGGTTTCTGATGAGAATGAGACTGGGCTTGCGAAGGTGAAGGGAGCAGGAGAGGCAGCTGTAGAAGAAGCCATAGTGAAATGTATGCATATGTTTGGGTGACTGCTTACAAACGTTGCTAGCCTCATGTCTGTACTTATACTCTTGTACGTTGTGCTACCTGTTATGCTACTCAACGAATATTGATTGGTTGGTTGGTTGAGGACATTCGTGATCGCGTCTGGTAACGACGGAAATCCAGCACGTACAGCAGGGCATGGCAATTGCCAAGTAAGACCGCCTACCATCTTTGAATCGGGCAAAGCATAAGGAACGGATTACACTTTTCTTTGTTTGATCAAAGCTAAAGTCCTGCTGCTTGCTAGTACGGCACGGCGAGGCGAGCAGCCAACTCGGTACCAAGAAACACAACTAATCAAACAAAATCACCATGAAATTGCCCATCGCACGCAGTATATAATTGTGTTACACACTGTAATGAACACTTGTCGTGCAGCCACGCCACGAGCCTCGCCGGGAGCAGCGTGGGGGGTCGGTGCCGTGGGCTGCCGGTGGCCCTGCTGTCCAGGGACCGGGAGAAGGGCTTCACGCCGTGGTTTCCACTCCTTGGTCGCTCAGGTCGTCGATGCTGCGCAGCAGCAATAGCATGGCGGGCGCCGTAAATAGCAAGTAGTAAAACTCTATCCACCAGACAATGTTGACCCCCTCTGCACGACTCGTAACAGATGCATTGAAACTTGCTGCTTGTTTTCACATCACCCGTCCTCGCATCCTGACGAAGTCATCGCATCGTTGGTCACTCGTTAATTACCATGGCCATGGTTTCTCCCCTCCACACGGTGATCGACGCTG
This sequence comes from Bothriochloa decipiens, assembly GCA_023333625.1. Taxonomy (NCBI): domain Eukaryota; kingdom Viridiplantae; phylum Streptophyta; class Magnoliopsida; order Poales; family Poaceae; genus Bothriochloa; species Bothriochloa decipiens. The sequence continues at coordinate 18,892,719 of CM041641.1, read as the reverse complement.
CCCGGTGGGACGCCGAGCGCCTCATTGGCCGCCTCATCATAGTCGTCCACGCCGCGTTGCTCGACGCCGGCTTCGTGCCGTTGCCCCACCGGTCCCGGAAGCCTGGCCTGGTTCCGAAACAAGCGGGCAGGAAGCGTCGGCTCTCTCGCTTCGCTACGGCGCACCGCAGCTGCTGCTGCAACGGCGTCCGCCGGAATCGGAGGTCGCCGTGTTGAGGATACTGGCATACGGGCGGCGGCACCTCATCCTCTACGTGCAGTGCGACGGCGACCCGTGGCCGGCGGAGCGGTGCGTGCTGCGTGCAGGTGGACGCGCTCGCCGCGGTGCCGCTCCTGTCAGACAGCCTGGCCGGCACGACGCGCGCGCTGAGGAGCGACGCGACGCTGGCGGGGCTCTGGCGCTGGCAGTCGGACGACCTCTGCCGCCGCGTGCTCGTCGACGTGTGCCGCACGAACGGCGTGGAGGTGGAGCCCACCTTCATGTCGCTCCCCGGCGACGTGAGGGCGGCGATCTTGGCACGGCTCACGGAAGGTGCGGACCTCGCGCGCGTCGAGTGCGTCTGCACCGGGCTGAGGCGCCTCGTCGCCGAGCGCGACGGCGAGCTCTGGAAGGGCAGGTGTGACGCGCTGACGAGTGGCGTGTCGGGGTCGTCCCTCGTCGCCAACGACTGCAGTGGCGGCCACTCCTCGTCCTCGCCGCCGGAGACTAGCTGGAAGGAAGGGTACGTGAGAGCCAGGCGGTGGTGCCAGCCGCCTAAGCCTGCAGCGTCATTGGTAACTCGTTGCGTGCAGTACAGATTTCGGGACCGCATTCTTTTTTTGTGCCACTAAACTATGATGATTAGTACTTCAAGAGCTAGACAAGGGACACGCACACGGTATAGCAGCTGGTTGGAACTTGGAAGGACAGCGGAGGAGGCTCAGCTGTGGATCGCGGTGAGCAACAAGCACCTAGCAGTTCTAGAGCAGCGAAGAGTGTTGTTAGCTTCGGCTTTAGCGTTGCAAAACGTTGTTCAAATGTGGAACCTAGAGCTAGTTTTGGGGCTTTGGTGGGGTTTGATAAGCTTACGCTTACCATTATGCCCCTTTGTAATGTTTAACCACTCTTCTGTTTAATAAAAAACGTGCTAAAGCATGATAAAAAAATAGACAAGGGACATGCAGTAACAAGCACATCAAGAAAATAAGTCATCACAGAATTAAGAACTTTACAAGGATGAGTTTGTCATGCTCCAATTTAGTGCCAGCAAGGAGGAGATTTGGAAAAGGCCCAATAGTTTTTGCTTGATCACAATCATTATCTTGCTATTAGTCTAAATAAGTCATACCAGATAAGATCCCAACGAAGTATCATAGAGGCGAATAGGTAGTGGAGGCCTTGGGGTGGTCAGTCGACGCCCCTCTCTGACATGTGGAGCCGTGCTTCTGGTGTAAACTCTTCTAGCTTGATCATCCTTGGTGGGTAGATGTATGTGGGGCCACTTGATCATGTCAGTTCCTTGATGTGTGGGCCATCTAATCCATGGGATATGAATCGAGCCATAAAGAAAACACATATTGCATCCAAAGGCCGAAAGTGTCCTTAAGTGTGTTTTCTCGCTTTTCACTTGGATTGGAGGGTAGTAAACCCACCAAGGGGGTCGCTCGACTCCACCTAGGGTCGACCAACTCTAAGGAGTGCCCCTCTGGGCTCACTTTGTTCCATATTCACTCCTATTATTTGAAGAGAATATGCTCATGTAATGTTCATTTTCTTTTATTCCGAGGCATGTTGGCGGTATTTTTTGATATATAAAAGTGAGTCATTTTTAATGTCAACAGTTGGGCGTGCCCCAGGAAAAATAAGACTCGAGAAAAAAGTTGTAGAATTGAGAGCTCCCTGCACATTAGGGAAGAAGATTTGGGAGTCGGGACCTCCATGAAAGTAGAGATTCGAGTTTTGGACCTTTGTGTGTATAGCGTTGTGTTGGAAATGCTATTACCATTATCTTATTAGTTAGTTATTGTAAGTCTTAAAATATTGGTTTTGTAAATTTGTGGAGTCTACTAGTTTATCCCATTTTGATTCATTCGCTGTTTTCATCTAGGTTTTCAGCAATTGAAAACCAATATTCCACACATGACGGTGACAACATTGTCTGATCTTCTTTTTTTTTTGTGAATGGTCCAGTACGCCTATCTAATTTGAAATAAAAGCTTGATGTTGTAAGTTTGAATCTGTGCATGTTATAGCAACTCCAATAGAGTCTCTATATCCTTTCTAATTATTAGGAATAGAAATTTTGATTAAAAAAAAATCCTCCAAAAGCTTTTTATTTGGTTATTCACGTATAACTATTTTCTATTTAGATTTCTCGTATACAAAGATAGAAAACATGAATGGCTCACCAGAGGACATACAAGATATAGATAAATGATTGAAAAGTATAAAGATATAGAAAACAACTTTTATGCAAATGACTCTAATGATGATTTAGAGAGAGTGCTTTAGAAAAATTCTTAGAGATGCTCTTAGATTACTTGAACTACCAAACCAAAATAAAATATCGCATTTGCTAAGTTTGAATTAAATTCGAGTTAGTAATTCGTGGAACTATCTCAAACTGTCTCCTTATTAATGAAGCCAGAATCTGCATCTTTTAGAAAAAAAATGTATACCACTATGGTTTTTTTTTAAAAATATGGAACAACTCATTCAATCTTGCACAGCACAATACTGTACACAATTGCAGAATTCGGAAGAGTTTAGATCGTGATGACTATAGTTTAGTTAGAGTGGTTAATCCGTTAATGAGATGGGTAAACGAAGAAGAGAAGACTGTGAATCTGAATGTCAAACAACTTTGACTGTTCGCGGCTCCCTCGCTCGACTGCCGCGCCGCTTCCACCGATTTCCTCTCCCTGGCCAATCAAATGTCTTCGCCTCCGTCATAAAGACACCCAGCAACCAGCAGCCCAGCGGACGTCTCAGGCCCCCAGCACACAGCACACTCCTCTCTCTCTCGGCTCTCGCCGACTCGCCCTCAGTTTGCTTCCCGAACCCTACCGCGAGTGCGAATGGAGCTGCGGCGGCGCGAGCATGAGCGCCTGCCGCTGCAGGCCGGGGCACGCGAGAAGCTGGACGTGCCCGAGCGGTCCGCCGGCGCGCTCGAGTTGCTCGCCGTGAAGGAGGAAATGACTGGTGGTGAGTTGAGACTAGCTACGGTGGACGGTGTTGTTGACATCAGCTCCGACGACTCGACTCCGACTCCGACAGCGACGGTCAGGCTCCTCCACCCCGATCCACCGCGTTCCTCGTTTGCCCTCGCCCATACTCTTTTCTTTTTTGTTGCGTATGCAATAGCTAGATCGTCTCCTCTTGTGGTTGTTAATTAAATTTATTTAGGTATGGTGGCATTTTTGTGAGGATGGATTTATTTACTTTTGCTATATATATGGTTTTCGTGAGTTTGTAACACGTTGTTTGATCTTTTGGTACATAATCTATCTATAAGGTGCATGTACAAACAATGTAATTTGGAGAAACATATATACTCCCGCATAAGCCAAATGTATCATTTTAATGAAATTTTGAATAAAATGTCTTGGTGTATTTCGTTCAAAATTAAAATATCTTGATATAAGGAACTACAGATCAACTGTTAATCGTCTCATGTGACAATCTTGTTGTAGTATATTGAATTTTTCTTATTGAATAATGAATAATTCAAGATTAGTCTGTCAGTGTGTATCTTTGGCAGCGGCTTTAGTGAGTCTGGAAGAGGAAAAAAGGCGATGTCGATCTTCATTGTCGATGTAGCTTAGTCTGCGCATAGCTGCTCACTATGTGTGTCACACAATGTATAATCAGTCCTATGTAAGTTCGGGTAGTTGGCTAATGCACAGGCACCTCGCGTAATGGCATTAGCGCAACTTGTAACACAAAAAACTCTCGCTTCTTGTAATCAAACACGTGCTAAGCACTTTGTCGAAAAAAAGAAGAGGAAAAAAGAATGGCATTGGCATCGAGATCAGACTTGATTATTGAGCATGATCCAACCCTAACATGATTTTGTTGTTCCAGCAGAAGAATTGTTGGTGTGTAATACGAGATCTTCAGTGAGAAAAGGTAGCAATCAAGAGAAGCTCTCAGGGAAAAAGAGGACTGCTGATATGCTCCAAGAAGATTCAGGGTTCAAGGCAGGGGAAGGCGCACAAGAAATAGCAAAAGGCCAGGTAAAATTTGCAATTGTTGTTGATTAATAAATGTTTAGTAACGCAACCTTGTTTCACTAGGTTTTTTTCTCCGGTACTAAGAGTTTGCTTAGGATATGTGCGATAGTTGTTAGTATGCATATAGTAGGAATTTAATGCATGTGCATTCATAATTTTGGTTAACCTTTCACAGTTTATTTTCCTTCCCCTCTTCTAAGGAATCCAGTAACAACAAAACCAGTGGCCAGATCTTGATGTGCAGTCAGCCAAAAAAAATATGTGAGGCTGTGGCACTGCTAAATGGGCCTCAGAGGGAGAAGGTGAAGGAACTTGGCTTTGGGTCTTTGCTTGATTTCAGAATGGACGAACATTGGCCAGACTACAACCTTGTAGTCTGGCTTATGGATCACCTCTACCCAGATGACCAGGACCCAGACACAATGGTTCTTTATTTTGGGGGCGACAGGAAGCTTTTGATAACGACCACAAGGTAAATTGTGTTCTGGGGCTGCAGAAGGGAAAATTTGATCCACCATCTATGCTTACAAATCCATTCAAACACAATGGCCTTCCATTATTAAGAAACAAACTAGGGCTACCAGCAGGCAAAAAAATTGAGGTTGATGATCTTTTAAAGAAAATACAGTCTGGCGGCACTGACGAGTTTACAATGCAGTGTTTCATGCTGATTGTAATTTGCAAATTAATGGCTTGTGGCTCCAGTACATATATCACAGAGAGTGCATGGAACATGGTCAATAAAGACTTTCACAAGTTTGGTCACATGAATTGGTGCAAATTCATTGTCGACCAAATAAAGTATTCTGCAGATATGTGGAAGGAACAGGCTGGTAAACGTAAAGGAAAAATAGTATATGGCTGCCCTGCGTTTCTTTTGGTGAGCATCTTCTGTAGTAGTTATTTATTTTTCTCTGCAGTAAAGATGATGTGCTTCCACAGGTTTACCTATAATGTATGCTAACATTGTACTACATCTTTACCTATTCTGTTTTTCTTTCATTCAGATGTATTACCTCGATAACTTAGATTGTGATCAGAAAATGAGTTGTGTAGAGGTTCCACGTGCCAAATTCTTTGGCAATTTCATGATCCCGAGGTTGGTGACGGCTGATAAGCAGGAGGAGTATGGTTTGCCAAGATATGGGAACCTAAACGTGATATTCAGTGGTAATGTAGTATATATTACTTTTACAGTAACTTCGAGGTTTTCAAATTATACATGCAGTAGTAATGTAGTATACGTTTTTGTTCATTCATATTCATGTTGTGCAGCTAAGAGACCAAAGGGGTACCTGCTATGATGAGATGGCAGAATCAAGCAGACATGTGACAACAGACATGCCTATCCCTGACACCAGTGATACTGATATTTTTGGTACCTTCCCTAGCCCGCATAACCAGACCCAGATTGGTGATTTATCTTCTCACCAGAGTTTGTGTCCTCTGAATAAAAATAATGCCAAGCAGCAGCATCGGCAGCTCGACATCAGACAGATAGAACCAGAAGGGAGAAAGGGAAGAGAATGGAGATGGTCTGAATGGTTATGATAAGCAGCAAACTACGGCATGTAATTCAAGTGAGTTGTTTGTCCACCAGGAAACTGATAGCGACATTGCCATGGCTACTCAGGGGACAAGACCTCCCCAGGAGGCATCAGACGAGTTCCATGGTGATCCAAAGGTATCTGCTGTACCCCAAGGTGAACATGAAGTGACTGGGGGTTCTGAAGACGGTAAGCTATTTTTGACGTGCTCTATTGCTTTACATGATTTTTTTCCCTCATCTTTTCCGTGAATTAACAGGCTGTATCAACATTTGTTACTATTACTACAGGCTACAGAGACGTACAGGTCCACAGTGTCCAAGGTGCAGCAGAGGATGTCGTGCAGCTTGCCAGCACTTCCACGAATGAGCAAGTGAACTCTATCCTTCCATTCCTTCCACAGGCATGGCCTTCCAAAAGATTCTTCTTACCAGTCTTGCTTAAATTAAAGATACTTTTGCATAAGTTAATAGCTCATCATGTGCTGATCCCACAACTAACAGATTCGTGCATCAGTTGCTTCGGGTGTTCGGACCTCAGACCTGGAGCAGCAGGTTCAGGAGCTTACTGAGAAGCTAAGCAACAAGGAAGAGGAGCTTCAGGCAACCAGAGAAGCGCTGAGGGGAGCCCAATCCACCATTGCCAACAACGAGGAGGTGCTTGAGGGAACCGGAGCAAAGCTGAGGACGGCGCAGGCGTTCCAGCTGGAGGCACAGTCTGCGGTCGCCGCCATAACAGCCTCGCCCTGCGATTGAGTGCCACGTTCGTCAGGCTGGGTGCGGATCCCCCATCCCCATCCGGCATGGTTAGCAGTAGCTCCTCTGAAGGAGGCCGTGAAGCTGCTAGAAGACCTGGTGTCGCGTCTAGAGCCCGTGTTGTGCAGCCATGCCACGAGCCTCGCCCAGAGCAGCGTGGGGTATGGTGCCGCGGCGCTCCTATCCAGGGGCCAGGAGAATGGCGTCAAGGCCCTGCACGATGCCGTGGGTGCGGACACCAAACGGTTTGTCCAGTCGCAGGGGCCTGATTTCCCCTCCTTGGTTGCTCAGGTCGTCGATGCTGTGCGGAAGCAGCATGGCAACACAAGGTTTTTTTTTCCGTAATAAGCAACGCAAGATTGTAGATGCTTTTTTGAGCTTGGACTCCTAGTAGTATACAACTTATCTTTACTCTACACAACGCACTCACACCACCACATACACGCACACCCCTAGAAACTACAACCTATACACCTCAAATGTCCTTGTAGAGATCACCGAAGCTACGAGCCTGTAGACAACGAATACGTCGTAGTCTCATTGTAACGCCACGTGAGTGTCTAGGACCTATACGAAACAAATCTAGGGAAATACCCCTATGCGACACCCAATATTCGTCCCAACTGGGAATCGAACTTGGGTGGGCACGCTCCACAGCCGGAGACGATGCCACCGTGCTACGAGCGCGTTCATAAAGAGCAACTCATCGAAGGTGTCAACACTATGCTTGTTCGCTGCAGCTTATTTCTGCTTATACTTCCGCACATAACACTATTGTTTGTGTGGCTGAAGAAATCCTAGATGCACATCAGGCTGGGAAGAGACTCAAGGCTGACGAGCAAGCTGACGCCGACCACAAGGCATCCTGAAGACTGGTGCTGGCGAATTCTGTCGCGCTTCTGCTTCTGGAATGTTTCAGTAGTTATGGGATTTCTCTCTGGTCTGTTTTGTTGTGGCTGGGTCTGTTCTTAGCCCAGTGGAAACTGTCTGTTATGGAACATTCTGATGTTTTCAGGTTTTGCATCATGAATGGGAACTGGAGAGGGCTCGGGCAGCACGAATGGGAACTGGAGAGGAAGGAGGGGGTGAGCGTAGGCCTGGAGGTGGCATTTATATCGCCTTGTCGCACGCGATGGGGTGGGCTCCACTACTTTCCATGTGTAACACCTCTGGTGTTTTATCAACTAAAACCTGTCATATCATCATATGCATTGCAAAGCATTCATGTTTAGGTCAACCTTGATATGCATCAACTAAAACAAGTTTATATTTTATAGGTTGCTTTTGTTTCTGAAATGTTGTGTCACATGAAATCATAAAACCTAATTTCAAATGTCATCCAAAATACTTAGTTTATATTCTATGTACTTGAGATGTAAACTGTGTTTACACTGGTGTCAAGCATAGTATATGAATCTAAGTACAAGCCCTAAAAATGATTTTCATATTTAAAATTGAATTTGAATTTCAAAGCTTATTCCCAAGTCTTGCAATTCAAATTTAAATTCAAATTAGAAAGCTATAAAATATTTTTCAAAAGTCAACTTGGTCAACCAAGGGTACTATTGGGTCATGGACCCAAAAATGTCCTTGGATGATGTTTGTGATCACTAATGACCAACCAATTAAATTAGAAAACAAATCGAGTTTGTTTTCGCTTCTGAAAACCCTAATTTTAAACCCTGTTTTACCCCTTTTTTCATATTTCAAAATCTATAAAGAACTTTGATATACTCTCAAAATATGGTTCGTAGATCTTGACAAGATCTACAAGTTTCATATTCAAAAATTTTCAAGTTTCTAAAAATAATTTTAAATAAATTTAAAAATACAGTTTTCCAACATTTGTCCCCCTTTGATTTTAAAATCATAATTCAAAAATTATGCATAATTTAGGAAAAATTTATATATGAAAAATGTTTGTTTTAAAAAGTTGAGCATTTATAGATTTGAAGATTTTCAAGTTTTATTGAAAAATAAAAAATAATTTTAAATATTTATTTCTAGGGTTTGGCTCCCCTTTTGAATTTGAATTCATATTTGAAAACTAACAAGAATTTAAAAATGTTTATTAAATAAAACGTATAGCTCTTGAAAAGTTATGCAAATGATATTTTTGGAGATCTTCAAGTTTTTATATCTTTTTAAAAGTAATTTTAGAAAATTTGATCTAGAGTTTAAAAAGGGGGAATGAACAGTGACGGGGCCTATGGGCTACCGCCATGGCCGGCTTTTCAAGCCGCGTCGCCGTCCACCGTCGCCCATACCGGCGTACCACAGCCGCCAGCTCGCCCCTGAACACTCGAAGCTTCACCGTCGTCATGTTGCCCGTCCATACCTCGCCCCTGCCCTATAAATATGCGCAGCCGGCCGTCGTCGTCTTCTTTTCTTCCTGCTCGCCATCGCCGACGACCTCCCTCCGCCGCTCGAATTCGCCACCGTCGATCCACTGCTGCTCAATTGCTCTTGCCAAAAGCTCTGCCACATCCTTGCGCTCAGTTTGAGCTAGCTCGTGCTCGCTCTCCCTGCCCGAGCCCTCCCGTGCGACGTCGTCTTCCTCGCGCACGGTAACCGCGCCGCCGTGAGACACTTCGCCGACGACCGCCGCCATCGCTGGTCATTTTCTTTCATCTCCTATACTATCATTCTCGCCATCATCTCCTCTGTCTCATGCGCTACTTGGTTGGTCCGTTGGTGCACAGGAGTCGCCGTGACGCTCACCTTGTCGTCGAAGCACCGTCGCCGCCATCCCTGCCGCCGCGGAACTTCCACCTCCGGCCACTCTGAGCCTTCATCTTCATGCGCACCGCGACTGTGGTGAGCTCCTAGTGCTCATGGTGTCGTTCTTTGGGTCCGGCGTGCCTTGTCGTGACCGGCCATCACGGGTCGCCGCCGGCACCACCATGCGAGCGCCGCCGCGCGCAGCTGCTCAGGCTAGGAGCTGATTTCGGCTCAATCTTCTGCTCTGTCGTGCTCGCGTGGGTGCGTTGCATGCGTCCATGTGCTCTTGTTTGCCGGAGAAGCTCCGATGAGCTCTACCGCTGGGCCGCCGTGCCGCCATGCCGCCATGGTCGCCAGCGAGGTACCTTCGAGGTCCTTACCGCCGCATTAGCTAGGCTATCTTGTTCCGCGTGTTGAGATGAGCCTGTAGAGCCAAACTTCAGGCCGGAGACCTCGCGGCCGGTGAGATATCGCCGCTCAAAATCCGCTCGCCGCCGGTCAACGTCGGAAAAGGATTTTCCTTTTCCTTTTCTATTTTCAGAAAAATAATTTAAATGCCTTTTCTTTGGAAAATCATAGTAATTCATGTATAGTTTCAAAAATTCTAAAAATTTATACATATGCTCTTTATGATATCCTATACCTAGAAAAAATATGAAATGCCAAATTTGAGTACTTTTTGCATAAGTTAAAATTATCTCTTTTAATTAAAAAATGCATCTTCAATGATTTTTAATAAATAAAATAATTGGCTTTTATTTCTGAAAATTGTTTTGCCATCTATTTAGACTAAGAGCTTTTCAAAATAAATTTTGAGATTAGTTAGATAACTTTAATTTTATGCCTTTAATTTATGCTTTTAAATAATTATTTAATCCCTTTAATCATGCTTAATCATTATAGGATTGTTTGACTTTGGGATTGATTGATGACCTTGGATCATTAACCTTAATGACCTTTGGTACTTTAATTAATTGTTTAAGTTTAACTTAATCATGTCATTAGAGTTTAATCAACGTCATCTTATGTGTTTAATAAACTTCACTAAAGAAGTAGTTGACCTTAATGAACTTAATAAGTTTTGTTGGCTTGCAACTTTATCGTGAAGGAAAGTTGTACTCAAGTCCTTAATCTGGTCATGCATCCATCGAGCATCATGTTTACTATTCTATCATGTTGAAGCATATCATTTTATCGTATAGTTTCCATTAACGGAGAGTTTAACGTTGTTGCACCAGATCCCAAGGAAGAGCAGACTCAGGAGTTGGAAGTTGATCCAGAGCTCGAGACCGTCTACCCCGAATACCAAGGCAAGCCCCGGATGCATTTAAAACCCTTTCTTGATTTTATGAAGTTTTTATCGCTTAATTTATGAAATGCTGCATTAGGGATTAGGAGTTGAGTGAAAACCTACCAATTGCATTACCTGTCTTACTTCCATATTTCTTGTAACCTGTTTTTGGAAAATGCGTAGTAATGCTTAGCCCTGCTTAATCAGTTAGGTTTTTAAAAGGTAAAAGAATGAAAAAGATGAGGTTGGCTTTACCTGTTGGAATCATGATGATAACTAATAAATTGAGTCCGGACGGTTAACTTGCATTGGGAAAGGAGTCCCTCTGTAGTGTTTCCATCTGTTGATGCCCTAGGTCCCGTCCGATGATGACCTGCGTGTATCGAGAAATTAGAAAATCCTCATGCATGAAGTGATATACAGTGGGCTAGAGTCCCCACGTATGTCATGGAGTGATATATAGTGGGCCAGAGTCCCCACATATGTCATAGTGTGGTATACTGTGGGTTTAAGTTCCCAAGTATATCGGTACACTGGGTCTAAGTGCTCACGTGTATCATGTGGTGATATATGGCTGCGGTTGTTATCCCGATATATCTGTGATCTGGTATGCATCGGAGTTAGAGTCTCCGGTATCCCAGTGATCTAGGTCCCAGCTGGGTATAAAAATGGATTCGAATCACCATTGCTTCTCCGAGAAGAAGACTCGATCTCTGTTCATCATCGTAGTAACAACTTGAATTATGGTTAAGATTTATGAATGGAGTTGGTTGATAATCTTGAGCTAGAGCAAAACAACTTTATTTTTTCTGCCGAGCTTTTCTGCAAAAATTCTTATCTTTTGCAAACCTTACCTTGTCCCTCTAGCCCGTATTTCTGAGTCTTCACCCCTCTTTTTCGTTGGGTCAGTCTTGTTGAGTATCTTGTACTCAGGGTTTGTTGAACCTTTGTTGTAGGTGAGTCTCATGCGCAGGATTGCTTTGCACCCTGCTGCATGACAGTCGTTGCGAAGAGTGACGACGAATATGCTGTCTCGCTCTTGGGCAGAGCGTATCATCAAGGTTTTGTAATAAGTTATATTGCTATTCCACTACTACTGTGGTTTGTTATAATCCAACTTATGGTTTGTAAGTTTTAAACTAAATGGCCTATAAACTTATGTTATTGTAATCCTTTCGCTATTTTACTCTGATATATCTTATTTGTATAAACTGTTGTAATACTGCAATGTCTCTTTGTAATGATTGATCCTGCTCGAAGAATCGTGGATGATTCGGGATTTACCCGACAGACCTTTTAAGTGTTATGGAACACATTCATGGTTATTTGAGTCTGTTTAGACAATAATAATGCATGTGGACCATATGATTTAGGAGGTTTTGCCACACCACGCAAGTCTCTGGTCAACGACCGAGCCACGGTGAAAACTGGTCGCGCCAAATATTTGGCGCGACCACGTGCTTTGGTCGCGCCAAATCATTTGGTGCGGCCAAAGGGGATACAACATAAAAATATTTTTCAAACAGGTTTTTTTTTGAAATTTTGATTAAAAGAGGATCAAATTTTAAAAAAATCCTCTGTTTTGTTGTGGCTGGGTCTGTTCTTAGCCTGGTGGAAACTGTCTGTTAGGAACATTCTGACGTTTTCAGGTTTCGTAAATTTCAGTCAGCTAAGTTCTGAGTCATAACTGTAGCGGTATCTTTTGTTTGCACGTTCAGGTTAAGATGTCTGTAGCTTTGTCTAGTTCTGTTCGTTCTGTTATGATCTACCATACTCTTGTGTTTTCGAGTAGCCAAAATATGAATTAAAATTTGCGTGGAAACCATATGACATCACCTCATAATGATAATGCTGCCTACCTCGGCGCCGACTTGGAGCACTTGAAAGATGCCAAAAAAAAAATATGGAAGCCACAGCTAGGCGTATAGGAGACACAAGATGCTTAAACGCACTTGAAAGATACCTGAATTATGAATTTGTGTCCTCGGTCGAATCATCCACTGGAGCAGTAAATAATTCGAACTGTTCCATTGGCCACGGCTGAAGGCAAAGTAGGTAGTCTAATTCACACAGAATCACACTTGTATCCTGTATTCCCATGGAGTCCAAGTAGGTTTGTCTGCTCTCTGCTGTATCTGTTCATTCTCATTTCAGTAGATGGGGGAAGATGAACACAGCTGGAGCAGTGGATCCAAACAAAGATTGCCGACCCAGCTCCAAGGTTTCGCGGCAAGCGGTGCCTACATACCCTGACCTGATGACGGGCGCGCATGCATGCCGATAAGTAGCGCACGTCACTCCCTCTCTCACCGGCATCCCTTTCAAAGCCAATTCTTCTTGCCCATACCTGCTCCTAGAAGCCTTCCACAGTGTGTACACGGTACACACACAGCTTGGCGCTTGGTCGAGAGCTCAAGGTGCCAAGCCTACGCAAGTGCAGATGGCCGAGCACCACCTCCCGCCGGTGCACGCCGACCACCACCATCACAAAGGCGAGAGGAAGGGGGTCCACGCCGACGACCTCAAGCCCGGCTCGCGCGGCCGCCCCCGGTACAGCTACTACTATGGCGGAGATGGTGGCCACGGCGCGGCGCGCGCCCTCTGCTTCGCCATCCTCGTCCTCCTCCTCGCCGTGGGGATCACGCTGCTGGTGCTCTACGTCGTGTACCGCCCGTCCCACCCCACCTTCGCCGTCACCTCGGCCGCCGTGCTCGCTCTCTACAACGCCACCGCCAACAATGCCGCCGCCACCGCCAACAACGCCGCCGCCACCGCCAACACCGCCGCGGCGCCCACCGCGCTGGCCGCGTCGTTCCAGTTCACGCTGGTCATCGGCAACCCCAGCGGTCGTTCGGCGGCGCGGTACGACCGGCTAGCGGCGTACGTGGCGTACCGCGGGGAGCCCCTGACGGCGCCCACGCCCATGCCCCCGCTGGCGCAGGACGCCGGCACCGCCGTGGCGGCGGCGCCCGTGCTGGGCGCAGGCGTCGCCGGGCCGCCCGTGCCCGTGTCGCCCGACGCCGCGGCGGCGCTGGCGGCCGACGTGGCCAACACCGTGCTGCCGCTCCGGGTGGTGCTGCTCGGCCGCGTCCGGTTCGTCAACGGGCCGTTCCACAGGGGGTGGCACTCGCTCTACGCCCGCTGCGACCTCCTCGTCGGCGTCCGCAAGATCGGGAATAACGGCGCCGCCGCCGGCGGTGTGCCGCCCCAGGCGCAGATTCTTGGCGACCCCGACTGCAACGTCGACATGTGAATATGTGATCGATCGGCGGGTCATCTCTGTAATCAAGGGATCATCATCTCCTGTCATGTGGACGTGTAAGAGCATACATACTATAGCAATCTACGTGCATATATATACGTGAATGTCCGTCTCTGCGTATGTGATCTGCATATGCAAAAACAAAATTACGTGTACGAACCAGAAACAAATAACGAGTTGTAGTGTAATGTTTGGCAACAGTAGTTCTTTGTTAGTCCTCCTGGATCTGAAACTGAACTTGCACACAAAAGCAATGGGTCTGAAATGTTTAGATATGTCAGATGGAGGGAAAGATGATCTTACGAACTGTGCCGGCACTTGCAGGCCTGCAGCTACTTCCTACGACGGCGGACTCAGCCGTCGGTGGTTTTTGGAGCTTTCCTCCACTTCCGTGGGAATCTCAAATCTGCGAATGTCTCCGAGCGGGAATAACGGTGCTGCCGCCGGCGGTGTGCCTCAGGCGCCGATTCTTGGCGACCAAACTGCAACGTCGACCTGTGAATATGTGATCGATCGGCCGGTCATCTCTATAATCAAGGGATCATCATCTCGTGTCCTGTGGACGTGTAAGAGCAGAGTATACATACTATAGCAATATATCTACGTGCATATATATATATACGTGAATCTCCGTCTCTGCATATGTCATCTGTAATTCTGTATACGCAACTAATTTTGTATACGCAAAACCAAAATTACATGTACGAACTATTTAGATACTCAGACATCCCTTCCCCCAGCCCCCGCGTCGCTCCCTCCAGGGGTGACTCGGGCGGCGCGGCTCACCTCCGCCTCCAAGCTCCACCTCAACTCCTCATCCCTGGCCGCCTCCGGAGCTTGACGCTGGCTCTCCGGCAGAGGGCAAGGACGGCGGCGGCTGGGTCTTTCCCACTCGTCGCCCTCCCAAGGTGCTCCCGAGGAGGCGAGGATGGCTACTTAGGATTGGCGGCTGGCGGCGGGATCCCGCCCTACTGCGCCCGGATCCGGCATCCACGGCCGGATTTGGTCTACTGGCACGCAGATCCGAAACGTGGTGGTAGGGAGCGGCTGCGGCATCGCGGTGGCGTCGCGGTGGTGCGGTGGCAGTGCAGCGGCGGCATGGGAGCTGCGCAGGTCGTGATGGCGTGGATGGCTGTGGCGGTGCGGTGGTCTGGCGGCGGCCCGTCCGAGCAGCGTCAGGCGTGTTGGCCGGGCTCTGGATTTGGTGATGCCTGACCCGCGTCGGTGTGGATCAGAGGCGTGGTGGTGTGGTGGTGCAGCGGCGCGTTCGTGCGACGGGCGTGCTGGCAGCAGCGGTTCGGCGGTCTGACGGCGACGTCGTGGTGATGTGGCCAGCCTTGGTTTGACTAGTTGTGCTCTGGCGGCATCATGGTGGTGATTGTTGGCAGAAACCCGGTGTTGGCCACCCGTGGTACGATGGTGGCGCGGCCGGAGGTGCCTGGCTGACTGGGTGGTCGTCAGCCTTGGCCTCCTTCTTTGGGGCAGGGGCTCTTCTTCTGGTTTTCGACGTGCTGGTGGCGGAGGCTCGTTCGAGGCTGCTGTGGGCTCTGTGCGGTGGACGATGTTGGGGCTGCTTGCTAGGGGGACGGTGGTGGGCTAGGCGATCCGGGGCTTCTTCTGATCTCGGCTCTCTTCTCTCCTCCACCAGTCTTTCGCTTGTGCAGGCTGGTACCTCAGGCCAGCTACCTATGTGGGACTCTGGCGGCGGCAGTTGTGAAAGATGATGAGGTTGGAGCGAAATCTTGGACGGCGACGTCTGAGGACGCGTGTCCTCCCTGAAGGCGTCCTTTACTACCTCTCTTCCTACCACAATGGATCACAGGCGAAAACCTTCCCCGGTCGGGCTAGCTTGTCGATGCCCTTGGCCTCGCTTCCTTCCTGAAGGCTCTGCTAGGCGATCCAAGCTCCAATGCAGGTCTCATACCGCCTGTCATGGGGTCAGGTGCTCGGTCCAAAGGTTCTTCAAGTTGTATCTTTTAGTTGAGGTTTCCTTTAGTTGAGGTTTCCTTCAATCGAGTTGTTTAGTGGGGTAGTTGGTGTTAGTGAGTAGTTTCAAGCGCCACATGTCACTCATTTGACCATGCCTCAATAACTTTTGTTCATTTTATTGTCATTTCACTGCCATATCTTCTTGAGAGACTGCAAACTTTTCGCCTGTTAGTCTGCCAAGCTTTCCCTACACCCCCACACTGGTTCATTCTTTTATTACACTGAATTCATTTCAGATCTATTCTTTGGGGAAAGATACTTCTTCAATTCCTTGCTCCCAAGATGCCCACCTATGGAGCTATCTCCTATGCCCGCATGAAAGGCACGTAGCTGATGTTTGGTGCCAAATATTTACCCTGTAATATTGAATTATGTAGCCCTCGTCTATTTTTATGTAAAACTCTAAAACACTAGTGTGCCTATGGCACTCTTTCCGTGCACCGGCTCGTCGGCATCAATGGAATCAATTCAGGTGTGGCTCTCACCCCTCCGGTGACGTCTTCAACAAATTCCTCGCTCCCTTCTTCCTCCTGTGTTCTTTACTATCTGCTATCCCACTCTTCTTTCTTGTCCCTTCCTCCTCGCTATTAGTTTACACTTCCTCTTCTTTGTTCCTTTCCTCTCCCCTGTTAGTTCTTTTCCTCGATCCATTATTACTTTTCCTTTTTGTTTCGTAAGATTTTCCAAATTTCTCATAGATCTCCTTCATTGTTTCTATATGTTTTATAGTTTTATTTTTTCTCTATATCCTTTTTCTTCATCTCTCTCGATTTCTCCATTTCTTTCATAATTTAATTTTCCCATTTCTTTGCTCTCTCTATAGATGTGTCCCCCTATTTGACAATGTATCTAGTACCTCAACAGCAATGATTTGGTTTTCTTGCTCATTGCTGTAAGGGTTTTTTTTTCATCCCTAAGGTTTATGTTTCATTGTTATTTCTATACGCCTGATCCAGCAAGGTGGTGAGTGAAGCCGGCGACGTGGTCGATGGGGTGGGGGTGACGCCGATGTGCTTAGTGGGGTGGGGACAGACATGGGGGTGAGATAGCCGGGGATCCCTCCGCGGCGGTGATTTGGGTAGCGTGGAGACATAGACACATTTTTGCATGTCTTGTTTGGGCTGATAGGCAAAATGAGTCATGCTTTTTGGTCAACAATTGGTGGTTTTGGTAGGCAAAAGCACTGTTGGGGACATATTTTGGTTTAGGTCTCTATGTTAGAGACAGTCTCATGGAACTTTTGACGCGTCGATCGTCTCAACTCGCAAGGGGACTTCATGTGCCTTCCCCTCCTAAATTTATGCGTCGCCTCTGTGCCCCCATCGCCGATGTTTGAGCAACACCGCCGCTCCTCGAGCTCTACCCTGAACGACTGTAGTGGGGTACCCCCCTGAACGACTGTAGTGGGGTACCGGGGTGCAAGGCAAGGCGAGGTGATCGTGAACCTTCGATTCCTTCAACGAGCAGAATGGGCAAGGATGTAGCTTGTGTGTCTCCTTGTGTCTCCACCCGTGTCTCCGCACTCTAATAGATTATTTGTGTCTTATTTTGTTTTTTACAAAACACCTCACATGTTGAGTAAAAAATTACCGGATGAAAATAAACCAACAACGTGATGTATACATCTTACGGATAGATTACTTCGTAGTTGTTGAAAAGAAATACCGAGGACCCACAATCTAGCCATGTTTTAGAGCGTGGAGACACAGATGGAGATACAAGGAGGAAACACAGAAGCTCAAGCCGGTGGGCAGTAGTGGTGATGATGTGTAGGTCCGACACAAAAGACAACCGACCGAGGGGGTGACACGAGTCACTCGTACCGATGCAGTTAACTGGAGGAGCCACGTCTCGTCCACGGCAAGAAACACCCGACAAGCCCACAAAATACAGCGGCAGCGCAGCGCACGATCCACGCGTCGGCCAGGAGATAGAGCTGGATCCCATATATAAAATTCACTACTCGTGTTGATCATTCGTAATGTCTCTAAAATCCAAAGAACACCGTTTCTTCATCAAATGTGCACTTAGTTTGACTGACACAAATGCATAGTCGTATCAAAAATCTCAACAAGCTGATAAGCCAGGATGAGAATTTCAAGAGAACAGAGCGAAGATGATTGGTGTGCGGGATATTAATCTAGGCGCTGATTGTGTATGTGTGTATGTGTTTAAATTGTCGAAAGCTACATTCCACAACTTGCATGTAGAAACCGTATCGTTAGGAAACGACAAGCCGCTGGCACCCACGCACTAACACAAATGCTGATGGTGGGCTGGGAGGATACTAATCTTTGCAGTATGTGCGAACAGAAAGCGCAAAAAACTACTCTCTTCCGAGGTAATTGATCCCCATGCAAAAAAAAGCAGGTTTTAAAACCTAATGGTAAAAGTAAAAGAGATTAACAAGTACACCATTCTACTGAGATTTTTTTTGCGGGGTCTACTGAGAAAGGTTTGGTAGGATGGTGGCGGGATTATTACCTGATGACAAAAAATTGGTGGCACAATTAATAATATGGATTATGGCGGATCGAGCAAACAGAAATAGAGCACACATGGAACCAAGCAGGACGTGCACACACCTCGATCGATCACGGCTAAAGCAGCATCCCCTAGGTAGCCAGTCCGCTTTACGATAGTACTGGACTCGATAAGGCTAGTAATAGTGACTACTAATGTATATTTCCTGAAAATATTGACTAATAATGTATGTGTGCAGATATAGACCACCTCAAGTGTCGCATTTTTTGAACTCTTGTATATGTAGATTGGGTGTGGACGGTGGATGACCTATCACTACTTTTGCTAAATTATATGATGAATCGACCGATAGCTTTAATGTTGCATTGGATTAGAGCCCGTTGACGTCGATTCACGACCGTGTCAACATATCAGCGGGTCTTGACGTCTAAAGAGGTTGCTTGGACAACCTGCAATGCAGTAACAATGCAGCGTAAACGACCAAACCGATCTAGAGACCGATAGGGCTAATGTAGAGCTCGTTGATGGCTGAATAAGCTCCCGAACCACCTCCGGAATGATACGTCAGGAGGAAGCACGTGGAGGATCTCCTAGGACCAGCAAGGCCACCTAGGATGCCAATAAATCTCGTGGAGAGAAGCACCTGACAGCAAGTAGAGGGGTTGAGGAGAGAAAAGGGGTAAAATAGTTGATAGATTGGTTTTTTTTCAATTGATTGAATGGGATTAATCGGCTATGATCCTCTCGTATATACAGAGAGAGGTGGTCTTATCCCAATAGGAAACAACTCCAACACGCGATCTTCAAGTTTCCCACGCTTAAAACTTGCCAAAACACGATTTAGGATGAAATCGGTTCTGTAACACCCAAGGTGTTAAGCATGCATTATCTTGCATATCATGAGCATAACCATCTCATTTGCATCATCATTGTTACATGAAATGATAAATTTAAAATGTGTGCTTACTTGATTTGAACTAGAGCTGTGTGATAGGTTGCTTGTTTGGGGTTGAGTGTTAAATGAAGTTTGTAGAGAAAATTATTTGGAGCAAAACTTATTTTGGGGTCATTTCTTGAAAAGGCTTGGAAGTGGGTCAAAAATGTCAAAAATAGTTTATAAAAATGATTTTCTTTTAATTTTAAATGGATTTTAAATCCCTATTTTTGAAATTCAAATTCTAGGCAGAATTAGGCTTTGATGTTTAAAAGAGAAATGTTCTGCTCATCAAAAGGAACATTTTATCTTTTAAAAGTTTTTCAAAATTTAGATTATGTTGAAAAATATGGAGGAAATCAGGTTCTGCACGAATCTTGGCGCAGTGGGACCCACCTGCCAGTCTCTTCTTCCTTCTCTCTTCTTCTTCCTCGTGACGCTGTCCGCGCCGACGCCATCCTCGTGGCGTCCGTACGCCGGGCGACGCCGCTGCCCGCTGTGTGGTCTCCCCAACCGAGCGCCGCTCGCACGCGCCGCACGCCCGCACTCGGTCTGGCCCCACCGCTCGCCCACTCGCCCTCCGCTCGGCCCCGCTCCGCTCGCATGCGCGCCACGCGCTCGTCGAAGCCCGACGCCGCGCTCCGCCTGTCCGAGCCCGAGCGTCCGCTTCAAAGCTTCACGACCGCGTCATTCTCTCCCCCCGCTCTCTTCTCTTTCACCAGACGCCCCTCCTCACCTCGCCTTCCTCTTCCCTAGCTCAAGCGGACACGGAGCCCGCCATTTTCGCCGCCGCGAGCTCGCACCGCCATTGCACCTCACAGCCTTGACACATTTTGCCCTTGACTCGCCAGCAGCTCCGCCTTGACATGGGACACGTCCTGCGCGCGTTCCCTGCCCTCGAGCCATAAGGTATAGGTTGAATCGGCTGATTCCCCTTTCGCCGGTCATGGCCGCCTCGACCACTGCGCGGTCTGCCGTGGCCAGCAACCCCTCTCTCCCTCCATTAGCTTGCGCATCGTGTTCGCCTGCTCGAGTAGTGTAGGTTGGTATAGCTTATGGGACCGATTAGGGTTCGAGTCCGTCGGATTTGGCCGACCGCCGTCGCGGGTCGCGCCGCCGCTCGTCAGCGTACCTTGCCGTCGTCGTCTTGGCCAGTATTTCATCTCATTGACTAGCTAATCCAAGTCTTGGTCTGTTGTAGCTGGTAGGCAAGCCCTTGTGTCCCGCTGTGACCGATTCCCGCGAGCTCACCGTCGAGCCTCGCCGCCGTCCGCCGTCGCGTGTGGCCAATGGTCAAA
Organism: Bothriochloa decipiens; assembly: GCA_023333625.1. Classification (NCBI taxonomy): domain Eukaryota; kingdom Viridiplantae; phylum Streptophyta; class Magnoliopsida; order Poales; family Poaceae; genus Bothriochloa; species Bothriochloa decipiens. The sequence goes on along the minus strand of CM041641.1, from coordinate 18,872,227 downwards.
ACCGCGCTAATAACTTGCATCTTGTACACCAATGAGTCCGCGCTGCTGAGACGAGTCGAGTAATGACCGTAGTGTCGCCGGAGACCTCGCCGCCGGCGAGATCCCGTGGGCCGGTCCCGCATGTCGGGTACGCGTGGACCTCAGCACTGATGTCAGCATATGTTCGGTCTGGGTGCACAGCATCATGTGCACTTAGCAGAGTCAAGTCGCTGGGTATATGTCGGGTACGCGTAGCATTTTTAGTTCAGTTAGTTTTCGAAAATGGATTTTCTAGAATTTGATAAAAGCTTTGAAAAATCATAACTTCCTCATTTTTCATCCAAATGAGTTGGTTCAACTTGCAGTATTTTTCTTATGAGAAGATCTATGCATGAAAAATATGAAATATGAAATTTGTGAAACTTTTCTGTATAGATTATTTATTCCTATTAATTGCTTTTATCTTAGAAAATGCATAAGTAATTCTCTGTTGCTCAGAAAAATGTGAAACCAAGTTTGTTAGTCTTCTTATGTCATGCTCTATCTGTGAAAAATATTGTGAGGCTATGTCATATGTAAATATTATTCTATCTATTTATGGTGCCTATTTCAAGTAGATAGTAAATAATTCATAATAATAATATATATATGATTTGTGCATGAAACTTTTTGGAGGATGTTTTTATGTCAATCTAGAGCTAAGAATGTTCTAAGATCTGTTGTTTGATATTTTTCTATATACAAAGTATTTTATGCCCAGTGAATTGTGGTGCCTTGTCATTTTTGTGTAGGATAAAGTACTTACTGTTTTGACCTGAAATTTTTTTGGTAGTCCATATTAGATATGTTTAAGCTCCTGTAATTTTTACAAAATTTTCTGAGTAGTCTAAGTCATATTGCAGTTCTATCCTGATTTCTTTTAATAAGTAATAATGCTTTAAAGCTATCATTTTATGTGTGTAAAAATGTTTTTTATGATATTTGTGATGTGTGTGATCTGTTATTAGTTTTGGTTCAGTAGAGGGTAGTATGCAAAATAATGATTATTTATAATTCCTTATAGCATGCGAGTAAATTGTAATGCGAGGCTTGTTTAAAATTTGTCAGTAGAAGAGAATGCAGATGACATGTGCTTATCTTACATGTTTCAAAATCATATCATTTATCTTGAACTGAGCATTCATTCACCATCAGCATGAGCATTGTATTCTATGTATACATGGTATTCATATGCACTATGCATCATACAGGATCGTCAGAGCTCGAAACGGTAGTTCCCGGAGTACCAGAAGAGGAAGGCCAGCAGGAAGCCTTGGTACAAGGGATAACAGCAGCAGAGGATCCCGAATTGATCTTCCTGAGTGTCCTGACCATCAGCCAAGCTCTTTCCTGAAAGACAAGCCCCGGAGCATTCTCCCTGTGGTTTGCAAAATACCTAACTTGAGTCCTTTACTTGTTTGATGCATTAAGTTATAGGCGTTGTTTTATACCGTTGCTGCATTACTTATATTCCTTGTCACTGCTTATACTTCAACCCTGTTAGGTTCAGGTGCGATTATTTGCTTAGCCCTGCTTTAACTAGATCGGTAGAAGTCGGGTGATTTCCTGTCATCCGCGAGTTATAGGTGGTGACTCAGAATGGTTGAATACATTGTTATCTTGGATAACCATATGGAGATAATAAATCGAGACCGGGCGCGATTGGTGTTGAGACTGAACTGGATGTTTGGTGTGGTTATCCCGTCTGTGTCGAACTAGGACCCCGTCCGTTGTACGTCCTCAAGTCATATTGAATTTATGCCTCACATTTAGCTGGAAGGATAAGTCGTTCCGACCGCGAAGCCTGGATTTGGTTTGGGCCAGGAGTCGACCTGCTGTACGCATTATATTGGTGAAGATAGAGGACCACGGGTTACACGGAGAGTAAGTCTGAGGTCAGGGTCGCCCTGAATAAGGCAGCCGGGCGGTTCCTGGATACGATGGTACCTGTTGATCCCGCGACTTTTGCCGAATTGAATTTTCGGTGATCTGTAGCTCACCTTAGCGGGTGAGTGTGGTTTGTGTGAGGAATACCCGCTAGCTGGTTAGTAATTGATTATAATCACCATCGTTCCTGGACAGTGAACACTTGACTTGAGCAGCGGCATCGTAGTAAGAACTTGAACAAGAGATGAGATGGTTGAACTGATGAGATTGAAAGATACTCAACCAGAATTAGTTACTTTTCCTGTTGAATAATTATTACCATGCTTGTTTAGTACAGGTGCTAATGTAGCATGATAAGGTTAATCAGATTAAAATACATTGCTAGAAGGTTCTTATTAATTGTTTCTTTAATGCCAGCTTTTCCGTAATTAAATGAGTCAGCTATCCCTCTTATACAGCCTTGCACACTCCTTGGAGTTAATTTATTTTTAGTTTATGACGGGTAAGTCTAGCTGAATACATTCTCATACTTAGGGTTTTATTTCCCATGTTGTTGCAGATGGTGAGATGTTCTATGGCTATTGTCAGCACTGCTTCTATCCCGCGTTGGGTGATGACTAGACCTTGGGCATGGTCACTCTACTCTACCTTTTGCTTTTGCTGGATATTGACTGAGGACCTGGCACTGTATTTGAACTAAGTGTGTGTGTGGATTTAAACTAAATCGCTTCTGCTTTATTTCGGATTTGAACTTGGGTTGTAATAACTTATTTCAAACTCCGATGTTTTAAACTATGTACGAACTATGTATGTTATGAATGGTGACAGCTAAACTTATTACGATCTTGGCTATGCCGGAAAGTTTGAAATCCTTCAAGATTTTGGTATGACTATCGGGTTTATTAGGTCTCAATCATGTAAATTTGCTATCTAATGGTGAATTACGTGCTTGTGCTCTAATAAATTGGTCGGTTCTGTTACAGGTTCGGACTCAGCACTAGGCCGGCCTAGCCGGCTTGGCACCCGGCTAAGCCGGTTTTCATGGGCCTGGGCCGGCCTCTCAGGCAGCCAAGGCCGGACTTGGCTAAGCCGGCCTGGGGACCCGGCTTAGCCGACCTGTGTACAGGCGCTGACCATGTGGCCAGGGGCCGGCTTAGCCGGTCTGGTGACCCGGCTAAGCCGTCCAGGGTAGCTGGCCTAGCCGGCTTGGCCAACCGGCCTAGCCGACTGGGCAGGCTCGCTTGCGGCTCGCCGTCTCCTTCATGTGATTAATTGCTCCATCGACGTCGCTTCTTGACCTCAACCATGTCCAGGGTTCCTGTGACTCACTCATGTTGCTAAATATACCACCGGACATTTTTGAGTGTCAACATATGCCCCCTATTTTCAAGTGAATGATACATTAAACTTGAAAACACCTGTCAAAAAACAACCGACCAGCACGATACCCATCACACCGGTTGACCGGCAACTAAGGACGATGTATACATTGGCCATTTTTGCACTAAAAGTGACACATGTATCGGCCATTGCTTGGTAGAGCGCTTAGGCTTCCTGCCAAACACTTGGAAAGTATTTTTTTGAGATACCTTCCGTTAATTGCCTTCGGAAGAGGTTCACCTTCCAATGTTTCCAGCAAATATGAGTTCCTGAAGATGACTCTAACCACTCTCAAAGGACCTTTTCAATTGGGCGACCATTTACCAAATTCGTCGCTTTTCGATCCAATAGGAAGTATAGTTTGCCATACTAAGTCTCCCACTTGAAACGATTTGATTCGAACCTTCTTGTTGTAAGCCCTTGCAACACGAACTTTGTCTTTCTCAATCTCCTTGAGAGCCTTTAATCTCTTATCCGTCACTTCATCCACATTGTCCATCATTAGATCATGGTACACAATAGGAGATAAATCACTTTGTTTAGCGAATCTGTTGTTGACGGTAGATAAGTGCTCTTTTTAACCGTCAACTTAGCATGAAAAAGGACCTAAATATAATTACCATCTAGTTATAGGGGTTATACTAATAGAATTTCATGAGTTTTGGTGAATGTATATTTCAATAGGGGGTTATCAAAAAACAACCAAAGAAGGACCACATGTAAGATTTACATAGAGAGAATCAACCCACGCACAAGAATACTCTAGAAGACACCAGAAGACACCAGGCCAGACCGAAGGCCAATTGGCCACATGGCCAGGGCGCCCGCTCTGCCAGGTGGACCAATCTGGTCCAACCTCGTAGAACCTGCCCCAACCGCCTTTGAGGATCAATCTCCACCGTGCATGAAGGTCAGTTTGATCCGAGGGCTGCAGTGCATTCTCGGAGGCTATACAAACAAGACCTCTGGCCCTGGGAAAAACCCTAAATTCATTCTCTATTTCATTTCCTACTTCATTCATCAAGAGAGAAGCCCTGATCAAGCCCTAGAGCCACCATCTCAATTAGAGCTCCATAGTCATAACATAGCTATATAGGATTAGAACTAGAAGGAGTCAAGCTTCGCTTGGTTTTCGAATCTATCAAGAGAGTTCTTGGTAATTCTCTCCTACTTTTATATTCGTTCTTGCTTCATTCATATTGTTCATCATTCTATGAATATGACTTTGCTCTATTCTATTATATTGGATATGACTTTGCTCTATTTACTTATATTCTCAATTATAATGTTCTTAGTCTACTTTGATTATATGCTGGACATAGTTGGATTAGAATTATGTTTACTCATAGGATTGTATAGTGCTTGTTCATTGGTACCTTGGGTGAGTGATAAATATTGTGTAGGCGTGGTGCCTATACCGTATTTTCCTGCGATTACACCCTATATTTCAGATTGTGAGGTAGATCGCGGGAGTGACAGTCCTGTTGAGTCCTTTATAGTCCTCCTCCCAAGTATAGGACAGGTAGAAAGCAACTATTACAAGGAAGTGATTTCTATGTTCTTCATCTTCCTTCGTAATATTCACTATGTTTAGATATAACCTTTTCTTGCCATGATTGCCAAGTGTAATTGCACTAATCATTGTATGCTTTGACTTTATAGTTAGAATAACTTAGAATTTATTCTTGTAGTTCATCCTAATTCCATGCTAGTGTTATATACTTAGAGTATTCTATTGAGATGCTTATCATTTATTTCATGTGGCTATGTGTTTATCATTTATCATTTACCATTCATTCATTATATATATTATTTTATGTGACATTTACCCTGTATGAGAGATAGACAAACACATGGTTATACTCTCCATTACCAAATGCAGCGATAGTCAGTGCTCATTATCCTTAGCTATTCTTTCCCATGGGTAAAAATATAAATAACGATACCTGGTTTACTCCTGGTTAAAATGCTACATTGGTATTATCTGTGCACTTGCCGATTTCATATTTGTTTCTAGAAAAGCATTTGCATTTATTAATACCTCACTCCTGCACCATGTCGGGGATGACAACCTAGCTTAAGTGGTGTAAGGAGTGTCGACAAGCATTTTTGGCGTCGTTGCCAGGGAAGGAATATAGCTATTCAAAAGGATACGAGGCATCACTTACATCCACTAATGTGATCGAGAAACCACAATTTTCTCTGCTCATACATATTTACCCTTGTCTTTTGTCTATCTTATATTTTATGTAGGGTAATGTATGAATAGGTTTGATCTTCCAGATAATTTTGTTGATAATCCAGAAGCATTAATCAGAAGGACCAGAGCCAAGCTAAAGCATCATCATCAAATCAACCTCAAGTTCCTTTTGGACAAGAAGATCACAAGAAATAATTCACAACTTGACACCAGTGTTCAAAGCCATGACAGATAAGTCACTCCGTGAGTTCTCAACTCCAACTACTGCTAACATCTGGACTGGACCTGCTGCAGACATTGAGCGGCCATTTGAGCTTAAGCCTGCGCTCATCAATATGGTGCAAGCTAGCCAGTTTTGTGGAAAGGCACATGAAGATGCTAGTGCTCATCTCCAACACTTTCTGGAGATTTGTAGCACTTTCACCATCAAGGATGTCCCCAGAGATGCCATACTACTTTTCCTTTTCCCATTCGCACTCTTGGGAAGAGCGAAGCAGTGGTTCTACGCAAACAAGGAGAAGAATACCATGTGGGCACTTTGGTCCACCAATTTCCTGGTAAAATTCTTTCCCATGGGCAAGACAAATGCTCTTTGTGGGAAATTATCAAGTTTTTAGCAACAACATGATGAGTCCATGCCAGAAGTATGGGAGCGCTTTCAAGATTACATCCTAGAATGTCCTCATCATGGAATGGAGAATTGGCTACTTATGCAAACATTCTATCATGTGCTCAACAATAGCACTCATGAGACCATGGATGCCACTGCTGGAGGTGCATTCTTATCACTCACAATTTCTCAAGCCACATCTCTTGTGGAAAAGATGGTGTCCAACCAAGGTTGGAATGAAAAAAGATCTCAAGGCTACAAGAGAGGTGGAGGTATGCACCAGCTCAAGGAGGTAGACATGCTTTCTGTCAAGATGAAACTGCTAATGAAGAGGCTCAATGATAGAGCCGGTGAGAAGAGAGAAGTCATGCACATTCATGATTCTCGCATGACTTGTGAAGAGTGTGGAGAAGTTGGGCATTCAGGCAATACATGCCCAGAGCTACAAGAGGATGTGAACTACATCAACAACAACAATTACTATCGTCCTCAACAGAATCAATGTTGGAACCAACAATAAAGGCCTAACTACTCAGGTAACTACTCAGGGAATTGTCAAGGTAATAATTCTTTCAATTCTTTTAATCAGCCACCTTTGAGAGAGTTAGTGCTTAATCAAGGAAAGTTAATGGATAACCTGTCTAAGAAGTTAGTATCCAATGATAAAGTGCTAGAAGCAATCAATAGTAGGATGGATAACTTTTCTACTACCATTTAGAATCAGCATAGCCTTAATAAAATGATTGAATCACAAATATCCTAGCTTGATACGGTTGTTCCTCGTGAATACCAAGGTAAGATCATTCCGGGGAAGCCAAAAGAATTAGAATCTGCAAATCTTGTAGACATCTTTAATGCAGGAAGCAACTGGAATATTCCAACAGCTGGTTGGAATGATGAGACTCTCCCAATCAAGAAAGGTGATCTAGGAAGACCAGTCATCCCGATCTCCATTGGGAGTATGAACTTCAACGAAGCAATCTGTGACTTCGGTGCAAGCGTCATTATCATGCCCAATGTGATATATAAAAGAATGTTCGATTATCCTTTATCATACACAACCATGTGCCTGTAGCTTACAGATTAGTCACTTTGCTACGCCAAAGGAATTCTAGAAGATATTTGTGTATGAGTAGGAAGCTCGTATGTTCCTGCAGACTTCATGGTAATAGAGACATGGGGTGATGAGAAGTCGCCCATCATCATGGGACGACCATTCTTGAACACTGCTGGAGCTATCATCTACTCCAACACGGCTAAGATCTATTTCAACATCAAAGAGAAGAGGGAGACTTTCTCATTCAAGAATCGAGTGTTACAATTCCCTGCACACCCTCAACTTGCCTATGAGCCAAAGAAGAAGAACAACAAGAAGAACAAGAACAAGAAGCCACAACAAGTGAAGGTAGTAAGGTTGGTCACAGCAGTCCACAGAGAACATGACCATCAACTCAAGTCCCCACATCTGATCAAGAAGGACGACCCAGGTGTCCCAACCATTGAATCCACAATCAATCGCAACACTTTCCAGAAGGCCGTCTGTGACGCTGGATCGGGCGTCAACATAATGGCCAAGGTAACTTATGAGTTTCTCTATGGCACTATGTCTCTGCATCCCACCTATGCACAACTACAGATGGCAGACCAATCATTTTGCTTCGTGGACGGATTAGCAAAAGATGTTCCCATCCAGATTGATGACCACTTCATCCCTATAGACTTCCAAGTTATTGACATGGGAGAAGATGAGTATGATCCACCTATCATCCTTGGAAGACCGTTCCTGAACACTACTCAAGCAATCATATACATCGGAATAGGAGAAGTGCATTTCCACTTCCCCTTTGAGAAGGTGCGCCGCTACTTTAATGATAACTATATGGTCAATGAAGATTCAATGAAGAATAGAAATAGAAGAAGACGTTGTACCCGCACCCATCAGAAAAATCAAATCACCAAGGATGGATGGGCAGACTATGAAGGAATAGTATCAAGATATGAAGATCGATATTCTAAGGAGGAAGTTGTACCACCAACAAAAATAATCCCTATAGAGAACAAAGAAGAGAAGATAGTGCAACCAACTCCTTCCTCCAAGTCAACCTCATCAACCAAACAGGTATAGAAAGTAAAGATAAAATCAGTTTCAGATTCAACTCAGGAAGAGGATCAGTCAGTGGTGCCATCCAAGGCGCCCAAAGAATATTGAGCAAACAAGAGGTCCTGTTCGGAGGACTTAAGTCACCGAACGCCGCGCTAAGAGATAAAACTTGGTAAGTTATCAATTTTCTTTTCTGCATTGCATTTTTCTTTTAGCATATTTACTTTCCCTTTTTATGCCTAGCCGGTTGCAGGTTTACTTTATCAATTTATATCTTGCATTGCATCCACATAAATGCTAAGCCCCATGCAAATAAATTTGTGGCATAAGACCCATAGGTGTATTTGCTGTCATGGCGTAAAAATAAAATAAATATGCATGCATCATGTTTACAGTTTCTTGCATGACATAAATATAAAAATACATAAAAATATGTTATTAGAAAGATCCTGCTAAAATCAGAAATAGATATCTTGAGGGAAGTTTGATATGACGAAAGGCTTAGAGATTTATAATTAACACTTAATCAATTCCACAAGCTTTGTTGTCTATTTGAGCTTCACAGAATTTAAAGGACCAAAGAAAGCTAATAGACAGGAGGATGACCTGTCCTCTGTCGGAGTGCTTTTTCAATAGTCATCATCATCAACACTCCAAAAGAGGAAGTCCACCTCTACTGTCTGTCTACTACATCAAGATTATGTCAAAATTTAGCTTGGGGGAGGGCATTCCTCATGTATCTAGCTAAGTATTTCCTTCCTTATCTATTTGTATAGTTCTGTTCTGTTAAAATAAATAACAAGACGCATAACCTTTAGAAACCAAATAAATCTTTTTCCTTTTTCTATATATATATGTTTTTCTATCTAATAAATAAAATGTAGGAGAGTTTAACCTTGTTAAAAGTTAATCCCTAGAATAAACTCTTGCATGGAAATGATGAATAGGTGCTCTATCGTAATTTCTTTCAAGTACCTAGTTTTTGACCTTACACTCTTCCGAGTTTTAGATACGAGATTTACTCTAAACCTAAACTTGTGGGTAGTGAATGCTTGATCTAAGTCTAGGTGGTTGACGGATATGATATGGAAAAGTTTTGAGCTGATGTTTATCTTGTTCCTAGAGATGCTAGAGTTCTGGAGAATTTATCTTTTGAAAAATTAAATTGTTGCATGATGAGTTCCTGTATGACGAGAGTTTTTAAATTACTACCACAGCCATATACATGCTCACTAGATTAGGAAAAACCCCTACACTATTTTGTTACTGCTTGTGAACATTGAGTGTGGTCAAGCTGTGTAGACCCTTAGGAGCTGGTCATGCAGTTAAAATCAAGATCCCCATATATTTTCCACCAACATATGCTGCTTCTATCCTAAAAGTATACATCTATATTTATTCACCCATTTATGCTGCTTCTATCTTGGAAGTACGCATCCACATATATACATCTACTCATTCATGCCACTTTTATCCTGGAAGTGCGCATTCACGCATTCCACTCAGATCCACCTAAAATTTAGTTCTACTCCTATCCTGGGGGTAAACTACCCAAAAAGATATTCCATCATTTTTTTACCATTTTCTTGCTAGCCCATAAAGCTCCAAATATTTCTGTCGCTACCTCTTATCAATATATGTGTGTTTCAAAATAAGCTTGGATGTTGTTGCTCATAAAAAAAGAGAAGAAAAGAAAGAAAGAGGAGAAACAAAAATATTTATACCCCCATTTAAAAAAATATGTGAGCAGCCCAAGTCTTCCTCAAAGTTTTTCAATGTCCAAATAAGAGGTATGAATTCCCTTTAAAGGAGTTTTAGTAGAATTAGGTATTCACTTCTATCATCCCTTCACCTTTTACCATCATTATTATTCTCTCTACCCCTTATCCACTACATACCAAAATCCCACACACATGCATATCTTGATTGGATTGTATGACTAGTTTCTCTGGATCCATAGTTTAATTGTGCAATAAATATTTGTAAATATGTTTTCCTTGTCTCCCCACCTATGAACTCCATATAAGCCTATTAAAGATAACGTGAGAAAGAGAAGGCATAATGCTACTATGCCTAAATACCAAAAATACCACATACTTTGAGAGAAGAAAGAAGGCATACATCATAAATGTCTTGGTGAGAATCCAAAAATACCACAAAGGAGAGACATGAGAGGGTCATACAAAGGAATCTCTGAGTTTTATTTAAAAATTTTGCAAAAACTTCAGAATAATAGTTGATCAAAGAGCTTGAAACATGGCGCTTGTCTTGACCGTTCTGTCTTTCAACTGCTCAAGACCCAAGTGATGGGTACAAGCCCCATGGTAGAAGGTAATATGAGTAAGACTATAATCAGAATAGTTCATTCTATTCCGGAGGAGAGTTCTTGTTTGAACGCATGTGTACTTTTAAGGTGTAAAAGAATTATAGCAACTCCTAATCCATCACTGAGTCTATCTTTGCTCAGGGACGAGCAAAAGGTAAGCTTGAGGGAGCTGTTGATGGTAGATAAGTGCTCTTTTTAACCGTCAACTTAGCATGAAAAATGACCTAAATATAATTACCATCTAGCTATAGGGGTTATACTGATAGAATTCTATGAGTTTTGGTGAATGTCTATTTCTGCAGGAGGTTATCGAAAAACAACCAAAGAAGGACCACATGTAAGATTTACATAGAGAGCATCAACCCACACACAAGAATACTCTAGAAGACACCAGAAGACACCAGGCCAGACCAAAGGCCGATTGGCCACGTGGCCAGGGTGCCTGCCCTGCCAAGTAGACCAATCAAGTCCAACCTCGCGGATCCTGCCCCAACTGCCTTTGAGGATCAATCTCCACCGTGCATGAAGGTTGGTTTGATCCGAGGGCTACGGTGCATTCTAGGAGGCTATATAAATAAGGTCCCTGGCCCTGGGAGAAACCCTAAATTCATTTTCTAATTCATTCCCTACTTCATTCATCAAGAGAGAAGCCCTGATCAAGCCCTAGAGCCACTATCTCAATTAGAGCTCCATATTCATAGCATTGCTATATATGATTAGAACTTGGAGGAGTCAAACTTTGCTTGGTTTCTGAATCTGTCAAGAGAGTTCTTGGTAATTCTCGCCAACTTTTATATTCGTTCTTGCTTCATTCATATTGTTCATCATTCTATGAATATGACTTTGCTCTATTCTATTATATTGGATATGACTTTACTCTATTTGCTTATATTCTCAATTATAATGTTCTTAGTCTACTTTGATTATATGCTGGGCATAGTTGGATTAGAATTATGTTTACTCATAAGATCATATAGCGCTTGCTCATTGGTACCATGGGTGAGTGGTAAATATTATGTAGGCGTGGTGCCTATACCGTATTTTCCTATGATTACACCCTATATTCCGGATCGTGAGGTAGATTGCAGGAGTGATGTCCTGTTGAGTCCTTTGTAGTCCTCCTCTCGAGTATAGGACAGGTAGAATGCAACTATTACAAGGAAGTGATTGCTATGTTCTTCATCTTCCTTCGTAATATTCACTATGTTTAGATATAACCTTTTCTTGCCATGGTTGCCGAGTGTAATTACACTAATCATCATATGCTTTGACTTTATAGTTAGAATAACTTAGGATTTATTCTTGTGGTTCGTCCTAATTCCATGCTAGTGTTATAGACTTAGAGTATTCTATTGAGATGCTTATCATTTATTTCATGTGGCTATGTGCTTATCATTTATCATTTATCATTCATTCATTATATATATTATTTTATGTGACACTTACCCTGTATGAGAGATAGACAAAGACATGGTTATACTCTCCATTACCAAATGCAGTGATACTCAGTGCTCATTATCCTTAGCTATTCCTTCCCATGGCCGGGTTTGTCCAAACCTGCATAGAAAAAATAATCATCTTAATGCATCGGCTTTTCCTGTATATGAAAATTACGTCCACCAACGTCAAAGCCTGATGCTTGTTGAGCTAACATGTTGGCCTTTTGATTCTCATGTCTTGGAATATGCCGAATCTTGAATTCAGCAAATTTAGCAATAAGCTCAAGAGAAGTATCAAGAGAAGCTCAAAGTGATCCATCTAAACATTGAAATTCACCAGCAACTTACTGCACAACCAGCAATGAATCACCATAGGCCTCAACATGCTGCACCTCCATGGAAGTTAACATGATCAACCTGAATATAAGAGCTTGATATTCGGTTTGATTGTTCGTACATTGAAACTCCAATCGACTTGACATTCCTGTTTCAACATTATTAGGAGAAACAAGAACATCACCAACACTTTGGCCATCTTTACAAACCGATCCATCAAAATATAGTTTCTATGAAGTATAAGTAAGGTAATTGACTTGTTCATCAAGATCAATACCATGTTCAACAATAAAATCAGCAAGAACTTGACCCTTTGTAGATCTCAATGGTTCATAAGTCAAGTCATATTCAATCAAAGAGTATGCCCATTTTCCTAACCTTCCACTAAAAATTGGCCGATATAGCATGGGCTTGATAATATCGTCCTGGCATGCTACAACACACGTACTTGAAAAAAGATAGTGTCTCATCTTGTTGCATGCAAAGTACAATGACAAGCACAACTTCTTAATATGGGCATACCTTGTCTCAGGATCAAGAAGACGGCGACCAAGACAAGCAATTACATATTCCTTTCCTTCATCTTCTTAAGTGATAAAATCCCCAATGATCCTTTCTTCGGCAGCAACTTAAAGTTTAAATGGAACTCCTCTTCTAGGTGCACGAAGAATGGGCGGTGATGACAGATATTCCTTTATCTTCTCAAATGCTGCTTGTTGACTTACCCCCCAAGTAAATTTAGATTCATCCTTCAGCTTGAGTATAGGAGTAAAAGGAATAATCTTTATCATGAATGATGAAACCTAGAAACTTTCCAGCCGACACTCCAAAAGCACACTTGAGTGGATTCATCTTCAAACCATAATGGCGCATTCTTTCAAAAGCAAGATGTAAATCAGCTAAGTGAGATTTATGGGCATCTAATTTAATCATAATGTCATCAATGTAAACCTCCATAATCACCCCAATTAGATCATGGAAAATCAAATTCATTGCTCTTTGATAAGTTGCACCTACATTTTTCAACCCAAAGGTCATAACAATCCACTCAAACAAACCAACAAAGCCAGGACAAATGAAAGTTGTCTTTGATGTGTCTTCTTCTGCTATGAAAATTTGATTATACCCAGCATTACCATCAAGAAAGCTAATCACTCAGTATCCTGAAGCATCATTGATCAACATGTCGGCTATAGGCATAGGATATTCATCTTTGGGAGTGGCTATATTCAAATCTCTAAAATCAATACAGACTCTGATCTTGCCAGAATCTTTCTTCTCAACAGGCACAATATTAGAAACCCACTTTGCATATTGGCATGGACGAATGAATTCAGCTTGCAACAACCTATTGATCTCCTCATTGATTCAGTCATGGATGGCCGAATTGAAGCGCCGCAGATGTTTGCTTGGAAGGCTTGAATCCATCTTTGATAGGGAGCCGATGCTCAATAAGATCTCAACTTAATCTAGGCATTTCTGTATAATTCCATGCAAAACAATCAATATATTCCTTGAGAAGCATGATTAACTCAGCTTTATAATCAGCTTCCAAGTTTTGATTAACAAACGTCGATCACGGCGTAGTTCCATCCCAAATATCAACTTGTTCTAAAGGGTCGGCCGATGTGAAACCTTGGCCCAACTTATTGAGCTCATAAAAGTCATCAATAGCTTCACAGGCATCGATCTTTTCAGCCTGATACTATTCAACACGATGCTTTAACCATTCAAAATTATCCATTGGTTACATTATGGTGTTAAGCTGATTGTCAATCAGCTTAAGTGATACAAGAATAAAGCCTTACCTAGTAAAACTTACAAAATCATAATCAGACAAGTCTCTACCCGACAAGCAACCAAAAGCACCATGCCCCCAACTTCACATGCATTGTTGTGGCAATCTCAACCGATGAATCTGCATGGATGACCTCAATGGCATCTTCCACCCACTAGATGAGAAACTGATGCAAGCTGGATGGCACACACTCATTAACATGAATCCAATCATGCCTAAGTATAACAATGTAGCTCCCCTTGATATCAGCGATGAAGAATGTCGTAGCTAAAGTCTTGCTCCTGATGGTTAACTCAATGTTAGCAATACCTCTAACCGGAATTGGGGCTTCACTACAAATAACTGTGATGTTCATGTTGGTCTTTACTAGCTCCTCATCCTTGTTACCAAGCATCTTGTACAATGAGTATAGCATGACATTCACAATTGCACCGCTATCCACCAACATGCTATGAACCGGCATCCTGTTGATGTGACCCTTCAAGTGGAGTGGCCTGAGATGATCCACTCGCACCATCGACTTCTTGAATATAGCATCCTCAATGGAAAACACCAATTCTACTGCTGGTGGCTCCTCTTGATCATGATGAATCACATAGTAATCAGAGGAAAGATATACTACGTTCACATATCCATGTGGTGGTGATGGCTTATAATCCACCATCTCTTCCTCCGACACCTCTGGAGTCTCTATGCTCACCATATTGGCAATAACAGCAGCAAACTCCTTTGGCGAGTCACCAAGATCTCTAGAACCTGAAAGAATCAATACGGGCACCTCAGAAGGCACCACAACCGATTTGGGAATCACCGGGACAGAATTAGCAGAGACAACCAGCTTGGCCGACTCAACAGTCGGACTAGCCAATTTAGTCGGCTTAGCCGGCTGGTCAGTCAGCTTAGCCGACTCCTAGCCCTCTTGGCCAGTAGCAGCAATAGAGGCCGGCTTAGCCGGCTCTGGAGTCGGCTTAGCCGACCCAGTCGGCCTAGCTGGTTCTGGGGCCAGCTTAGCCGATTGGATAGAGGTAGCAGTCACGATGATGGTCTTTGGTGTAGTTTTTTGGGGATTTTCTGGTACAGGTGGGTCTTCAACTATCCCAAGAGCCTCCTTCTTCAATTTCCTCTACCGAGCGCACTGTAATTTTCGTCTTTGAGTTTTATCCAACCCTCATGGACACCACTTGGGTTGAGTATACTTTGGGTCCCTTGGAGGCTTCTCTTTCTCTTGAACTCTAGCAACTTCTTTAGGAACTTCTTCTTGTTGCGTTGCTAGATTTTCATCTCCAATCACAATCGGTTTGTTGTCATTAACAACAGGAGCTGACATCGAGCCGATTATGATACTAGGAACACGAACAGGCTTCTTGGGCACCCTAACCTTCTTTGCCATGTACACTTGCTGCGTAGGGGCCTTCTTTAATTCTTGAGGAGCTACAACCTGTGATTTGACCATTTTTCCTGATTTGCTCCGCTAGAGCTTGATTGATCACCCAATCGGCTAAAGACGGAAACACTTAAAGATGGACCAGCAATACCTCCCAACCGTTGATGCACGGGACCCTAAGGATATGGCACCCACACTCCTCGTGGTCCCCATTGCGGCATTGGTATAATCGGTGGAGCTGGAGGAACAGGAGGTCCCCAATGAGACACCCGAGGACAAGTAACCTGCAAGGAAGAATCTGCTGGTGGAGTCATCGCCAATTGTTTATTTCTTTGTTCTTCACGTTTTGGCAATGTTGGCTCTCTTTTTTTATGGGCCGATTCTCAGAATTAGCCTTTTGTTTCTTATAGTTCGCTATAAGTCAATCAAAAGTACAAAGTGGCTTCACCACAGGTGGTTTGACTTTTCACTCTTTCTCCTTCCAAACTCCAACCTTTGGTTTCTTGGGAATAAATGTGAGCAATACATGAATAGCGGAGGTGATGCTGCCTGGAAGTGGAGAGCCGGCCTGGCCGACTAGGTCAGTCGACTCAGTCGGGTCAGCCTAGTTGGCTAAGTTGACTTAGTCAGTCGGCTTAGCCGGCCCTGGATGGCCAATGCTAGAGTCGGCCTGGCCGATTAAGACAGTCGGCCTGGCCGGCCTTTGTAGTGTCGTGCGCATTTCGTACCATCTTTGCCTTCTCAAAGTTTTCGCTGATCCAATGGTGATTGTAAGCTTGTTCTTGTCTTGTTGGTCCTTCTCAAGCACCACTTGTCACCCTGAATTCTTTTGAACATTCGATGCAACACGCGATTCGCCGATAATGACATTCTTGCCTTTGGCTTTATTTGCTTGGGATGGATCAAAATTGCTGGATTCCCTGCTTCAACTATATTCATGTGAGCAAGAAACAGATTCCTATTGATCTCCATATTAGAAAGACTCGATCATCCCTCATTAAGGGCCGGCTAGACCTGCCGACGAAAGACATTTACAATCATTAGTCGCATGAGAATAAGAATTATGATATTTACAATAAGCACGTCTCTTATCTCATCTGCAGAAGGCATGGTATAATGAATTCTAATGTATCCAATTTTGAGTAAGTCATCAAAAATCCGGTCATGTTTAGAAGTATCAAAAGTAAATTTCACTTCCTCATTTTGATTCCTTTGAATCGGCTTGAGAGAAGGGCAAGTAACTTGTTTGTTCTCCGCTGGCCATCTAATTTCAGTGGCCAACGTCTCTTTACTTTCCTTATCTGAATCATCTAAAAGAGCACCAAGAGCATGTGTATTCGAACGATAGGGCTTATATGCATCACGAGACTCTTTAAGGCACGATTCCCAACAACGGCCTCTCGACATGATGATTAAAGTTAGCAAATTGCACATTCTCAAGTTTATCTTAAGTTTTATCATGCAAGCCATTAAAACATATATCAACAAAATCTCTTTTAGAAATATTTAAGTAAAAGCATCTATTCTAATCTCTCTAGCTTTCCTAAAGAAATCTTGTACAGAATCATTATGAACTTGTTTAATGGCAGTGAGATGTGCTAATCTAGTTTCTTGAGCTCTAGTGTAAAAATGATCATGAAACTTTTCTTCTAAATCAGCCCAAGTACTAATAGTCAAAGGTGGTAAAGTAGTAAACCAAGCAAAAGCAGTTCCATTAAGAGATAAAGGAAAGCTACGAATTCTCATATAATCACAATTAGCAGCTTCGCCTAATTGTGCAAGGTATATGCTTACATGCTCCAAGGTCGATTTACTATCATTACCGTTAAACTTTTGAAAATTCGGTACCTTTCAGCCCTCAGGAGCTTTCATGCGATCGTAATCTGAAGGGTACGGTTTTGAGTACATATGCTTGGAAGATTTTAGATTTACACCTAAACTTTCCTGAATAGACTTAGAAAAGTCTTCTTTGAACCAATTCAAAATGTCATCAATATCGGTACAAGAAGAAACATCCTATGCACCTCCAAGAATTGGATTAACACTAGGAGACTTTGGTGGGCTAGGTAAAATATTGTTAGCCCCTGAAGCTGTTGATGCACTATAATCGGTTCACAATACTTGAGCCGATTTTTGAGCACCACCCGTAGTACTAGTTCCAACATGACCGGTCTTATCGATTGGAAGAATCGTAGAGTCCGATATTAGGTTCTTAGCTTGATCATAAGGAGTTTGTTTATCAAAAGAACCTTGAGGCATACCAAATTTAGGTTGTGTTAAAATGCCTGATTGCTCTGAATCAGTTATCTTACCTTCTAAAGCGTCTAAACGTTTAGAAACATTATGATATGTATGTCATATAGTGTTATTTATTGAATCAGTAATTGTAGCATTGTTCTCTACAATTAACTTGCATATGTAGTCTTGCGAAATTAGACCATCATCATATTTAGGGGGGTTTATCTTGAGGGTTTACCTGCTCAGATGATGAAGCTCCCAAGATTTCAGCAACACTTGGCTCTTTGAATTGCACAACCTTATCATGACGACCCTTGGAGCAACCTTGAAGGAAAGCCTTTTGAAGCTCCTCGAGTTTGGCTTGAAGTTGTGCCTGCAATTTGGGAGACAGCTCCTCCATAGATGTAGGGTTGATGATGTTGCCGCTATGGACTTTGCTCGAGTTCTTCGTTGCATCGCCATCTACACCCATGTTGCCGGTAGATTGATATGTCAATTTACGTCTTGATGTCCCCAGTGGAGTCGCCAAAAAGTATGTTGACGCCGATTTACGACCGTGCCAACACACCAGTGGGTCTTGACGCCCAAAGAGGTTGCTTGGACAACCTGCAATGCAGCAACAACATAGCGTAAATGGCCAACCAATCTAGAGATCGATAGGGCCGATGTAGAGCTCATTGATGGCTGAATAAGCTTTCGAACCACCTACAGAAAGATCCGTCAGGAGGAAACACATGGAGGATCTCCTAGGACCAGCAAGACTGCCTAGGATGCCAATGAATCTCGTGGAGAGAAGCACCGGACAGCAGGCAGAGGGGTTGAGGAGAGAAAAGGGGTAAAAGAGTTGATAGATTGGTTTTTGTTCAATTGATTGGATGGGATCAATCGACTATGATCCTCTCGTATATATAGAAAGGGATGGTCTTATCCCTATAGAAAACAACTCTAACACGTGATCTTCAAGTTTTCCACACTTAAAACTTGCCAAAACACGATTTAGGATGAAATCGGTTTGGACTCAGCACTAGCCGGTTTTCACGGGCCTAGGCCGTCCTCTCAGGCAGCCAAGGCCGGACCCGGCTAAGCCGGCCTGGGGACCTAGCTTAGCCGGCCTATGTACAGTGCCAGCCACGTGGCCAGGGGCCAGCTTAGCCATCCTGGTGACCCGGCTAAGCCGTCCGGGGTAGCCGACCTAGCCGGCTTGGCCAACCGGCCTAGCCGACTAGGCAGGCTCCCTTGCGGCTCGCTATCTCCTTCATGTGATTACTTGCTCCATCGACGCCGCTTCTTGACATCAACCATGTCTAGGGTTCCTGTGACTTACTCATGTTGCTAAATATACCACCGGATATTTTTGAGTGTCAACAGAGCCCCACATGAATAATTTTTTATGGGACTGGGAAACACGCCCGTAGTACGTTCCGTCCTATCACTTTCTTGTTGAAGCTAGGCCGGTCAAAAGATAATGGGCGATAAAAGGGGGTGTCCCAGTTCATTTCTCAGCTCACTCGCTGCACTCGCATTTCATTTCAATCGCAAGCTCAGCTCGCTGCTGCAGTTTGAAGAGGTAGGAGGCGACCAAACAACATGTGCAGAGGTACAAATTTCCTAATCCCTATCTTCTTGATCTCTTTAAGTACTACATACTACGTACTCTCCCTGGCATTGACGGATCCACAGGATGCATCTCGAGGGGGCTAATTATTGAGCCTGCACTATTTCTTTGTTGAAATGACCCGGGGGGGGGCGCAGCCCCCTGGTTCCGCCACTGCTCCTAGCAAGTGTGTGGATTGTTGCTTTGGACTGCTTTGATCTCATCGTCCTGCCATATCTTATATCTTATCAGGTACACAGCAGCAGCACCATGGCGATCCCTACCCCATCGCGGTCAGAGATCATCATCATTATTGGGGTCATCCTGGTCTTGTTCGCCGTAGCTGCCGCCGCCGCCAATCCAAGTTCCACCCTTCCACGAGCGGGTGGGTTTGGTTGAGTTACGTTAAGAGGAGATGTGGACTTTTGTTTTGTTAGCCTTTTAGTATTTTAGTCACCTGCGTCTGTGAAGTGTTCTGATTAGCAGATTGTTGTCAGATTTGGCCGCATAGCGGAAAGTTGGGCTTAGCCCCTTTTGTGTAAGTCTAAGCCCTAAACATTCTGATTGAATGATGCATGAGAGGTGAGGTACGTACATTCTTGGATCTTGTTGTTTTCATTGGGTACGTGCGCATGTCGCCGTACGTGTGTGTCAAATAGTGTTATTTCCATGTTATTGGCTTAACTAGTTCTTGGTTTTGAATTTTGCCGTCGGGAATTCTAGGGGATGCTTTACCGTTATTATCATTTATGACTCCAATCATTGCTGGCTACCTTAGGTGTTAAGTTTTTTTTTGTTTACTAGGTTCAACTATTGAGGTTGTCAGGTGGAGAGCCCTCACCCCTTATGTTCCTTGCTTTTCGTTTCTGCTAAGAATCTCGTAGGTAATTCATGTATTACTGACGAATCCTCTTATATCAACTATATGTAGGCCTATTGATCATTCTCCTTCTCTTAAAGCAACATGTGTAAATCTATTGATCATTCCCCTTCCTTAAAGCAACACGTGCATAAGGCACGATTTCGAAAAAAAAATTAGCACCGCACGCTCGATCATGCATCTTTGATTTTTTTTTTCTTTTTTCATTCACAGCGCGCCGGTGTTCTCAGGCGAGCTAGATGCTTCGACAACCTGATGTGCTGCTGCCTCGATCAAATAGGGCAAAGCAAGTAACTGTGTATTTTTAGTTTTTTTATATATACACGTGTGCTACTCAAGAAATTAAACTCTCACATGAGTGGGATTATTTAATTAGCACTACTATTAAACATTGAAATGTGTCCGTGTTAGTATATCGGGTATTATGTCAGATGTTAGAATTATCTGGTTTACAAGAATAATATATTGAAAATTTACAATTCTATTTAGACGTTATTACCCTTTGTTTGGTATAAGATTGAATATATATAGCTGCTACTAGCTAGTTTGTTTAGCATAATCACAAACAATCTAAGTGAGTGGATATACATAATTAGTATGTAGAATACTTCTTTTACTTGTGCCAAATAATAATGTTGCAGCCTCAAGCTATATTTCTTTGTTTTTTTTGCATTCGTTATGTTGTCATAATAAGCAGTATCCATCAAACTTGACAACACTATATGTTGCGGTGTCCTAAGTGTCAATACATTACTTTTGCTCTTTGACTTCACAATGAATAATCCCTTCCCTTTCTTCTATTCCAAGGGGGAAGACCTAGTCTTCACTAGGTAGCTTGTCATCATCCCTTCTTTTTTAGCTTCATCGTGTTTTTCTTAATAATGGTGTGAGTGAGTATAATAGTGGATATGAAATTTGTGAACAAGCTCTAATTAAACTACTGAAATCTGCCAGTGATCAACTTCTAATTAATAACTCTCTCTGAGAGTTTCTAATAGTGTGTTGCTATCTGTATCGTCCATCTATAATCATTTCAAGTCCTTATCAGTCTATACAAATGACTAAATTATTGTTCATATCCAACAAATCTGATAGTGATTAATTCACCTTTAGAAGGATTCTAGCTTTTGCTCTCCTATCTGAGACGGTCATACCCCAGTCACTAGTACTGGCCACGTTACTGACGTAAATTTTAAGACGCTTAAATTCACCGTCACTAAGTGACCTCACTAGTTGTCTCAAATTTGCTTCTCCGCCTAGTGATTAATTTGGCTCTGTTACTATACGGTGTGGACGTACTTGTTGTGTGTTGATTCGATCACCTATTAGTACTCCACGGAACATAATTTTTTTTTACTGGGGTGTTGCATGCTGATAGATTTGTACCTTATAATTATATGTACCACAGAAAGTACCTCTGCCTTGGAGTAATCATACAAGTCTTCTTCATGCAGTATTGATGATGCAATATTAATTGGCTGATTGTTCTCTGGCTGTCCAGGTTCTTCTACCATATCGACTGGGACTGGATCAGTGCCATATCTGACTGTTGGGGTGGCATCTATCCAGCTTTCCTAAGCTTGCAACCCCTCTTATTGTGACCTTGGATTCCACAGTAGGTGCATATCATTGCCACTCCATGTTTTGAAAGCTTAGTTTCTCGAGTAGCAGTTTCAATTTCTGTTGGTGTTTTCCTTCTATTTTTGGCAGGCCTACCCGGCTTTTTCTCATACTGAGGTCGTCACAGAGCATAAGCAGGGGTCAGGTTGGCAGATACGGAGTATATATGAGCCGTGTGTGACCATGCATAATATGTACTAACATCCATGCATTGCAACTGCATGCTGAGTGACAACATCAGGTAGTGGAGCGTACTAGTAGTGCTATAGTAGCGACAATGCCTGCATCGTAGGGACATGCGCACACCGAATGATTTCTCCTGCTGCTGATGGTGTATACTTACGCTTTCATATGACCTGACTCCAACGACCATGCATGACCGGAGGCTTTCGAGCAAAAATACAAAGCTGGGGACGACACGTCAAAATTTTGCGCAAAAGAACACCAAAATAGCTACAACTTTTTTTATTGAGTTATAAATATATGTATAGTATCTCCAGATATCTGTCTGTCTTCGTGGCTATGACGTCCCTTGTCATCCGACGACGGCGTTTGCGTTTAGTAGCCTGTCCATCACACGGCAGTAAAAGTAACTAGAGCTCCATTACTAGATCTAGAAAATGGTAGTATCGATTGTGCAAGTACATCGGCATGTTGATCACTAGGTTGCAAAACCAAGCTCAGCAACATATTATTACTTTGTCAGAAATTTGTGGCAACACATTTTCAACCACCGTACCTCTCGAGTCCCCACATATACACCTTCTCACCACAGTTCCTCTTTTCAAGAAGTAATAAATTAGTAGGCCTTTCTTCACGGCAGTAATTGTTGCAATGCTCTGGGTTATCTAGTCGGCCCGCAACGACGTCATTTTCAGAAATCAGTCTCACTCTCTTCAGAACTATAGATTTGTTCTTAAGTAGGAACTAGCTCGAGTTCTAGTAGAATTAGGGCTTTAGTCCCGTCCATTTTTTGGCCCGGAACTAAATATTGATTTAGTCCCAGTTAGTGTTTCCAACCGGGACTAGCTCCTTTATCCAACGGCTCCGGGTGCAGCCTTGTAGACACGACACAGGTAGGGAACATGTGGGGGACATTTTGTCCCGGTTGTTGGAGTTTATCTCGGTTGCTAATTCCAATTAGGACCAGAGCGTGGTCCTATAGTCCCGGTTGGAATAATAACCCGGGACTAAATGTCTCACTATATATAACTGGCTCTCCAAAATCATTTAACGGCTCCATGTTCTTGCTTGGGAGAGCAAGTTCTTCACCGTCGGCTTCATCTTTTTTAAAAGGTTAGCAACTTCATATATCTTGCTTAGAGTAAACCAACCATTTTTTATCAACAACCTCACCATTGCTTAACTTTATGGAATAGTAAGCTTCTTGATGAGTTCCCTATAGATGCCCTTAATAGACGGTTTTCATATGATTACTATTCTCCTAAATTCTAGGATCAAAGACATCATGACTAGAAGCTTGCTGCACATCATCAACTGAATTCTCAGGTTGAGACGAAGGCCATAAATTTGCGTTCTCTGTAGCATCAACATGTTCACTAGAATTATCATTAACTAGTTGCTCTTCATCTTGAGATTAACAGGTGCATCTATAGGGTTTTCATCACGAACACCGCGACTTCAAGATAAAAAAACATATCTAAAGCACCACTGAACAAATTGTTCTTGTTGTCCTTTCTGTTTACTTTTTGCTGCCCCAGACAAATGTTTCTTAGGTAACATTCCAAAATTATAATAACTGACCTAAATTAGAAGAGTAACAATGACTATATAAGCACAAAGTACTAGACCAAAATTGAACAAGAAAAAAAACTAGGGCCTAGACAATTTGGAGTTTGGTCATGAACTTATTCAGAATCAAGATTCGCATAAGGGCACAACATAATAACCATACCAATATATCAGATGCATCCTGCATAGTGAACTGATCGCCTGATCAGCGCTGCGACCTCATGCATGAGTCGCGATCGCGAAAGACACGAAAGAAGTCACGATGATGGGCATTGGCGGCTCGGCTCCTGACTCCTCGCCTCTAGAAACACGTAACTAGCTAAAGCCTAAAGGGTATGAGGTATTACATACTTGGGCTTGGCCCCCCATTCCTCTTGGGCCCTAGGGCGCCACACAACCTGCCCCCCTTAGGGCCGGCACTCCCCTTAGGGCCGGCACTGATAATTGGCATGTAGAGAAGCCAAAATATGATTCAAAATTGCCCAAAACCATGTGAAATATTTTCATGATCAATTGATCATAATGTAGCCCATGGTCAAGCATTCACCTTGGTGCCGATTTGGAGCGCTTGAAAGATGCCTAAAAAATATGGTCGTCGGCGCAGAAGATGGCGCATCCTAGGGAACCCGACGTCGAGGCAAGCGACGTAGCTGCCCCCGAGGGGGTCCATGGAGCCGCCTCCGATGGTGGATGTCTCCTCTTGCCTCAGTCATTGACATAAGAGTTGGCACAACAGATGCCTCCTTGGGTTGGTTAATCTGACGTCGAGCTTGATGACAAGACACTCACTCTGTGCGAGGCCGCTCGGTGCCTCACACAGTTCTGAGATGAGGTGCTGGTCCAGCGAGATCCGCCCCTGATTACCTCTCCACCACGATAGAGACCGAAAACCAGGAAGCCCCTGCCTGTAAGGTGTAGGAGCAAACGGATAGCAGCCCAACCATTGGCTTACATACCAGCCTCTAAGTAGGGCGGTACTTCTCAGGCAAAGCACCACCAGCCAACCCGAGATCATTTGCGCCCAAGAGTATAGTCGATGCGTTGCGTTTGGGGACCTTGTCAATGAGCAAGGTGGAGGCCCTTGACAAGGCGTTTCTAGCTTTCAACGGGCGCGCATGGGAGCTCTTATCGAAGACCCATAGGGCATAGCGATGCTCTCACTTTGGTTGTTCCTTTTTATGTAATATCGACATAAAGATCTTTTGCTAGGATAGTCTAGTTACGGTTGTGCACATAGACCTCCTTTAGCGCTTGTCAGATGCGCGTTATATGTTACTTTGAACTCTTCTTCTTAATACAAAGATAAGCACATTTTTTGTGTATTCACAAAAAAAATCTAGAAGCCACAGCTAGGCTTCTAGGAGGCACGAGATATGCCTGAACAACTTTTTGGAGATCTTCAAAGATGTTTGAATTTTGGATTTGTGTCGTCAGTCGAATCATCCATTGGAGAACTACAGAAATTGAACTGATCAATGGGCCATGACTGAAGGCGAAGTTGGTAGTTAAATTCACATAGAATCACACTTTGTATCCTATATTTCCATGGAATCAAAAAGATGATCCTGGTTGTATTTGTGGAACTAAAACAATAGGTGACTACAGTTTGTTTGGTATCTGTTCATTCTCATATCAGTGGATGGGGAAGATGCACACTGTATACAGCTGGAGCTACCGACCTAGCTCAAGGTTTCGCGGCAAACTATGTATGCATACCGATAAGCTAGCGCATGTCACTCCTCTCTCACCGGCCTCCCTTTCAAAGCCGTTTGTTGCCCACACCTACACATCTTCCACAATCTACTTTGTACATACATCACTTGCACGAGAGCTCAAGGTGTCAAGCCTACATAAGTAGATGGCCGAACACCACCTCCCGACGAAGCACGCTGACCACTACCACCACAAAGGCGGGAAGAAAGGGGTCCACGCCGATGACCTCAAGCACGGCTCACCCCATCACCCCAGGTATAGCTACTACTACGGCGCGGACGGCGGCGGTGGGGCGGCGCGCCCACTGCTTTGCCATCCTCGTTCTGCTCTTTGTCGTGGGGATCACACTGTTGGTGCTCTACGTCGTGTACCCCCCGTCCTATCCCACCTTCGCCGTCACCTCGGCCTCCATCCTAGCCCTGTACAATGCTACCACCAACATCGCTGCGGCGCCTACTGCACTGGCTACGTCATTCCAGTTCACGCTGGTCCTGGGCAACCCGAGCAGGCGGTGCGCGGCATGGTATGACTGGCTGGCAGCATACATGGTGTACCGCGGGGAGTCCCTGATGGCGCCCACGCCCATGCCACCGTTGTCGCAAGACGCCGGCACCACCGTGGTTGCGACGACCATGCTGGGCGCAGGCGTCGCGGGGCCGCCCGTGCCCGTGTCGCCCGTGTTGGGGTAAGCTTGCTACTGAGTGACGTGGAAGGAGTTGGCGCAGAGCTGGCAAGGCGGGAGCACTAGGCTTGATTCAAATTCGAAGAGGAGCATGTGCAGTTGCCACTAGAAAGGATGGTGATCGCGCCCATGACATAACTCAGTATAGGCAGTTCCATTTTACTGCACTTGTATTTTGTGTTTTGTTGTTTTTCTATGAACAAAGGTGTGTTGTAAGCCTTGGTATAAAAGTCAGCATGTTTAGAGTGTGTGTTATCACAGTGTGTTGGTTGTAATCACATTTGTATCTGAACTTATCAAAAACAAAAAGGGGCGTTGTCACCCTAGCGGTTCCCAACGTGTTCTTGTTCAGTTCATGAGATCTAGTGTTCTTAGGCTAGTTAATTTGATTCACTTAGCGTTGTGATTATGTTCCTGAGATCAACACGTGGTACAGAGCCATAATCACTCACTAATCATCCTAGATCGAGATCATGAGTGAGCGGAGTGAAAGCGGAGGGAGAGGCAACCAGATTCCTTATCTGGTGCTCATGGCGACCAACTACACTGGTTGGAGCATTCGCGTTCAAGCCATCATGGAGGATCAAGGGGTGTGGGAGGTGATAGCCACTGAAGGCTATGTCCGAGAAAGGGGTGACGACGGCGGCACCGACGAAGGTGAAGGACATGAAGGCGAAGGCACATCTGTTACAGTGCTTGACAGATGATCTTCTGATGCAAGTTGCCACAAAGAAGACCCTAAAGGAGGTCTGGGACTCACTCAAGGCGAGATTTATGGGTGAAAAGCGCGTCAGAGATGCTCGTCTCCAAACTCTGAAGAGCGAGTTTGATGGTTTGAAGATGAAGGATGAATAATCCAATGATTCATATGCAGGAAAACTGACGGGCATATCAGTGCGGTATGCAAATTTGTGTGGATCACTCGATGATGCGGCTTTGGTGAAGAAGTTGTTTGATACGGTACCGGAGAGGTATATCTAGGTGGTGTCCGAGATCGAAAAATTCTACGATCTCAAGAAACTTGCCTTTGCTAAGGCGGTGGGGAGGTTGAAGGCATTCGAAGAACGTTTCAGGAAAGGATCAGAAAAAGCAGCAAAGACTGAAGATGGTCAGGCATTACTAACGCAAGCCGAGTGGAAAGCAAGGTAGAAGCAGGCATCAGGAGAAGGCTCAAGGAAGAGCAGTGGCGGTCGAGGACACGGCCGTGGACGCGGTGGTGGGCATGGTGGCCGCAGTGGACGTGGCAATGGGGGAGGAGATGGCTCTGTCAGGCACAACAAGAGCCATATCAAGTGCTTCAAGTACCATGAACATGGGCGTACACAAACCGGTGTCTAGGAGGTGAGAAGAAGAAAGAAGAAGCTCATCATGTCAAGGCGGTGAAGTATGAGCCTGTGGTGTTGCTCGCTGAGATGACTATGTCATGGAGGCTGGAGCAGACATCGACAGATAAGCTATTGTCGGATGACCGTCAGTTAACTCTGAATGAGGTAAAAATGTGTCCTGAACTCTATTTCACTAGTGATGATGTGTCATATGGTGATGTTTAGTATTTGGATAATGGGGCAAGTAATCATATGACTGGGGATAGGGAGAAATTCAGAGAAATTGATTCTACTGTAGTTGGTAAAGTTACATTTGGTGATGGATCTATTGTTGAGATCAAGGGAAAGGGTTCATTATTGTTTGAGGGTCAGTCTGGTGATCAGTGGGTACTTTATGATGTTTATTATATTCCAAAGTTAAAAAGTAACTTGGTTAGTTTGGGTCAATTGACTAAGGCTGGACATAGAGTAGTCATGGATGATGACTTGATTGAGGTAGCTCGAAAGAATCCTAAGAAAATGATCGTGGGAGTGCAGAGATCAGTGAATAGGTTATACAAAATTGAACTAAAAACTATTGAATCGATGAGTTTGCGAGCTAATGTGAATGATATGTCACAGCTATGGCATGGGAGACTTGGACATGTAAATTTTCAGTCTTTGAAAATGTTATCTGAGAAGGAGATGGCAGGGGGGTTACCACTGATAGATCATCCTAACCAAGTCTGTCAGTCATGTTTAGAAGGAAAGCAAACTAGATGTTCATTTGCACAAGTCTCTAGGTGGAGAGCAGATGAACCACTTGAGCTAATTCACATTGATTTGTGTGGGCCTATTACTCCAGGAACTATGGGTGGGAGTAAATATTTTATGTTCATGGTTAATGATTGTACAAGGTGGATGACAGTATTGGTTCTCAAGACTAAGGATCAGGTTGTTGAGGCTTTTGCAAATTTCAAATCAGAAGCTAAAAATACTTTGGGCAAAAAAGTAAAATCTATGAGATCAGATAGAGGAGGAGAATTTCTTGCAACCGCATTCAAGGAGATCTATGAGGAGGCAGGGATCATAAGGCAGTTGACAGCTCCATTCACACCTCAACATAATGGAGTAGTTGAGAGGAGGAACAGAACTGTCATGGAGATGGCAAGATCAATAATGAAAAGCATGAAGGTACCTGGTAGGTTCTGGGGTGAGGCAGTGAGGCAATTAGTACATCTGCTCAATAGACTCCCACAAGGCCAATGTGGTCAAGGACACTATTTGAAGCATGGAATGGTAGAAAACCACAATTGGGTCACATGAGGGTGTTTGGTGCAAGGCACATGTTAGAACAACAGCACATCTGACAAAACTGGAAGATAGAAGTGTACCCATGGTGTACTTTGGTGTTGAGCAGGGGAGCAAGGCATACAGACTCTACAATCCACAAACTAGGAGAACAGTAGTGAGTAGAGATGTAGTGTTTGAAGAAAATGTACCCTGGAGGTGGAGCACTGAATTTGGAGAAAATTCAGAGTTTAGTGTGGAAGAAAGTGCTGAAGGATTAGCACAGTAGGATATGGTGGTGAGTTTGCTGGATATGGTGGTGATAACCATAATGACCAACCACATGAAGATTCAGTGGGGAGTACCTAAAAACATGGTTGATGCCGGTGAAGGTTTCAATCATGGACAAAATTAGTTTGATAATGCTATTGAGAATGGAGAGAATTCAAGGCAGTGAAATTCAGTCTAATCATGGTGATAGTTAAATTACAGAAGGGGAAAATTCTGTGAATCATGAGGTGGATGCAGATTAGTTATTGAATGATGATAACATGGATGTTGATCATGATGATGCACCAATCAAGATGAGAAGCATTTATGAAGTATATGAAGATGCTGCAGAGATGGAGTTAACTTCAGATGCAGATATAAAAGTGAATGCTTTGTTGGCTGTTATGGAAGAGCCAACTTATTATCAGAAAGCTGCAGACATTGTAGACTGAAGAGCAGCAATGGACAGTGAACTTCAGTCAATCAACATGAGCAAAACTTGGAGTTTGGTTAAATTGTCACCTGGTCAAAAATCCATAGGATTGAAGTGGGTATTTAAACTCAAGAAGAATGTAGAGGGAGAAATAGTGAAGCACAAAGCAAAACTAGTTGCTAAAGGATATGCATAGAAGCAAGGAATAGACTATGATGAAGTATTTGCACTTGTTGCAGACTTGATACAGTCAGGTTGCTCTTGGCAATGGCAGCAAATTGAGGCTGGGAAGTGCATCACTTAGATGTCAAAACTACATTTCTGATTGGAGATCCTGTGGAGGATGTGTATGTGTCTCAACCAGATGGCTATGCTGTTAAAGACAAGGAACAAATGGTGTACAAGCTGAGTAAAGCTTTGTATGGACTTAAACAGGCTCCAACAGCATGGAATGTGAAACATGACAATTGTCTGAAGAAATTGGGGTTTAAGAAGTGTGCTAGTGAGGCAGCAGTATACACTAGAGGAGTTGGAAGAACAAAACTAATATTGGTGTTTATGTAGATGATTTGATAGTGACTAGAGGTGATCCAGTAGAGATTGCAAAGTTCAAGGAGCAGATGACTTCTGAGTTTGAGATGAGTGACTTGGGTCTGTTGTCATTTTATCTTGGGATAGAAGTCAAGCAGGAGAATGATTGCATCACTATCAAGCAAACAGGTTATGCCAAGAAGGTCCTGTCAAGGTTTGGGATGACAGACTATAATCCAACTAAAGTGTCAATCAACCCAGGTAGAGTTTTGCATGATGATAAGCAGGGAGTTGCTATTGATGCAACTGAATACATGAGGGTTATTGGGTGTTTGACATACTTGTTGCAAACAAGGCCTGATCTAGCATTCTCTGTTGGAATGGCTAGCAGATACATAGAGAGACCTATTGTGCTACATCAAAATGCAGTCAAGCAGATTATGAGATATCTCTAGGGAACATTGTACTATGGGCTAGTGTATACAAGAGAAGAGAAAGAAGGAACCCTGATTGGATATTCAGATAGTGATCATGGAGGAGATAGAGAGCACAAGAGAAGTACAGGAGGAATGGCCTTCTATCTGAATGGAGGACTGATTACTTGGTGTTCACACAAAGAGAAGACAGTGGCATTGTCTAGTTGTGAAGCTGAATTCAAGGCTGCAACAACACTGTCTAGTTGTGAAGCCGAATTCATGGCTGCAACAACAACAGCAGTGCAAGCCATGTGGTTCAGGAGTTCGCTGAGTTAGCTCACAAAGAAGAAACTTCAGCGTGTGATCATACATGTTGACAATAAGTCTGCAATTCAGTTAATGAAAAATCTTGTATTCCATGGCCGAAGCAAGCATATTGACATTAAGTTCCACTACATCAGGGAGTGTGTGGAGATGGGTCAAATTGCTGTAAAGTGGATAGGAACACTTGAGCAAAAAGCTGATTCTCTGACAAAAGCTATGGCAGGGACCAAGTCGGGTGAGATGAGGCACATGCTGGGTGTTCGAGAGCTTGAGGAGCATCAAGCTTAAGGGGGAGAATGTTTGGGTAAGCTTGTTGCCGAGTGACGTGGAAGGAGTTGGTGCAGAGCTGGCAAAGCGGGAGCACCGGGCATCATTCAAATTTGAAGAGGAGCGTGTGCAGTTGCCACTGGAAAGGATGGTGACCGCGCCCACCATATGACTTAGCATAGGCAGTTCCATTTTACCTCACTTGTATCTCATGTTTAGTTGTTTTTCTCTGAACAAAGCCTTGGTATAAAAGATAAAATGTTTAGAGTGTGTTATTGCAGTGTGTTGGCTGTTAACACATTTGTATCTAAACTCATCAAAAGCGAAAAGGGGCGCTGTCACTCTGACGGTCCCGACGTGTTCTTGTTCAGTTCATGCAATCCAATGTTCTTAGGCTAGCCAATTTGATTTACTTAGCGT
>CM041641.1:18791863-18841004 GCA_023333625.1 Bothriochloa decipiens | reverse complement strand
CATGCAATCCAATGTTCTTAGGCTAGCCAATTTGATTTACTTAGCGTTGTGATTGTGTTCCTGAGATCAACAGCCCGACACCGCGGCGGCGCTGGCGGCGGACGTGGCCAACGCCGTGCCGCCGCTCTGGGTGGTTCTGCTCGGCCGCGTCCGGTTCGTCAACGGGCCGTTCCACAGGGGTTGGCACTCTCTCTACGCTCGCTGCAACCTCCTCGTCGGCGTCCGCAAGATCGGGAATAACGGTGCTGCCGCCGGCGGTGTGCCTCAGGCGCCGATTCTTGGCGACCCAAACTGCAACTTCGACATGTGAGTATGTGATCGATCGGCCGGTCATCTCTATAATCAAGGGATCATCACCATCACGTCCTCATCTCGTGTCCCGTGGACGTGTTAAGAGCAGAGTATCTAAGCAATCTACGTGCATATATATACGTGAATCTCCGTCTCTGCGTATGTCATCTGTATATGCAAAAACAAAGTTACATGTACGAACCAGAAACAAATAACGAGTTATAATGTAATGTTTGGCAACAGTGGTTCATGGTTGGTCCTCCTGGATCTGAAACTGAACTTGCACACAAAAGCAACGGGTCTGAAATGTTCAGATATGTCGGCGTAAAGCTTGAGCGGCATTTCTAGCATGTATCTGGCTATCTGCCGATGCACACTGCAAGTCCTTTCTATTCTGTCACTTATATATTAATATAGAGGCGTATATGTACATGTACATACTTGTCATACTGTTGACCTGGGAAGGATGGAGGGTGCAGGCCTGCAGCTACTTCCTACGGCGGCGGACTCTGCCGTCGGTGGTTTTCGGAGCTTTCTTCCACTTCCGTGGGAATCTCAAATCTGCGAGTGTCTCCGAGCCGTGCCGGCCAAATGTTGGGATAAGTGAAAATCAGTATGATCTCATATCTGACATTTGGGATGGAGTAGAGTGGCAGGCTGGCAGCTTACATTCAGAAGAAACCTTAATGGATCCTGGTCGAATGAATGGCTAGCTCTGCTCCAGATGTTGGAAGGGGTTCAGTTTGATGATTCAAGAGAGGATTCGGTTAGATGGGTGTTAGAACAAATCAAATACTTAAACCATAAAATCTTTGTATCAGCTGATTACCCATGGGGGTGTAGGAAAGCCCACTCTGTTGTGTGTGTGGGTGCCTTGAAACAGCTAATCACATTTTCTTCGAATGTGCCTTTACTCAATACTTATGGTGTTGTGTCAGAGATGTTTTTGATTTGCACGGCTTTCCTATCTCTGTACCTGACTTCTTTTATGGTTGGCTGTCTCGGTGGTTCGGGGTACCGCTACCGCAGAGACGGATTCTTTTCTTCTCTGCATGTTTTACTTGAGTGGAAGAACAGAAACAAGATGGCGATAGAGAGAAAATTTCCTTTCAATCCTGATTCAGTCATTCATGCCACTATTAATACGATGCAGATGTGGGGGAGCTTCTTAAGGAGGACAGGATAAAGATCTTGAAGATGGCGGCGCAGATTAAAGAATGGAGCATCATTCGTGTTAGAAGCCAAGTTCAGAGTTCTGAGATAGTTTACATTTGATTATAATAACTCGATTTTCAGATTTTTACAGGCTAAGGCTAGTTGTTTCCTGTTTTGCTTCGTATCGATAACTGGCCTCACCAGTAAAACCTTTATTGCTTTCTTAAAAGCAGAAGAGTTAATCTCCTTAGAAAAAAAAAAAGAGCCGTGCCGGCCCGGTAAGATTAGAAAGCGGCACGTTCTCGGCCCACGGTGTAATCGTGTATTCAGGCTGGCTGATGGCCCAACCCAGGATCCCATGAAAGGAAAATATAAAACGCCTCCGCCATGGATGTTTGTCGACGCCGCCGCCATGAATAAACAGCCGTTTGTGCCATATGCATGGCTGCTCCTTGATGCCTGACCCTGCGCGGTCACCAAGTCTGACGCGTTGCGCTGTCATGCATCTACACCCCTTGTTGCCACCACCGCGACGCTACTGCCCTCCCTGCCGCCTGTGCATTCCACGCTGCCACCAAATGACCCTCTCCATGCCAACGACCTTGTTTGACCGTTTGAGGAAATTTTCTTAAATTTCATTCAAATTTTCACTGGATACGGGTCTGAATTTTCTAAACTTTGTCTAATTCAATGGTCTCCGAATATTTTCCAGAGTTGAATCGCAAAATCTTGCTATACTTACGTCTTTTTGGTTGTCTTTGCCACTCTTGTTTAGCGGAGCATAATAAAAAAAGGGAGAAAGTGAACATATTTTTGCCCACTTCGTCGATTTCAAATTACTGCACGTCGCCAAAAGCGGCTGGCAGCGGGCGCCCCGGCTGCCCGCTGTGGTAGTTCGGTAGCCGCTCACGGCCGGCCGGGCGCCTCGGCGCCCGCTGTAATTAACAAATTTACGTTGCCCGCTGCGGTAACGAAGAAGCTCAAAGAGGATGGGCCACACTGTATCGTGGCTGCCTATTACTCTGGGTAAGTCAAAAAATGACCGTAGAGTTAATAAGTAGTTAGGATCATGATTTCTCATCGACCTAACCTATATTTGATTTCAATGGTGCAGCACGGGCCTCGCGGGACACTAGGTTTTGTTTATCATCTATCCTCAGGACGAAAGGATCTGCGTATTAGACTTGTTGAGGGTAGGTGACAAAAAAGGATACAAGGCCTTTGAAGATTGCTTAAAAGTGTAAATCAACGAGCTTTTTCATCATTTACAGTTATCATACGTATACATATCATCGTTGCTAACACTAGTACATTTTGTGCAGGGCTTATAAAAAGTACGTGAAGGATCCTGAATGTTGGGACAAAAGTTCAAAAAGGCACAAGAAGAAGATTAAGGACCACATCAAAATCCAACGTGATTTTTCGGTACGTAGTTCAAAGGTTCAATCATGCTTCTCATACATATATATTCTATGTATATGGATCGTCCAGTGCGCCAAACAACCTGATGGATCAACTGCACGTGGCTTGTACGCCTGCTAGTACCTGAGACTGCAAGGAGTACACCGAAAGCAGGAAGAGGCTCAAGGATGGAGTTGGAGGGCCGAAACACCGAACGACCACAAGAGATACTTCAAGTAAGTCAAGGCAGACATCTGCAAGTTCATCCTGGACAAATGCGTGCTCGAGGGACAACCATTGTTCGACCAGGATGATCCCTTGGCGTACGAACCCAAGGACGAGAGGCTTAGGTGTTGGGACACCGAGCTGCGTCCAACAGATTACAAGTGGCCCGTAGACTTTGATTACTTAGACCTTGATATGTAGTTCGAACGAACTCGTTGGTTTCATATACGGAGAACAATATCTTGTCTTGTGTATGGATGCTGCTTTATATATATGAAGTTCTGCTTCATATTTGAAATCCGTTTCATATTTGAATTCTGTTTAATATCTAAAATCTGAAAATATTTCTATAAATGATTCTTTTATTTTTTTTTAATTCAAAATTATCAACCGCAGCGGGCAACGTAAGGTGCTCGCTGCAGTTAATAGCCTTAATCGCAGCGGGCGGCTTAAAGCGCCCGCTGCGGTAAAACATTTTACCGCAGCGGGTAACATAAAGTGCCCGCTGCGGTTAATAAAGTATTAACCGCAGCGGGCGCCTTATGTTGCCCGTTGCAGTAAATCGCTTTACCGCAGTAGGCGCAGGTGCCCGCTGCGGTGCTGCTCAGATTTAGCGTGGCGTGGCACCGCAAGTGGACTCCTGTGCTTGCCACAAGAAAGCCAAAAAGCCCGCTACGATAATTCAATGCTCACGTAGTGTTCCCAAAGGACAAGTGATGAGGACATGACACCTTCGGATACGACCATTGATTATAAGGTGATGTCATTCCTACATTTGTATAGTGATTTTGGATATAATTCACTTGGTTCCACATGTCCGTGTCATTATTTAATTGTAGGTACAAATGTGTCTCAAAATGCAAGTTCAACAAAGTTCAACTTTCGGTTCATCGGCAGGCTAACGATGCTTCATTGGGAAGGCCATAACTCATCCATCCGGAGTGCAATCGAGAAGCTACGTCGTCGTCATGGGCTTGTTTTTCATCCTTGGGACCCTGGACCAAGTGGAAGCATGACCCAAGTAGATGGAGAACTCACCAAGGAAGCCCTTGGACGTCCTCCACCCTGGTCACCACCTTTGAGGCCAGTAAGGGCGTCCAAGACAAGACGGAGGCCCAGCCCAATTCGAGTTCGAATCTGCCTCGGCCTCCAGGACCAGCACAGATTAAAACGGAAGCCCAGGACGCATACGGACTCCTTTTCGACGTTCTACCCATGGTTGGAAAGATAATTTCATAAGGAAACCAATGGCATTGGTTTGAGGTCTAAATTCCTTCTGAGTCATCAGGAAACGTCGAAACAAGCCAGCGTCCAGAATCTGTTCCAGTGCTGCACCATAGTTTTTGGTCCGTTGGGCCGTGTATCGTGTTTGAGCCCATTAGGGGGGCGCATCCAAGGGGTGTGACGACCCTTAGGCATTATATTCAGTAGCCGCCACCCTCGTTAGGGTTTGGGTTTTGCTTTAGATTAATCTGTCTTTGAACAGTCGTCGTTATCGGTTTGTGAAACCCCACTTTGTGATCTTAATCATATATCTGCAGTTTGTCCCAATATTTGAGCTACGTACTTTCGAGTTCTTGCTTGTGTTCTTTGATTCGCAGGCAGAGATTAGCCTTCTTGGCAAGGTCAACCGGTTGGTGACACGGTTGATAACCAGAGAAGACGTGGTGCTAAGGTTGCAGGTTCGGGTCTTTGTGATCTGAAGCCGGATCGGTGTGTCGTGCTCCAACAAATCGTGAGTTATTAGAACCTTTTAGAAGATCGGGAACCCTAGTTCACGTCAACAAGTGAACATATTTTTTCCCCAAAGGACCATGTCCTACTATTGTGCACCACAAGTTTCACACTAAGGATCGTGCACAAAAGAAGAGACAATAAGAATCTTGTGGTCTACAAGAGTAGAGCATATGCCCTTATCAGCCAATTATACTTTACTCTGTTACTGTTGTTTTCATTTCTATCTAAAACTTAAATTAAAAGGTAAAGGTGGATTGGATTCTATTCTACTTAATAAAAAACGCGTCTAAAATTGAGCATAATTTCAAAACAAACGAGTTTTAGCTGAAGTCTCGATTAAATCTCCTACAAATAAAAAAACAAAGCGTGAACGGTTTTTTTGCGCGACAATCGGCTTGGTCCTGTCCGTCTGCCACCCCTGCGATACAGCCGCGATTGTCGCCGGTGTGCATGCGAACTGAGTAGCCCGACAAACACCGTGCAATCTGTTCTTTTCCAAAATAAATGGGCGTCAGGAATGTTCTCTAAAAACAAGGAAACAAACCGAATCTGATTGAGTTTATTTCCATGTTAAAAAAAGGAAACAAGCAATCAACGCACAGTGCTTGTTCGTCCCAGGCACCAATCACGGCCCCTCAACATCTTGAGGATCATCCTTCCCAGTGCCCCTCGCCGTGCGCGCCCACGCCGCCGCTTCCTCTCCCTCCCCGTCCCACCTACAATGTCGCATTCGCGTCGCCGTTCCCCTCGCCGAACAAATCGCCATCAGGAGAAGCCACAAGCCTGAACGCCACCGCCTCCTCTCCCTCACCATCGTGTCCGCACCATCGTCGTCGTGCGTGCCCCTACTCTTCGTCCGCACGCACAACCGCTGCCGAGTTCCTCAATCCTCCATTGCGGAATTCTGCTGTTGGTCGTTGCCTTTCAACCGACGAAGACTGAGCCTATGAGCTCGCGTGGAGGTGAGGAAGCATCCCCGATGCTGCACAGTGCTCTCCCTCTATCTATCGCGTGTTCTTCAACAACAGCCGCTGTTGTGTCCCTATTGGCGATGACCTGCTGTGGATCGGATTCTGTTGCTAAGAACTAGCCTGTCGACTTTGCGACCTCGTTACGAAGTCATCCTCTGCTGAACCGCAGCTGGAGGTCGAGCTCGCCTGTGCGCCATCCATGGCCGCCGGCCTTCTGGAAGTTTCCAGCCAAAAGTTGATCCCGTGCAGGCATCCATGACGATTGGGTCCAGTTGGTGTCGTGAACAATCCTGCATGGTCATCTCAAGATTGTTACTTGCCTGCATGCTCTTCTCCAGATTATTTTGTTCTCCTTTTTAGTATATGTTGTTTTGGTCCCCTCTTTGGGTTCTTGTTACGTTCTACTGATTTTGCCCATACTTTGTTTGTTCCAGGTCTCCACGTGGCCCTGTCCTTTTGGCGTGCTGTGGATGGTGCCTGCTGTGGTTTCTTGGGTGCCCCTGTCAAACCTGAAGAGCAGGCCTCCGTCGTGCATTTCTGCATTGGAGACAGACGCCATGGCAGCACCATGTCTTTGTTGAAATGCCCTCAAGGTAATATTCGATACAATTTCGGATTTTCAAATGATTAGTGAGTGTGTTTGAGATGGACTTAACTGTTTCCTTGCACTTGAATCATCAATATTCACCACATGTAGCATTTGTAATATCTAAAACAGTGATAAAAAATCAGTAAATTTTGATAATGTCTGAACTTTTACGTTTGATGGCTTGCATGCAAAATTCTTTTTAGTTAGCATAAATAACATTTTTATACTTTGTGAATTATTTTGTGATTGTGATTGTCTATAAATATGTTTCCATGTTTTTCTCCAAAGTAAAACTATAAAGTGCTATTTCCTATCATCTATCCAGCACTTTGAGAGACCCTTAGCTTTGATGCTCAGAAGATTGAAGAAGTTGCAGAGCCACTTAGCTTTGATGCTCAGAAGAAGAAAAAATACAAGGTATTTCTTAATAAACATTGTTATATATGTATAATATTCCTCTTGTTACTTTCTACTTATGTTGTAAAATTTGGCATGATTATCTAGAAAAGAGAACTCTTACTACCATCTTCCACACTTCAGATTCTAATAAGGTTGTTTGTTGTTTCCAGATGTGGATGGAGAACATGAAAGTAGGTAAATGGGGATCTGAAGTTCATAGAATCTCTTGATGCCCATCATTGAATTGGTATTAGCTCAGGGGCAGAAACCTGTTGAGCTTGGAGTGTTGAGAATTGACAATGTGAGTATTATTCCTATATACTTTTTATTTCTCTCTTTTCCCCTTATATGCATGCAGCTGAATAAATAAATTTACTGGTGGGAAGGAAGTGATATAACAGTACCACCGCCGATTAGAGAGTAAGGTTAGCCTTTGAAGCTGCTTCTGCTTGAGATGTTAGTAGTGTTTTTTTTCCATTACTGTTATCAAGGGTGATACAGAGACTAGCGCATCCGTCTTTCAGTTTCAGCATGTTAGTTGGTGGCGTATGGTCAAAGAATTTTTTTTGTACATTATTATATACATGGTCATATACAATTGCTTGGAATTTAAAGTCTTAAACTACGAAAAATATTATTTTCGGTTGCTTTCATGTGCATCCTTGCAATGAACACGTGACATTAGCACGTGCACTTTAGCGTAGAGTTTGTGAACTTGCGACGCCATGCTCTCTCCATGGTTGTGTTAATTGCACGAACTTTGCCATTTATACTAAATGTCACTTTAGCATCAATATTTAATTTAATATTATAATTATCTAATAATTCATTCTGTGCGAGTATAAAATTTTAGTCACCCATAGCAACGCACGGGCACGCTACCTAGTAGAACTTCAAAGTACAACAAGACGTTCCAAGCACGTCCTAGATGCATTTCAGATACAATGCCTGAAGGAAAGTTGTCCAAGCATGTCCCATAAAAGTTTTTCAGTAACGTCAGCGCGTTCTTAAAATTCCTAGTAACTCACGCTGCTATCGATCGACTTGAGATTTCAGAAGGACGTGTTGTCACGGTTTCAGTCTCGTGATCTCGTCCATGATAGGAGACGCCGGCACCGGTTGCGAGGACAATGTTAGGGTTTGGGATCAATTAAAAAACAAATGGTAATTGAGGAGCAACAACGAGCCAGCATACGTGTTAGGCTGGTTTGGGATCGAGGAGAGCGACGAGCACGTGTCAGATTCAGCAGGTAGCGAAGTGTCCTGAACCTAGTAATGGCTAGACCAAATTTAACCAATGGATCGAAAGTATCATGATTTAAGGCAAGCAGCAATCAACGTTTGGTAGCGGAATCAAATTGAAATTTCTATATATAAGTTGTATTGCCAACGGGTGAGAAATTAAAGGAAAATGTCAAAATCAATCGATCACAACACAAATTATAAGGAGATATCATGGTCGATGACGAGCGAAGGTCACATATGTCTGAATTTGCATTCCTCCAAATTTTCAGTTTATTGCCCTCACATCAAACTCAAACTTTTGCCCGAGCAATAAGGCTTCACAAACTAATCCCGAACTAGACGACCCGTAGAAGTGTAGAACGTGAAGCCCTAAAACCAGTGGACTCCCTTATAGTATTTTACATCTGATAATTAGGGTTACGACATTATTTTCGACGAACAATCAGAGATATGAATACGCACACACACACGTGTGGTGTGGGGGTGTGGGGGTGTGGGGCGGCGGTCGCGTTTGTCTCACGCCGCTGGCTTGGTAGCCATCATGGCCTAGAACTCGTCGAAGGAGATGACCCCGTCGCCGTCTCGGTCCACGGCCGCGACCATCTCCGCGCACTGCTCGGCCGTCATCTCCTCCCCGATGACCCCGACCCTCCGCAGCGCGCGGCGCAGCTCCTCCGCGGTGATGACGCCGTCGCCGTTCTCGTCGTACTCGGCGAACGCGGCGCGCAGCGTGTCCGACCGGTCGCCGCCGGCCTCGAACAGCGCCCCGAGCTCCTCGAGGCTGATGAACCCGTCCCCATCGAGGTCCGCGGCGGCGACCATCGCCTCCGCAGCCGGGGCCGTGCACCCGCAGGACTCGCGAATCTCGGCCGCCGAGATGCGGCCGTCGTCGTTCGCGTCCAAGTGGCGGAACACTCGGACGAGCTCCGGCTCCGGTGTTGTTGGGTTGTCCATGGGTGGTGGGGTGCTAGCTGCGGGAGTAGCGGTTGGGGAAGGCAGAGCTGGGGAGTGGCGTCGGCCGAAGATGTCGCCGCAGGAAGCGGTGGCGGAGACGACGAGACCCATTGCCGCGGCGTGACGGCGTTTTGATCGGTTTGGTGGTGAGCAGGGTTTCGGGCTGTTGGCCTATTCGGCGTTTCAGAGGGGGTTTTTTGCCTCTGTGTCTCTATATTCTCGTCAGCACTTGGTACAAGCGTCCCTTCGAAGTCTCTTTCAAATCGGTCTCCTCCTTGATTCCGGCGTCGTTAATTAAGGCCGGCTTAAAACAGAAACCGCGTTAAAATTAAGATATATAAGGAACGAAACAATTTACCACCTAAAAGCTACGTTTATACGGAAGATGAAATCGACGGTGCCGCTCGGCCGTGCGTACGAAATATAGGAAGGGCTTTGGTTCGTCCAAGGCATCTTCACGCGCGCCATATCACAGGTACGTCCAGCTCGATAACGTATCTCTGATGTTACACGCTGAGCATGTACGGACCATTCATAAAATAAATCTTTACACAACTAGGACCACTACCGGATTCGCTGTCTTTAACAAGTGCACGAGCCACTCGGCAAAGTCGTATATACACTCGGCAAAGGTTTTGCCGAGTGTCTGCCATGTTGGCACTCGGCAAAGCCGTATCGACAAAGAAAGTCTCGGCAAATAATTCTTTGCCGAGTGCCAGGTCAGAGGCACTCAGCAAAGACTTTGCCGAGTGCCAAACTAGCATTCGGCAAAGAAAACAGCCACAGTCATCTGCCGGCTTCTTCGTCGAGTGCTAGCTTGGCACTCGGCAAAGATTTTTTATTTTTATTTAAAAAAAATCTTTGCCGAGTGCGACGATCGGCACTCGGCGAAGAGATTTTTTTATTTTTTTTAAAACAGCTTTTGCCGAGTGCCTGGTCTGGCACTCGGCAAAGCTGATGCGGTTGCCACCTGGTGCCCAGCTTTACCGAGTGCCAGGCACTCAGCAAAGCTGGAATTTTTTTTCTTTTTTTATTTCCATATATATCACAGTAGGCAAATCACACACACATATATATAACACAAATTTACATATATAACATAAATCCACGTATATATCGCACGCCATCCATAACAAATGCATCCAACAAGTTCAACATCCATTAGAAGTCGTAAATCCAATATGTCCAATATAACAAATACAAAGTCTCACAAATCCATACAAAGTCCAACAATCACAAAGGCCATCACTCATCGTGCTGCGACCCGCCGTCCCTATGCCCGCCATAGTGTGAAGAGCTCCCAAAAGCTGACCACGAAGACCACGTGGAGTGTCTGACATGCGGCGCGCTGTGGTACGCCCAACGGGAGTGGCCGTGCTGGATAGACGGAGGAGTGCCGCTTGCCCACCCGCAGGGCCCGTGTTGCGTAGGCCTGGGAGGAACGCCACCTGGCCACGTGAACTGTGGCTGAGGGCAACCCGGCCACCCATGTCCTGGAGAAGGGCCATGTGGAAGAGTCAGGTTCAAACCCGCCGACTGTGGCTGCACAAAGGAGAAGCGGTCTCATTAGTACCTGCAGGATGGCTGCACAAGCCAAAACAATAGACAAACATATATTCTCACCGGAGTCCCTATAGGGCTAGGAGCATGGGGTGGAGCAAACATCGAGGGAGGCAACAGAGGCAGGATGACACCAGGGATCTGAAGGGACTGAAAGAAGCCGGCAAAGTCCTGCATCTCACGCGCCGTGCTGCTGGATAGCCTCCATCTTGCACGCCGACTGCTCCCTCTGACGCACTAGCTCCTGCCGATGGGCTCCTGCGTGGCCGCCTATTAGGACGCAACTCAACCAGCTCGGACTGTAATATTACACCCACGATGTTTATAAATAATGCAAAAATAAAGGTACATATGTAAAACCAATGAACGACAAACAAAACTATAGTTACCTGAACCGCCGCCAACATCTGCGTGGAGCTCGGCTGCCGAGGTCATATGCGAACATTGGAGGAGGTCATGCGGTCTGATCAAACTTGGCGAAGGGTGGGAACGTGGTTGGGTCGATTGCGCTGTGGGCAATATAGTACCGGTCGTGCTGCTTCCCTCCTCCCGTTCTCATCAGGATGTCTGTATCCAGGGGCTTGGTGGTCGGATCGAAGGTCTCACCATGGCGCTTGCGAGCCGCCACGGTGTACTCGACCATCTTCTCGTAGGCGTTCGGGATGGTGTATGCGTCGGCCCCCTCCGTCTGGTTGTAGACGTTGTCTAGATCTGTCGCTTTGCCCTTGTGAGACAGAGCGCCCCGTGAACTCGTCGATCACCTAGCCACCATTCGACTGGGACTGCGAGGAAAACAAAAGGATGATTACATGTAATGAGAATAAATAAATTAGTAGAAGTGTACACATGTGTCCATTAACCGTGAGAGGGGACGGCTCCCTTGGTGGTGTGCCGGCCCTGGCATTGCCAGGTGGTACCCTGTTTGGCTCTACGCCGCTCGTACGACTCCGACTTTCTCTACTCGTCCACAATGGCCATCCAGCAGTCCATGTGCATTTTGCACCAATCAGGAGAAAACTACATGACAACGTGCATTTGACATGTCAGAAGATAAATTAGAATTAATGTTTTCTACTTATTTTTTATGGAAGGAATCAGAATTAATGCTTCCTACTTACCTGGAGGTAAACCTCCCCTGGGGAGGTCGCTCTCGGGGTAGAGGATCATCACCCTCGCTTGGTTCTTCGACAGCAACTGGCAAAGCACGTCGGCGTGGTAGCTGATGAGGACCTGGAGGTGCGCCTCGTGGTACATGTCCTTGAGTCGTTTTATGCAGACCTTGTCCTGCATTCACGATGCCTCGACCTCGTGCCCCGGCTTGCACGTGAACCACGCCTGCATACAGATATCATGTATCATTTTCAATATTTCAAGAACGTCCAACGAATACATAATATTGACAAAGCGGTGCAATGAAGACTCACCCAGAACTCCCTCTTGATCTTGGTCATAAGGGGGACCTCATTTTCGTCGCTGACATTGGCAAAGTCCTGCCACTTCCAGGGCAGTTGTGTTCTCCTGTTGTGGGTGACAAGGCCAGGGTAGTCCTTCTTGATTAGGAGGGCCAGCATGCTATTGATATGGCATGAACTGCCCCCGTGCACATGCATCCAGTTCCTGCATGAGTCATTAAGAAGAATTGTTAGTTTAAAGTTCAATTTTAAACATGTCATATGAATAAGTTATGAAAACATGAATGGTTACTTACTTTTCACCGGCGGGTCCAATCACCGGACGGTTGGCAAGCACGAGCGACGCTGAAGGGAGGCGCTTGATCCCGTGTTGGTAGACCTTACTCGAACCTAAGGAAGCCGTCTCCCTGGTGTCGCCTCGCCCCCTTCCTCCTCCTCGTCCTGCTCACCCCCATCTTG
This sequence comes from Bothriochloa decipiens, assembly GCA_023333625.1. Classification (NCBI taxonomy): domain Eukaryota; kingdom Viridiplantae; phylum Streptophyta; class Magnoliopsida; order Poales; family Poaceae; genus Bothriochloa; species Bothriochloa decipiens. The sequence continues at coordinate 18,828,606 of CM041641.1, read as the reverse complement.
CTCGCCCCTTCCTCCTCCTCGTCCTTCCGGTCATCGTCGTCCATCGGAAACAGCTCCCTCATTGACGGGCAACGTGCGCGGGCCCTCGTCGACGACTCCACCAATGGTGGCTCCTCCACTTCCTCCTCGTCGAGGCCCGTCCTCAGGTAGCGTGAGTTGACCCCCATTCATCGCGGTCGTCTACTTTCGCCCGGCATTTTATTCTGTGCCTGCAATGACAAAGATTAAACCAATTAGCACAAATAATCAATAAGTACTTGTAAAGAGATGCAAAATGAATGAAACATAATTGCAAACAAATAACAAGAACAATATAGTATTACATGAATTAGAAATTGTCTCCACGAACGGCAGTGGTTGGCTCCTCGTCATCACTATCACTATTGTTGCCCGGGTGTCCAGGTATTATCCACGACAAGAACACATTCTTGGGTTCAAACATGATACCAAGGGGTAGATTGAGGGGGATCACGAACACGGGCCAACAAGTGTACGGGGCTACCATCATTCCATACGGGTTGAACCCATCTGTTGCCATCGCTACACATGCCGAGCATTCATAGCTTTGTCAGGATGCTAGATATCAACGTACTTCCATGCATCACCATCTGATGGGTGTACCATCTTGTCCTGTATCTTTTGCCATTCTTGTGCCATGTCATCTGTTTCGTGGACTCCTCTGTCATGTAGATCCGTTGGAGCCTCGGTATGACAAAAAGGTATCGTAGGACCTTCTCAGGGATCTTAGACTATTTCTTGTTGCCATCACTATCGTCTACCTCCACAAACCTAGAGGCTTTACACTTTGGACAGTGCGTTGCTTTCTCATGGTCTCCCCTAAATAGGACGCACCCATTAAGACAAGCATGGATCAACTCATATAGAATTTTAAGTGCACGAAGGAGCTTCTGTGACTCGTACATGTTTTTCGGCAGCATGTGACCCTTCGGAAGCATTGTGCCCAAAATTGCCAACATAAAATCGAAGCCGTCTTGACTCAGGCTCAACCACGACTTCAATGCTATTAGGCGTCCAATGGCATCCAGTTGCGACATTGTCGTCTTCTCGTGAAGGGGCTTCTGTGCCAAATACATCATTTCGTAGAATGCCTTTGCGGTTTCCTCTAGATCCTCCTCCACCAATCCTTCATTGCCATGTTCCTCGTTATAGTCTACCATCATGTCAGCCATCCTGGCATCTCCATCATACTCCTCGAGGCGTGCTCTCACCTCCTCTCTCTAATACGATCACCTTCACCATGGAAGATCCACCTCTTATAGTTTGCTACAAATCCGTTCTTGAAAAGATCTTTGTATACATCTTTCTTTATTTTTCTTTTTGAGTTCTTACACTTGCTGTAGGGACACGGCATCCGAATCGACCCTTTAGCAGCCGGGTCAAATGCTTTCTCCAGGAAATAATCGGTCCCCCTAACCCATTCATCGCTCTTCCTGTTAGTTGAGTGGCCCATGTACATCCACTCATGGTTATTCATCCTCTGTCATACACATGCATAAGCGAGTAATAAAAGTAGCAATTGCATCTACACGGCGTTCCTACCATCTAATAGGTGAAGGATAGGTCCTAATCCGACCCATCGATGCGTAGATGGGTTAGCTCCATGTTCTGCTCCCGTCCGAGTCAGAATTTTGGCAGCACCTCCCCGCTGTTCTCCTGATGCACGTCCCCGCATGGAGAGTGTGTATCCGGAGAACAACGGGGAGGTGCTGTCGAAACTCCAACTCAGACGGGAGTAGAACATGGAAACTAACCCATCTACATCTACGGACTGTCCAAAAAATATGGACAATTTGAAACAGATATGGTCGCAGATATGCAAAGACCTGCATACCTCCGACCATATCTCTTTTGGATGGAAGACACCTAACTGGGTCACGTAACCTAAGTACGACAACGGGTAAGGAAGAGATGTGATTTATACCTAGGGTGGCGGTGGAGAGAGGCTAGCGGGGCAATGGTGAGTCGATGCAGTGGCGAGGCGACGCGGTGCAGGCAGACCCGCAGTGCCGATGAAGATGATCAGCGTCACCGAGGTACTCTGGGTCTCCTTCGACAAGACCCGCTCTGCAAAAGAAGAAAGAAAACACTATAAGTTAAAAAATTCGGCAGAACCTCCCCTGTACGGGGAGGTTTCAAAACCTGCAAGAAAGAAGCCAACTCGATGGCCGACAACACATATACGGCAATGAAGGCCACAAATCCACAAACTAGGCACGAAGGCCATCAACGACATAAGTAGCACGATGGCTGACAATCCTGGGGCTTTACCTTCTTCTCCGGCGAGGGGCGTGAACGACGGTGTGGACGAACGCCGTCAAAGAACCGCGTGAACGGTCATCAGACCAAGGTCCTTCTCCTCCTCCCTTCTCCCTTCTCTTCTCCTCCTCCCTTCTCCTCCTTCTTCTTACTCCTCCTCCTCCTTCTCCTTCTTCTTCCCCTTCTTTTTCTTCCTCCTCCTCCTCCTTCCTCCCTTCTCCTTCTCCTTCTTCTTCATCTTCCTCCTCTTTTCTTCCCTTTCCTCCTCCTCTTTCTCCTCCTTTTTTTCTTCTTCTCCTTTTCCTTCTCCTTCTCCTTCCCCCCTCTTTCTTCCTCCTCCCTCATCTTCTCCTTCCCTGGGGCCAAGGGGGGCCGGGCGGCTTGGCGGGCCGGTGCTGCGGAGGGGCAGCGCTGCGGCGGCGCGATGTGGCCGCACCAGTCCGGTGCTGCGGCGGCGCGGCGCGGCCGGCCCAGATCGAGGCGGCGCGGCGGCGGTGGCGTGCGGCGGGGCCGGCTCCGGGGCGGCGCGGGCGACGGCGGGGCCGGATCCGGTGCAGCAGAGGGGCAGCGCTGCGACGGCGGTGGCGTGCGGCGGCGGCGACGAGCGGCGGTGGCGTGCGGCAGCAACGAGCGGCGGTGGCTGCGCTGCGGGTGTGGGGGCGAGGAGAAAATGGGGGGTACGGGGTGGGCTTTCGGCCCACCTGGCAACTTAGGGCACAGGCCGGCTTTGCCGAGTGCCAGGCCCACCGGCACTCGGCACAGCCCTTTTTTATTTTTTTAAAAGCGTCTTTGCCGAGTGCCACATCACTGACACTCGGCAAAGAGCCTGTTTGTCGAGTGTCAGTGATGGCACTCGGCAAAGATTTCTTTTTTTTGAATTTTGAATTCAAACTTTTCTGTGGCCCAAGTATATTGTATTCAAGCACATGTTCGAATTTGGGATCTTTTTATAACATTTTGCTATATTTCATTCCTTTATTTCATTTAGTTGAATTTTTTCAAATAATCCAAATTGAACTGGAGGTGCATGAAATAATGAAATGTAGCCATTTGAAAAATAGGATTCATGTTGGAGAGTGTATTTTGAGCCCATGTTCATAAACTCACCCAAAGTTTTGAATGCCTTGTCTACGAAACAGGACCATCCAGGTGCGGTAGAAGTATTTTTTTAATTATATAAAATCCAAACGAAGTCTGAAAATATCGAAACTTGTCGAGGTGTCATGTTATCGCATGTTGAGGCTATGATAAAAATTTAAGAATGTTTAGAGCAAGTTGCGACGTCGGGTGTCTAAAACCCAGAGATCTCCATATGTGATAATAGCCTCAATATGCGATAACATGACACCTCGACAAGTTTCGTGATTTTCGGACTTCGTTTGGATTTTATATAATTAAAAAACACTTCTACCGTACCTGGATGGTCATGTTTTGTGTACAAAGGCCTTCAAACTTTTAGGTGAGTTTATGGACACAACCTCAAAATACACTCTTCAACATGAATATCATTTTTTGAATGACTACGTTTCATTATTTTATACACCTGCAAATATAGCAAAATGTTATAAAATATAGCAAAATGTTATAAAAAGAACCCAAATTTGAACATGTGCTTGTAAACAATATACTTGGGCTACAGAAATGTTTGAAATAAAAAAACTTTGCCGAGTGCCAGGCTAGGCACTCGACACACAGGCTCTTTGCTGAGTGCCGTAGACGTGGCACTCAGCAAAGGAGACTGATTTGCCGAGTGCCTAGCCTGACACTCGCCGGCCTGGGCCAGTAGCCGGCCACGTGAGCAGCAGCAGTGACTCGTGTGGCGTGACACCACCCTCGCTGGCGTCACTGCGGCGACGTCACCGCCACCCCACCGTGCTTTTCCTTTCCTACGACTCTGCCCCCACCACCGATAGATTAGATATGATCCGGGTAAAAAGGAACCTCGGATCTTGGTATACAAAGACGACCCAGCCCAGCGTCAGGTAAACGCATTTTGGAAGACCGGCGGCGGTCCAGCTGTCCTTGGTCTTGGTCTAGTACTACCTAGCATTACATTGGTCAGCTGTACTATGTATATTTATTCTTCTAGACTAAGCCCATGTCAACTTATGAAAACTAAAACAAAATATATGTACTGTGAGCGGTTACATGTTTTGGAGTAATTTGTCAACACGGACCTAAATTTCCTGTGTCAAAAAGATGGTCACGGTCTCACGGAGACCTGATCTCCAATCGATCTGCTTACCCGATCCACACTGGATTGCACTGTTGCAGTTAGCTTAACAAATGTGTAAAAGGATCAAATTTTCACCACCTTAGGATTCAATCTCCTAGACCTCGAATTTTGACACCGTTAAATGATATAGTCACTTCATCTCCCCAAGAATAATTAATTCTAAATTTGAGACAAGTCATTTATTCTTAAGTTTTACTAAATTCACAAAAAAATATCAACATTTATGTCCCAAAATAGGTTTACTATGAAAAAATAGTCTAATTATATTAATTTGATATAATAAATGTTAATATTTTTCAAATACATTTGATCAAAGTTTAAATATTTTGATTTCTCAAAAAGTGATAATTGCAATTCTGTCTTTGTACATAAGTTAAACTCTACAAAAAAAATATCAACAAATTAGTCAAAGTAAAATGATGACTTTCTACATAAGTTTTAAAATGGATTTTGTACTAATTAAATGTTCTTTTGCATATGATGGTAACTTTACACCTTAAAAATATGTTGCAAGAAAAACTAATAATTAAATAACCTTTAGAGGCTTTATATTACCGATACTCGTCTATATCATTTATCTTCAGAGCTAGCAGACAATTTGAAGGTCGAAGTAAAAACAAAAGACTACAGACTACACAGACTCTCAATGGTCAAGGTATGAGCATGGCACACGTTTACTCATCTTCTTCAAGCCCGCCAGTGTTCAGTTCCAGTTCTATTTAAAGAAGCAGCCAGCAGCGGGCCTTCAGCGTCCACGTCCTTCTCCATTGCCTTTCCATCCCTTCTACTCTTCTCACCGTCTCGTTTCTCTCAGTCTCTCACACACATCAACTCTCCAGGCAAAATATCCTGGGCGCGATGGATGCAACGCCAGGGAGCAAGAAGGCCCCGCCGGCCGATGACGCGGTCCCGTCAGCCGCGCAGCAGGTGGCGGAGCAGCAATCGTCGTCGTCACCCGAGCCCGACGCTGCCATCGCCGGCGTGAAGGCGAGCGGCGGCGGCGAGGACGATGACGAGCAGGTGGAGAGGTTCTACGCGCTGCTGGACAACATCCGCGCCATGAGGGGCATGGTCAGCACCGGTGGCACCGGCACAGCCGCGGGGAGGAAGCGGGCGCGGGACGCCGAGCCGCCGTGGCGGCCGGCGTTCCGGATGGAGGACTTCGAGCTGGAGGAGGTCGACTCCGACTCCACAGGGTGCGCCGGCGAGAAGAAGAAGAAGACGGAGAGCGGGGCGAAGGGTCCGACCGACGACGAGGAGGGCGAGGGCGTGGAGGCCAAAGGTCCCCGGCGGGAGCAGCCGCAGTCGTCGCACAAGGCGCGCAGCGCGGGAGTGATGGCCGTTAACACTTGACTGGAATCAGAAAGCACGTACATGGTTCAATTTGCACGTCTTTCACATTTATGATGATATATGATGCTATTGATGCTACTTGTCTTTGTCTATTAGGAGCATGCATGTGTGTCCTGTGCTCTCTTTAACAATGTCACGTGCACAATTATGACTTTCTGATAACCTTGTGTAATTGTGTACAACTACTCAATTAGCAGCCTGTTGCCTGTGTGTAGTTTGCATTTTTCCTGTAAAGTACAACTTAGAAGAAAAAAGATCGAATTGTATTACAATTTACAGGAAATAATAATCCTCTCTTTAAGTGTACATATGACCACCAATTCAGAACAAAATTCCTCGTACGTAGCAGCCTGTTGTACGTGTACTCTCAGCTTACTTCATTCCAAGTTGAAGCTCAGTTTAGTTTTATCCCAAGTCATATGTTTCATTAGATTCTTCACAAAATATATTTAGAAAGTGCTTTTGTTTGATTTTTTTTCAAAAACACTTGATCAAAGAAGGGGAGGTACAGTGACGGATCCAGGGGGACTGCGCACACCCCCCCCCCCCCCCCGGGTTGCCATGAGCCTCAATTATCCATTAAATCCCTGTATCAGCAGTACTAAATTATCACAAAATCTTGATTATCAAGCAACATTTTCATGGATCCGCCAATGGGGAGGTATGAAGAAAATAACAAAATGAACTAATATAGTTTGACACATATTCTGGAGGGACCATGTCATCCAACATCCGAAGAAAATATTCTCCTCAATGAAACGATCCATTCGAACATGTCCAGTCTAAACGTGTCTAAAAATTGCTCGACCCATCCTAACCCTCTTTATCTCTTGAGCCAAACACATGCTAAATTTCTTAGCCTTCTTAAAAAAAGTACAAAATCGGTGTCATCTTACTTTAGTGCCCAATGAGTTAGAAACAAACTTATGAATCATAATTTACAAAGGTTGTGGGAAGATCCCTCTCCCATAAGATCGAGCTTGTGAATCACAACTCAAAGGAAGTGCATGGTTCAGCTGGTGTCCCTAAGTATAAGGAGAAAACTTTTAGACATTGTGGTTGGTAATACTCATATTTTCGGCTAGTTATACCTTCATTGATGGACAACGTGTCTTCTGATAGTAAAGAGGCAGTGCTGACCACACTAATGGACAGATGAGTTGTGTGTACGTCCATTTATATATACGTGAATATGCATGCATGTACATGAGCATATGAATCGCCTACACATTGTTAGAAAGAAAAGAAAAGAAAAGGTCTAAAGAAAGGCTTTGATGGTGTGTGGATATAAATAAAATATTTATGAAATGCAATGTGATTCAGACTGTACATTACTCTTGTCTTATAGACACAGTGCCCATTGATCTTGACTTATCAATGTCCAGTTTAATAGTGTGAAAGAGTGTGAGACAGTGGCGATTGGAAGTCAGTCTGGCGAGTTAGAGGATGCAGATTGGTTGCTTTTGAAGGACAAATTGTTATGGTCTCTTGTTGTACCGCTAGAACGTGAGTAGTCCATTTAGTTCTTTTCAACTAGCTTGATAGTCTGTTAGACCAAGAGTTGTTTGCGCTCCTTGCACATGTAATTCTCTCATCTCCTTATTATTATGTGTTGGCCATGTTCCAGATCTTTCAAAAAAAAATTATGAGCTAATTTTTATCAAGCATACTAATCTCACAATTCTTTAATTTGTGCTCAGAATAAAAGAAGGTCTTGAGTTTCTTACAACAATATAGCTGTTGAGATGTTTTGTGCAATTTTCTTGGTTTTACAATTCTATTTAATATAATATAAGATTTTATGATTCCTATAGTGACACCATGATTTTTGATCATATCATAAGACTTTTGGCATGATATTTAAGATTGTGATTGTAATAACTTTGGCAATAACATCTCGTAGAATGGTGCACAAGCCGTCTTATGGTCCTAAATTAATTTTAGCTCATGAGGAAGGGGTTTTGAGAAACATCGTTCTTTTTCTCTTAGCTCCATTTATCTCATCACATCATACCATCCATGCATGTTATTATCTAAGACGTTTTATAATACCAGTGAGGTGTACCAATAGACTATACATCCGGTCATGAAAATATGCCCTTTAGGATAAGATTTGGTTAGGCCTTAAAAACTACAAACATCAATAGTTTTATCTAAGATATGTGTAAATTTGTGTTGGAAAATAATTGAAAACCCACAATTTTGGAGGATTTTGATTACACATTGTAGAAGATTATTAACGATAAAAGATAAGTATCAAATATGTGGGTATTTTTATTAAAGTACTTACTATCAAGCTAGGGCCTCTTTGGTACTCCTCCACAACCTCTAAAGTGAAAGTTAAAAAAAAAAAACTCTCCAAAAGAATCTTGAGTTTCGGTAGCACCTTTTTTGGTGTTCTCACAACTTCACTTTTTTCCTAGAGCAGAGCTTATGTAGCTATATTTGTTTGGCTAATAAATATGGAACCAAGTATTACCAAATAGGCTTCAAAAGAGTGCTCCAGATCTACTCCACTGTAGAGTTTGTTGAATATTGTTTGTGAAGCAGCCATTCAAGAAAAAGAGTTTGTGAAGCAACCCATACACTTATATAGAGAGAGGATAAGCAATAAGTTGACGAGGAATGATGAAATTTTACTTGGAATCAACAACATGGACCAAGGTGGTATTTGTTAGAACTGGATAAAATCCCTCGTACGACATATTATTTACCTAGTATTTTTTTTATTAGTTCATATGATAAATCCACCATTTACATTGCACTGCAAAAGATGTACTGTCTTGTAAATTAGTAAGAGGGGAATGGGGAATCAATAGTACCAAGCAGTGTACCACGCGCAGGTAGCGAAGAACACCATATTATATTATTATATTGATAATTATTGCAGATGTCGGTCCGGGATGTTCACACGTTCCCATCCCGGGGCCATCACGGTTCATGATTTCATCGGAGACTTGGGCCGGGAGACACGCACAACACGGCCAAATAATGGGTCGCCGAAATGGGCACAAGCCAGCCGAATCAAAAGGCCACCACGCAATTGCCATGCACGGACCAACAGTGTTTGCCGCGTTGCAGTGCATTGCACCGCCGCCTATCGCCGTGCGATGGCGACCCACACGCATGTGCTAGTGTGCGTGTGTGCGCTACGCGCGCGAGATCCAGCCTCGCCGGACCACCGCCGGCCTACTGCCCACCGGTCGGCGGCCGCTTTTTGTCGTCACGACTGACCACCGCTGGCGGCGGGAGGGAGCGAGGACGCACGCCGTACGGCCAGCTGCTCCGGCCTGCGGCCCAACGTTCCGGAATATTAGAGTCAGGCAATGCCAACGGCGGCGACCCGGGCAGCAGGCACCATGCTTCTGGGGTGACCGGTGGCGCGTGCCCCATGAGGCCATGACGGCACCGTGCTGACGCCACCGCCGCAACGTCATGCTGGCAACTACTCTACTCTGGGCTGTGCTACTAGTTACTATTCTGTGCTCTGCTTCATATCGGTGAGAGCGCACGTCGCCGTCGCTTCGAGCCGGCCATCGACCCGGTGTCTATTCTGCCAGAAGACCGTCGCTGAATTTGGAGTCGCCGTCCGTCACTGCAGGACGGGATGACGTAGGCACCATTACGTCGGATGGAGTAAATTCCACCGGAAGATGCAGATGAGTCCTTGTCGCTGTGTGACCGAAGAAAGCGAGAAAGAAATATCCAAGGTCACAGTCTCCTTGAGAAAACCTTTTGATGATTTACACGATTTCAATAAAAACAGAGAATAATAACTCTCTTTTTCACTAAATACAAAAGTCACACCTTCAGCAGGATGATTTACTGTTACTGCTGGTGTATTATTGGTCTTTATCTTCTCTCTCTCATTGCAAGATAATCTCCAATGGCAAAATGTGTCCTAGAAACTTCCAGTAGTTTTTATGTTATTCGGTCAAATAGGCTGTTGATATAGTTATTAATTGGTCGTGTTCGGGTGGTAGATATGGGCAGATTTTGGCTGAACGTATGGTGAATTAGTGAACATCAGCTATTGGAGTTAGGCGAAAGTGCAGAGGACAGTGGAATATGTCAATGTGTCGACGCCATGTGAGAGCTAGGGCCGGCCCTGGTGATAATTGGTAATGCTGCAAAACCCAGGTCTTGGCTAAATAAGCTGCGAAACCGGACAAAGAAGTGGAGTACCCCATTCAAGGTCCTCACGAATTTGTCCATTAAGGACATCGCCCGGCTACACAAACGCAACAAAATCGGAGACGTGTTCATGGGTCTTAATGACCAAGAAAAGCGGGCCGTTGAATAACCCCAACGCACTCTGCCTGATATGCGAATCCGCCGCCCAACGAAAGTGCAAAGCATCCATGTACACTCTGAAGTTTCGACCTAGGACGTTGTCTAGGCCAAGAGCCATAGTTAGTTGTTGTTTCCATTTGGTTCATCTTTCTCGTTGTTGATACCGGCAAGACCCAGCCAGATGATGATGTCTGCTAGTTGGTAGTGAGAGGACTCTTAGTACCCGCAAAAAAAAGGGCCCTGGTGAAAAATCATGTGAACAGTCATTGTGGTGTCCAAGCTCATATACAAGGCATCGGTGCGATGGGGGGTGATTGTGTGTCCTTTCGCTTCATGTGGAAGAACATTGCCCCGTCGCGCATCAAGTTCTTCGGGTGGCTCCTAACAAAGGGCAGGATTCGCTACCTCGCGAACCTAGCCCGCAAGAACATCGTCGACGACGCCTCCTGCGAAGTTTGCTATGCTACGGAGGAGACAGCGGACCACATTTTCAGCGAGTGCTCATTCACCATCAGCATCTGGACAGCCATCTGTTAGCAAGCCAATGACATCGCCAAGGTTGCGGAGCTGTGGAACTCCAGGCCTCCACGAAACATCTCGAAAAAGAATTTGATCCCCTGCTCCTACTCATATGCTGGGAAATGTGGAAACACCGCAACGATGTCGTGTTCAATGCCTAGCCCCCAAGCATGACATGTCTCATCACTGCTTGCAAGGACGTAACTGTCAACTGGACCTACCGTATAGGCAGGAAGGAGGTGAACCTAGCCCAATAATGGAGACTAGTTTTTGGCATGTAATCTAATCTCTCACCTTCGCTGTCTTGTGTCACTTTTGTAAAATGTGCAGGGCTCATGCCTTCCAGCAATCAGGCCTCACCTCCCGTGTATGTGTGGAATGGAAATTGCAGGTGGGGATTATATTGACCCCCCCCCCCGCCCCCCCCCCCCCCCCCCCACAAAAAAAAACAAGTTGCCTGAAAACAAACTTTCATTGTGGTGAATGGATCTGATTGCTCAAGTGCAGCGAAGCTCCTCCAAAGTTGCATGAGCCAAAGAGCCAAGATGCATGACTAACATTCTTGGAGGCTATAAAAGCAGAAGAAGAGTTAAAAAGAAGTCATCGCCAAGCACTCAAGAAGATAACATATTAGTATGGTTCATGAACTCGCTTAACTTTGTTTTATTGCTCATAGTTGTGCTTATTATTTAATTATCGTTTTGCAATATATTAGATCTAGAGATTGACCAAGAGGAGGATCTCACATGAGAGAATAAAGCATGTCTACAAGCAATGAAACACTATGAACATATAAATAAATAAAATTCAAATAACTCAAAATAGAACATTAACAAAAGATAATGTTTTTTCAAAAAGACTAATACTGGTTTCTAGAAATTAAACTAGTTTCCTTTTTTAATTTTGTAAATATAAAGTCGCCTTTAATACCGGACCTTATTTGTCCGGTCTCAGTAGCCGTGCTTGAAGGTTGGCAAAATAGATTTGATCAAAGAAAAACATGTGGGCTAACCTATTCAAATTCCTATTTTGTTTTACTGCTCCCTCGTTTACTTTCGGCACGCCTATTGGACTGCAGCTGGTGCCTTGTGCACAACTTTCAGAAGCATCAAAAGATCCATAGTGCGGCTATGTTTATTTTTTCTAGCGAATCATGATAAAAACATGTTTGTGTAGGCCAACAGACGATTTGTGCTATACACCCATGGTTTGTGCTCAAATAGTAAATTATTGATCGATCAGCGCAGTCTCAAGGCGGATTAAAAAGCGCGCTGTTCGTTCGTTTTCTTTGATTGTAACTTCATCCTCGCTCAACAATGCGAATTGGTAGCCTCTAAGCCTGCAATCAAAAAGGTGTTCGTACGGATGAGCTGCCATTTCATTACTTACGGAGTAATTTATTGGCATGTCGACTGAATTATTCAAATGTCTGAATGAGCTGCAGTAGAGGCGGGTAGAGCCTTCATCAGCCCTTCACGAGATTTGGACCGTGCCTGTCTACAGTTGAGCAGTCAGCCGGTAGTGAGTGGTGAACCGACACACGGCCCCTATTTTACGACCTGCCAACCGCACCAACCAACGCAGAGCTTTCCGTTCCTTCCACACACTCCCGCGTCCATTTTCGGCGTTGTTTAGTTTCCAAATTCACCTCTAAATTTTATAATACAGAATTTCTATTCTTTATCATATTAAAATGCCAATAAATATATGAAGTACTAAATATAGATGAAATTAAAAATTTATTGTACAGTTTTGTTATACTCTATAATACGAATATTTTAAGCCTAATTAATTAATGTTTAGATAATTATTAGCAAATAAAAATAAAATTTTTATAGTGCAACTACATTGTACAAATGCCGAATGGGTGCCCCGATCCTGGCATCTAAACAAGGCGTTCCTTCACAGTTCCATTTCCATCCTGAGCGCTCCGGAGGGCGGAGGCCACGAAGAGTGCCGGCCGTAGATAGCGATGGGTGGTGGCAGAGCCGGAGCAGAGACGACGAAGAAGGCTCTACGGGCCACCGCCAGCTACGGCGACGGCGCGTCGGTGCCTCCGGTGGAGCAGCAGCAGCAGAAACAGCAGCCGGCGCCATTATTGCCCGCTGCCGGCGTCGCCGACAGCTCTGCGGCGGCTGTTCACCAGAGCTGCGGCGCCGAGGAGGACCAAGCAGACGACGAGCAGGTGGAGCGGTTCTACGCGCTCATCGCCAACATCCGGGCCCTGAGGGGCTTGTACAGCGCCGGAGACGGCAGCTGCGGGGCCGGACCAGCTTCCGGACGGGGCAGCAAGCGGGCGCGGGAGGCGGAGCCGCCGTGGACGCCGGCGTTCAGGTTGGAGGACTTCGAGGAGGAGGAGGAGGAGGTCAATCAGGGCGCGGCCGCGGCCGACGCGCGGTGCGCTGTGACGAACCAGGGCGCCAGCGGCGGCGTTGCGAGGAGGCCTGCCGCGGCCGCAGCCAGGGCGAGACCCGCCGCCGTGGCCGTAGCCGACGACGACGGCCACGAGGAGGACAGGGTCGCGGAAGTAGCGCGCGGCGGAGGGAATAAGCTCGGACGTCGCCGCGTCGCAGCGCGCGGATGACCGGCGTTGACCGGTTACTACTTAGTCGATTGATGAATCCAACAAGATGTGATTGTGATGTATGCTTGGAGGATTCTCATGCTAAACTTCCCTTACTATGTAATAATGTTTCTACTTTTTTTAACACTGATTTACTTACTGATGTAAGTACGTACATTATCATTCTAAGGCATCGTTGATGTCTCAGACCTCTGTGACTCTGTCTCATATCTAAAGTTTACTCCCTCTGTTAAATTTCCTAGAGTTATCTTAAATCAAATTTTTAAAAGTTCGATCAAAATTTCAGGCTCCAAAGAAAATTATTCAAATGTAACTATAGTTCTGTATTTTGTTCTTAAACTAGAGCTATGCTAATCAAGTTCTAGAATCTAGATCTCTGGGATCGCTGCCACTATCCTGCTCCCTCCAATAGGTACTCAATGTCCTCGCTCTCTTCGGCTTTCGCAGCAAACCTGCAGTTGCTAGTGCCCTTTTGCTGCAGCTCCACAGCTGGCTGGGGCACATTATTGTGCCTGTAACCTGTTGCTAGTGCAAGTGCATCATGCAGCTGCAGGCGTGCAGCTGCAGCAAGCTTAATCCAATTAGGTTGAATATATACCAAAAATTTTAATTTTGTGGCTGTTATGATCTCTTAGAACAATGTCTGGTCCCCACCTGAGGTTTTGAAATACAAAAGGAAGTTCTTAATAATATGGGATTCGCTAAAATACAGTCGCCTGAAAATTGCTTTCTTCTCAGGCGACGAAGCAGAGCAGTCAGATGATCATCGTGTGGCTAGGGTTGTGCGCACTGTTTAGTTCACAAGGTTAATAAAAAAAATTGAAAACTTCACCTCACCTCTCCTGTACGCTCTTAAAAAAATCAATAGTGAGGCTCTTGAATTTTTCATAGATGATTTTAGTTGATGTGGTGCATATGAAGCAGCGTGGTTCACTTGCAAGTCATACATCTCACCTATTTCCTTTCCCCCTTGTCTCATCAGGTACCACTTTCACTTCTCTGAGCCCCAACTAGCGACATCAGCATCAAAAAAAAAAGAAAGAAAAAAACTAGCGACATCAAGAAAATAAAAGAAAAGAAAAGGAATCCGAGCAACGTTAATTCAACGCAAACCATTTAAGTTTTTCACACACAACGAGCAGTCCAGAGAGGACCGGCAGAGTGATATGTTATTATGAGTCAATAGATTCGAAGGTACAATTATTTTTTCAACTTGAAACAGTTAAACATGGTCCAAGGAGAGAACACAAAAGAGCCATCACCACGGATTAGCCATCCAAATTTATTAATAACTCTAAAAAACTAAGAAAGCATAGGTAGAAACTAAAGGCGAGTTCAGAGTTTGAGCCCGAAATCAATGGTATGTTTTCGGCAATATATATAAATAAATAAATAAAATTAACTAACAGGATGCAAAGTTAAGCTTCAGCTAATATAAGTCGGTGTAAAGTTAACAAACACATGTGGCACGTTTGTTGTGCTGCAAATTAAACGTGGAGTAAAATAAAAGTAGTCCACGAGGAAAGCTTGTCGTAACAACGTGCGAGCCAGTCCGCCGTATTTCGAATTGGATGGATGGAAACACATTTAGGACGACTGTAATAATAATATAATATAGATTTTGTCTGCCAATTAAAATGTCCTTGTTGCTTATAGCACTAACTTGAATCCAACAAACTTCACTGGCGGGATGGTACCCCAGCCGTACCCAAATGCTCTGGCTTTGGCGCAAAGCAACTGTCAAGTGGCACGCCGAGAGCTGGGCCCTGGCCGTGGTCGGCGGCCGGCGGCCGGCGACGACGCCTGCAGCTAGCTTCGCACGCGCGTAGTACATCACGCCGGACGGAGAGCGGGAGAGGGATCCCTGGTGGCGTAGTACGTCATTTTGGGGCTCCCAGTGTGATGTCACCTTGGTGCCGTCAGCACGGCTGGAGAAAGAAGAGAAAAAAAGGTAGACGATGACGAGACGAGACGAGACGATATCATATTCTCCTCCTACCTTTTGTGTTCCACACACGAACACGACACACAAGTTGCAGTTTCTTTTATCGTTGGCGCTTGCGTCATCCGTCCGGATGATGCTGACGTGACCAAAGTCCAACGAGTGGGCCGTGGACCGTGGCCGCGGTTGGAGCTAGCAGAGACGTGGGTTTCGGCCGTCCACACCAGAACCCTGTTTTAAATCGCTAGCTACGAAAAATAGCGGCACCATTCTATCAAAAGCTATGCAGCTATAGCTGAGCTTTAGCGAAGCCATATCAGATAACGTTTTTATAAAAAAAATATGAAAAATACTAATAATCAAAGTAAAAAATATGGAAAATATGAAATTTGATGAACGAAAATACGAGTTTCTAAGGTTCCACAAGTCTAAATAATATTATAACATGATATTACAATATGGTTCATGAAAGTTTAGTTGTCCAAAATATCAAATTAGTAGCAAATGATAACTAATACGTTAGAAATACCAATTAAATTTCAAGCACACAAGTGTAGGCTACCAGACTTTCATTTATACAGGCTTTTAGAAATAGCGTAGCTATTTGAAACGCTAAGCTATGCAACTTAGCGCAGCTATAGCGGCAAATAACGGCGAAAATTGTCATAGCGGAAAAAAGACGAATAACTTAGCGTCGTGCCTCTCGCGCAGCTATAGCTAGCTATTTTTTCGGGGACCAGACCCCATCGAGGGCGGCCGGAGGGCCGACCGCGGACCGCCGTCGCTATCGCGGTAGCGCCATTGCTGGCGTTCGATTTCATTACCTGAGTAGTTTCTTACGAACACATGGTTTTCACGTAACCATTGTGGAACATTCTTGTTGTTATGACGAGCGATTGTCAACATGCCAACACTTTAGCGTGTGGTTGGTTCGATGGTTCTACTGATCCCTTGGCGCAGGGTTATGTGTCAAACATGTCTCTTGGCTCGTGATGTGCAGGTGTAAAGTCCGGAGGCGGTGGCAGCGGTCGGGAGAAGGCCAAGTAGGGCATGCCGTGTCGACGGACCAGTGCGGTGAAGGGCGGACGCTAGGCTTGGACTGACGAACCAGACTGCCGGGTGGTCAGTCGTGGTGGCTGACACTTGGGACATCGACAAGCGCAAGTGTACATGACGGGGGGACGCGTACGTGGTACGCTACTCGCGGGCGGTTTGGTGGTTTTTCCTCAAAACCATCGGCGATGGTTTGGTGGTATTGCCTGAAGACCACCGACGGCGGGTTTCGCGGGTTTGGACCTCAAAACCCGGGCGAAGGTCTCGATACGGACTGACGACACGTGGCGGCATCGTGGAAATTGTGTCGAAGCAAGGCTACCGGTGAGAAGGCGCGATGGCCGTCAGATCAAGGAATTCCTAGGGTTGGACCATTACGCCCCTAAAGTTAAGTGGTTCGACTCATGTGTAACAGGGGCAAACTGAGAATATGTAATAAGCCCAAGACAGATAAATAAGGATGAAGGGACACCCATCCCCGCACCTCTCTCATTCTAGTTTTTATTCTTAGGATTTTCCAATCTATAGTTCTTCTATGTGAGTGAGATCCACTGCAACTCTATAGTGTTTGTTAGTAGAAAGAGCACCCCGTAGTGTGCTCGTGCCCTCTGGGCTTTTGGATTCATGGAATTCCTGTAATGGATTTTGTGTTCTTGTTTGTTCATCCCGAGCTCCCTCTCCCCCTCTCTATTTCGAGCTAGGATTCTTCATTTCTTGGCCGTTTGACTCCGTTTTTCTTGCATTGATTCGTGCTATGACGTGAGAGGATCAATCCCACCGAAGGGTTTGAGCTAACTCCTCACGAGCGCATAGATCAGGACGGATTTGTGTTCTTGGCAAGTTCATGACGAGTTTTCACCCCTTTGCGATTTCTCTTGACTCCCTTCGAATTGAGCCATGATTCCTTGAGGATAGCTCCCTAACTGTATGAGGAACAATCCCTCCAAAACTTGTTGCAGTTGGTGTTGATTCGAGAGAGATCAAGTCGATTCTTAGAAGAGGCGCGGACAGTTCGGCCCTGTAGCCTTGGACAGTCCGGGCATCGGGGTTCGGCCAAAGGAGTTCTTCATTTTGCTGACGTGGCTTTTGTCTGCTACCGCGGACAGTCCGAGGTTGCCACCACGGACAGTCCGAGGTTGCCACCGCGGACAGTCCGACGGCCGAAAGTTGGAGCCAGTGGCTTTTGAAAACTGCTCTGTCGAGTGAGCGCGGACAGTCCACACGTTGTGCGGCAGACAGTCCGGGACTCCTCCGGAATAGAACCGAGCTCTCGACTTCTAGTTTAATTTCTGGGATTTTGACCCGCGGACAGTCCGGCTTAAAATTCCAAACAGTCCGACAGTGGCCTGCAGTTGCAGTCTAGAATTTGTTCCAGAAGTTGGTGTTTACGACTTTTGACCCGCGGACAGTCCGAGTCTAAACCGTGGACAGTCCGGCGACTGTTTTGCTCTTCTGTCCAGAAATTGTTCAGTTCGGTTCTGTTTGGAAACTTTGAACCGTGGACAGCCCGAGCCCGTACTTCTGAACAGTCCGTAGTTTAGTCTTGTCTGCACTTTCGTACAGCCGGACAATCTGGTCCCATACCCCCGGATAGTTCGTACATCCCTAGTCGGACTGTCTGCATTCTGACCTTTGGGCTGTCCTCATCTGAACAGTGTAGGCTTGTTTCCGGGTCTATGTTCTTCGCTTGATTCTTGATACTTGTGGTGACTCGCAGTGTTCCTAGGGAACATCCACCCTTTTAATAGGGTCGTGGTCATCACCGGCTTGTGTGTTTGCTTCTTGGGGTGTTTGTTGAGTTGAGGACCTAAAAGTTTCGAAAGAAATTTTAAGGCTCTCATTCACCCTGTGGTCGCCAATCCGATCCTTCGTTTCTCTGGGACTGTTTAGCCGGCCCATTGATGCTGTCAAGCTCAAGGTTTAATTTCACTGTTAGTACTACTCTATACTACAATCTACTTGTATTAATTAGCGCGCACGATTGTTGAGACTAGTCCACGCCGCATTGCTGAGCGATCGATCACCAAATAGGCAAATACGATTTGGATTTGAATTTGATACCGTCGCTGCCTGTGGGCGCTGCACTGCGTACATGCTATGTACTCGTCAGCATGATGCTTTTCTTCATCCACTGACTGGAATAGCATGATTCGCATCACGCTCTTTATAAATCATGCATGGATCCTCTGCAGCTAGCTGTAGCAGCCAGCAGCACGCACGCCCGGCTAGGCCTCCAACCTCCCTCTCCTCTGCCTCTGGCTGGCTGCTACAGAACGCACGCTTACGTCATTGTTGTTTAGTATTACTCCGATTAGTGAGTAGTGTCCGCGTCCTCCTGGATCCTCATGGACGGCGACGGCAAGAAACCACGCGTCGGAAAGAAGGCTGCACGGCCCGCGCCAGCCGACGATGACACGCAGCAGCAGCCGGCAGCGCGGGTTGCTCTGGAGACGCCGGCGTTATTCGACGACGACGCCACCGCGGCCCAGCAGGTCGATGTTGATCAGCCCGACGTGGCGTCAGTGGATGAGAGCCGCAGTGGGGGTGGGGGCGGCACCGAGCAGGAGGAGGAGGACAACCACGACGACGACGACGAGGAGCAGGTGGAGAGGTTCTACGCGCTGCTGGCCAACATCCGGGCAATGAGGGGCCTGCCGCTGCACAAGCACAACGGGGTGGCCTCCTCTTCCTCCTTCTGCGCCGACCTGGGCGGCGACACCGACACCGCCGTGGACTCTACGAGAACGAAGCATCTGCGGCGGAGCGCGGAGCCGCCGTGGAGGCCGGTGTTCAGGATGGAGGACTTCGAGTCCCCTCCTCTTCCGGCGGCGTCGACGTCGTGCAAGATCAGGAAGCGGACGACGAGGGGCGAGGTACACGACGACTGCAACGGGCACGGCGAGAGCAGCGATCAGCGCGTCCGCCGGTCGCCGTCGTCGACGATGCCGCACGCGGCGGTACGGTTCCAACAGTCTGACAGCAGCAGCTAGCTGTAGCTGCAGCAGAGATTGACCGTTCTTCCGTCTGGTTCCGGGTGTCGTCCCAGCCTTTTTTTCTTTCTTTCTTTCTTGCCGGTGCTGCATGCGTGTTGTACAAAACATATGTCGCAGTCTAGTCTTTCTCATCGTCCTTCGTGTGTGGAAAAACAAGCGAAATTGGGACGTGCTTTCGTTCTCAATCTTTGGTTGCTGGCAGTACTGTGCTGTGCTAGTCGCGGCGAAGTGAAGGCAAAAGCCACCGACATGGCGCGTGACCACGCAGAGGCATCGACCGGTAATAACCATGTCGGTGACGGTGGGGTTCACCGTTCAAGCGAGCAGTACGATAATAATTTCTTCGTGTTCATGTGCGTTACCTTTTCAGTTGTTCCGCGCTGCTGGTAAACTTTGAATCTGTCACGAGAAAAGCATTGCTCGGTTGTTGTTCTCATCCTTTGATATGTACTTTCTTTTTACTTTTTTTTATTTATTGGATTCGATCTCTGTTGTTATTATGTCAGCTGCAAGCGCCAAAAGTTCCTCGCAAAAGAAAAGAAAAAAGCTGCAAGCTCCAAAGAAAAGAGACCACATATATACGTATACTTTGCTGTCTAGAATCGTATACCATGCGTAAAATGAATGCTACTGTTCATTAATACTATACATTCCCTCCATCCAAAGAATAATTAAAGCATGTATGGCTTTTAAAAATTCTAATTTCCTTATCAACAATTATCGACAGTACAAGACCATATCCAAGAGTCCACTTCATTGCCCAAGATGACTCGATAATTCCGATGACAATCATCGCCCCATAAAAGAGGTAAAAACCCTCTTAGCTGCACTCTTATATTTTCCCAAACAACACTTGAATTTTGTTTGTATATATTCTATTATGAGAATTCGTTTCTTTATTTGGCAATCCATGGGTTAGAGGAAAAAGTCATAGAAATGAACCAAGAGATTTCAAACAACAACAGTTCAAACTAATAAAAAGTCAAGTTTTGTTGGCAGACCAAAGTTGGCTAGATCTTGGTTTGTTTAAAGGGTTAATTGGATACACACCATTGTAATTACATTTTTGAAACACGCCATTATAATTCGTCTAACTACGCTAGTGTCATTGTAATTTTACTTAAGTGTGAGATACACCATTATGCACTCTTGAAGGCATTTTGGGCCCACTGACATGCGTATGAACAGCAGTGTACTCCCCCCGTCCCATTATTTGTGTCGTTTTAGGAGTAGGAAGATGTCCTTGTGAAAATGTCGTTTTAGGCTGTGTGGCTCATCTCTTGCCACCCACTAGCCCCTGTTCCCTACTCTAGAGCGCTGCAACCATTTACCACTCTCTCTTTTCAGTCCTCCCACCTCGTCCTCTCCAACTCTTCTCCTAAAAAAGAAACACATCATCCTCTCCATCCCTCTCGCATGCAGCGCGACGTGGCCCAGCAGATGCGAGGGGAGTGTGGGGCGCGGCGTGGTGCGGCAGCTACGGAGGCGGCGAGGACGGCGCGGCGTGCCCAGCGCAAAGGCGGGGAGGGTTGCGCGACGCGGCCGGAGACGGAGTGCGTGATGCACCTAACACGGAGGCAGAGTAGTCGGCCCCGCGTGAATACGACGATGGCCATCACGGCCGACGAGGCGGAGCAGCCAACCCTAGATCCGGCAGCGCGCGTGAGGGCGGGCGTGACTCGGGCAGTGGAGCAGCCAGCGTTGGATCCGGCGGCGGCGGCGTATCGGTCCGTCGTCCCAGCCGACTCCGGTTGTGGCTTCTGCGCCTAGTTCGAGAGGCGAATAGCTGCGGCCACGCCCGTCCATCCGTCCTCCCTCCACTTCTCCGGCACCGGCGTAGAAAGGCGTGCCGCTCCTGCCCGTTCTTCTCCGGCACCGGCGTGAAGGCCGTGCCCGCCCTTCTTTTCTCCTCTACCGCGGTAGAGGTCGTGCTCGCCTTCATGTTCTCCACCGTCAGCTCCAATCGCCAGAGCTGTTGCCAGCAAGGCAAGTGAGAGGCTCAGTGAGGCGAGCGCCGCTGGGGTGGTGCTCGGTGCGGTAGGCGTTGTTCTCGACACGACGTCTTTGGATGAGGAAAGAGAAACCACACGCTGGGAAAAGAGAAGAGGAGGAAAGAGAAACTAGAGGCACGTAGGTCACTGTGCTCCCTCCTTGGTACCCATGCCCAACTCTGGAACGACACAAATAATGGGGACGGAGGGAGTATATCCGTATGGACAAGATTGCCCTCCTCCTCTCTCACAATCATTGACACATGGGGCCCATTTGTCAGCCTCCCTCCCACTCTGTCTTCTCCATCTCCAGCCGTACCCACCAGGCACCACACGCGAGGGGCTGCCACCACATGCACGGAACGGCAGCCGAGGACTAAGTTCCTCAATGGTGGTGTTGGACACCGGCAGGGATGAAGACGGCGATGGCGCAGAAGACGACAACTACACGAGATGCATGGCGGCTGCCGCACCTCCATTCGTCTTCCCCGCTTCCGCGCTAGTCAGCGCTGTACGCCAGCCCCGCTGTCGCATTCAAGCTCGTCGGCTCTGCCCGGCGGCCTTGCCACCGCATTCACGCTCGTCCTTGCCGCCCGCCGGCCCGTCTTCCTGGCCCTGCTCGTCCTCCCGATCTGGCGCGCACCAGACCACAGTGCCCTGCTACTTGCAGATCCCCTTCGATGAGCTAGAGCTGCAGACGTACCTCCACACACGCCGCCGCCGACGGAAAGGGGATGGGGAGGATGGAGGAAGGGAGGCTGGCCGACGAAGCATATGCGTCGTTTCCGTTATTTAACAGAGGAGCGTAGGGGAGCATGTTGGCACGTGGGTTCAACCGTCGTCCTGATTTTCCACGGCCAGACCTGTTTGGTCGGTCCTGCACGAGAACGTCCACGGACCACGGCAAGGGACGAGCAACAAATTCTGTGGTTGTCGTGCGCTTAGGAGTGGCCAAGAATAACAGGCGATCGGGACTCGGGAGTGGACGCGCTGCAAGGTGGTAGGCGGGTCTCCCTGCACCCGCATGGCCGTGTGCCGCTGCGTGCCATGCCGTCTCAAGGTCGATGAGCTCCCGTAACTCCTTCGCTCGCGAACGCAGATACCTTCAACTGCTCGCGGCTGCTGCCTTGAACGCTCGGCGGCGCACTGCGGCCGCCGCAGTCCACGCAGCACGCTCGCCGCCACTCGACTCAACCAAGCTCAGGGTAGAAAGACAGAGAGAGGAAGGGGATGACACATTGGACCCACCTGTAAGTGAGATAGAATGGAGGGGTATGTTGGTCTATACGAATCTACTAGCACCTGTATGCACCTGCATATGGGCCATAGGCCACGGCAAGCGTACATAATGGTATATCTCAAACTTTAGTAAAATTGCAATGGCATTGGCATAGTTAGACGAATTATAATGGTGTGCTTCAAAAATATGAAAATTATGATGACGTGTATCCAATTAACCCTTGTTTAAATTAGTTAGAACCTAAGTTTAGTTGGGTAGTGTTTGGATATACCGATTAAAACTTTAGGTGAGTTAAGTTTTGATAGTATATACCCACCCATTGTGCATGGGAAAGAGAGGAGAGGTCAAAAAGGTGGTAGGTGAGAGGTTATTTACATTATTTTTCTCACCTTTTAGTCTAATTTATCTCACCTTTGCCAAGTAAACTATAACTAATTAAAATTGAAGTAAAGTTTAGTTAACTAGCTAGCAATTTGTTCATTGTAATACAAATATATTGTTCTAGAACTAACATTCTCTATATTTTAAATTTTAATATGTTTTGGTCTTTTCTAGATCCAAAGTTTTTCCTAGATACTTAGATATATATTTTTATAAATATATAGTAAAAGAAATACATATTAAATAATTAGCAGCACTAGTGTGTGCAAGTAAAACCTGTGAATTCTGCAGTTTCAAACTTTCAATGCTATAGTAGCAGACTAGCAGCAATGCAAACATGTGAGTTCTGCAGTTTCAAACTTTCAATGCTATAGTAGGCTGATAGCACAGACTTCGGCTTCAACGACGCTGAAACACACAGTAGCAGGACTGACCTTTTTTTGGTTCGTGGAAGGCCCCGCGTGATGCTTTCGGCGCAAGCGCTTGGAGACGTGACCGGACCACGAATCATGGAGATGAGATGGAGCCGGCCATTCCTGAATCCTGATTGGAGTTCTGCGTCCTGACGGACCGGCGTCGTGCGAAGGTCGTCACTGATGCATCCGGAGATGACGTCACAGCCAAGTCGTCACCAGAAGCAAGGTAGCACGACGGCATATTCTCTTGTCTTCTCTTAGTCGAGGTTTCTCTATGGTTCCGAGACCAGCCTGTCGTGGAGATCTGCGATGGCCAATACCAAATACCACTGCTGGGATAGGGAATGGAGGACCCCAGGGAACTTTCGTTACAATGCAAGGAATACTTGCGAATAAATTGGACACACATGGGTATAATATTGGCACTGGCCACTACCTTCTCCAGCTGCTGCCTCTACTGAAATAAGTATTCAGCGTGTTGCTCTCTTTTAATAGTAAATTCGAGAGGATGCCGCTCTATCCATTGCGTGTTGCTCGTTGGTTCATTTGGCTCCCGTCTTAATGCGCGAATCGTCGTTCAATAGCGGTAGCAGTGGCACCAGTCTTGTATCTAGAGTAAGGCCAGTCTTTTTTTTATAATACGTTTATGTTACAACTTTCAATACATCCATATTTCATAAACAATATAGAAGAGTTTCATCTATCCCGGCCCACAAAACTCTCTCTACTCGCATGAGACGCTTATCATCTCTTTTTATTAATATGGTGTCATATTAGCATATTTAATATTCATTAATAAACTCTGATGAAATCTCTATTAAAACTAGCCTCACGTATATGTAGATAAGATAAGGGTGGATAATTTTTACACTTATATTTGTTTGCATTCTTTTTGTAAAATTATAGTTGGATATAGACAACGTTGGAAAAATATGAACAAACTAGATAAATTAGCATGCTTCGCTACGCTGAGTTTAGCCTCAAGCATTTTTCCAAGGTATCATTGCTTTTTTTATCATGCATTAGCATTTTTTAAGCAGAAAAAGGGTATCATTGCTTTCATTAGAAAAATAATATCGTGCAGGAAAAGCTTAATTACTGATCCCTTGCAGCCTCTTACAAACGGGACCCCAAAAGACGAAAGACAATATCAAACAATGAAAAAATAAAGACTTAGAAAATAACAAAGAAAAACTAAAAGAGAGATCAAAATCAAAATATAAATATGAGAGTATAATGCCGCCACCATTGAATCCCATTCCTACATACTGATACCAAAAAAATCAAATCTACGATTAACTCCCATGGTTTAATTTTTCACTGTTCCATCAAAATAGTAAATCCTCCTACCGATTGTCAGCAGATCTGCCGTTGTCAAAAGAAAAGGAAAAATATTTGCTGTAATTATCCATACACATAGTCAAAGTTATTGTAGGCCACTGCAGGCTATGGTGCGACACTGGTGTTGATGGTGGAGCCACGTCCGTGCCACCGAGCATCCATGGTCCAGTTGACCGACTCGGCAGAGCTGGCAAAGGGGACATGGGACAGACAACTATGGATATGAAGCCACACATGACTACATCCCGCCTGGTGTTAACAGTCTCCTATACTTCTCCATTGTTTGTCCCAAAATCCCTAATAAAGGTTTACTCCTAAAAATTCTGCAGCTAGCTAGTGTTGTCGTCTCCCATGCGCTGCAGAAGTGTTGCCTGTAGCACGAGCCTCTTTCATTACACAAATTAAACAAGCGTAATCTCCATTCTAGTGTTTTTGCTGGGAGATAAAAACATATGGCATCTAGACTTTTGAAGACATGGTATAGTGTTTTCTCTTAATAAATCAACGAGCAATACTTTTTAATCGGACTTTTTCAGCAAAGCAAATAAGATGACCGAGGGGCATAGCCTGGTTCACCTCCACTCCCCTCCACCGGTGCCTGCAACTACACGTGAAACTAAAAGACAAGGACGTTGACCATGAATAGAAGATATCGATCACCTAATAAAGAATATGATATGCGTAAATTTCAGTTGTCTTTTGTCATATGAAACACATGTTCACCAAAAATATATAAGTTTATGCATGCTACTTTACTCTTTGGTTTGTTCATTCGGTGCTCCTCAAAATCTGATCCTAATTCTGATAGCAATGCATAGACAATTTCTTTTAG
Organism: Bothriochloa decipiens; assembly: GCA_023333625.1. Lineage (NCBI taxonomy): Eukaryota > Viridiplantae > Streptophyta > Magnoliopsida > Poales > Poaceae > Bothriochloa > Bothriochloa decipiens. The sequence continues at coordinate 18,803,155 of CM041641.1, read as the reverse complement.
ATTTCCTCAATTTTTTATCCGTAATTCCCGTCGATGATTCTAATAAAAACAATATTACTCGGGCCTGACTAAATAGCGAACATTCAATAGGAAGCTAACTACTCCCTCCGTCCTCTCGTCCGGCGGAGGGCACAAGAATTAAGGCAAAGACCAATGCCTAGGGACAATGATTGACAAGGTGCTGCAAGTTTTGGAATGTACTGCCATTAATATTTGCCTTTTGCCCACCCAAACATAGGGACGCAAACGCGACTCCCATCACCACCGCTGCTTGCATCGCCACTGTGGCTGGCCAGCTTCACGCCAACATGGTAGCGCCTCCGCTGCATCCAACTTATAGGGGGTGCAAAGGGTGTCGGCACGAACCACCCTTCACGCGCGACCCCTTTCCCTTCGTGGATCAAGAAGCTCCCTTCATGGATGGGGAAGGGGAAGAAGATGCAATGGAAGATGGGGGAGGCAGTGCAGTAAATGGAGCTAAGGGTGGTGGAGGGGGTGGAGGAGACTGTAGAATAGGCGGGGTGTGGCGCGCCGAGATTGCGGATGATGGAGGGCGGTGCGGCGGCGGGCGGAGGCGGCTCCCGCGCGGTGGACGGCGGAGGGCGGCGCGGCTGGACGGCGGCCTGGCCTGGGCGAGGGCGGCTTCACGGCTGGGGGCACGCAGCGGCTCCCGAGCTAGCGCTACGGCGTCGCGGCGGAGGGCGGCTTCCGCGCGAGGAAGCCTGGGCGAGGTCGGGAGATGAGGCCGCCGAGGGGATAAGGTCAGATATTTTTCTTTTTTTTTAGTTGGAATTTTATGTGGACAGGGTGGGCTGTGGGGAGGGATGGGATAACTGCTTTGGTCGCTGTGTTGTACGGGCCTCTGTGCTACGGCCTATCACATGTAGGCAATGACTCTTATTTCGGGACAAGTCCCTGCAGCCCCGATGACACATCAAAAGGGACGGAGGGAGTACTGAACACTTTCACACACTCATGACTTTCCTTTTCTAGGAAAAAAATTCGCAACTTTCCTTTTTAGATAAGTTTCTACTTTTAGTAAAAAAATAAAAGTTACGAATCTGACACATAATTTACACCTATTAACTTATAGGTCTAACTTATACGCATGACTTACGTAATCTTCAACGTCTCTAAGTTATGCTCATAACTTATAGTCTAACTTATGCACGTAACTTGTGTGATATTCAATGTTTGTAAGTTATGCTCATAACTTATTACGTGAAACAAATAACTTATAATGTTGTAAAGTTACAAATCTAACTTATACATATAATTTTACGTATAACTTAAGTACCAGGACAACCAAATTTTTCATGTATAGAAAAAAGTGAAAAAAAAATCTTCAAAAAATATATCCAAGTGAGATCTAGTTTTATTCGTTTCGTCGCGTAGAACACATTGACGCAAACGGAATTAAAAACAATACACTATTTAGAAATTATAGCAAATTAAAATAAATATTTTCCTTTTTTCGCACGCGTCTGGCTGACATTAGTGAATGAAACAAAAAGACTAGACATCAGATGGGCAAGTCACGTGCACAGAAAAGAAACTAAACGGGAACAATAGAAAAAGGAAGGAAGGAGGAGTGACTAAACGGGGAAAAAAATAGAAAAGGAAGGAGGAGGGGGGTCGTTCGCTGGAAACGCAATTGAGAGAACGATCGTTAAAATGGAATTGGGATATTACTCCTTTTAGATTTTACTATTTCTCATTTCGTTTATTTTATGTTAATATACTAAAGTCCCGCAGTGGAACATCATCCAGTTATAAAAAAAGACATGACATATATTTTTGACCTATGTGTGAGTATTCCGTCTTAAACCAAATTTTGTTCATTTGACCTACACCTACTTGTCTAAAAAATAATGAGAAAAAAGCCCCACATGTTACATGTAAGTGTACGTAGTAGCACGATTTGAACATGTCCAGATCACAAGAGATAGACGGCTAATGCGAAAATGCTCTTTGTTTCTTGCAATTACCGTTCAATTAGGAATGATGATTGACCCCTCAGGATCCAGAACCGTCAACGTTTTGCATCCTCGAAAGAAAAAACGCTTTGCATGTTTCTTCAATTGGTTTCATACCGGTGTAGTACTAATAAGTATAAGCGTTAAGTATGGAACAATAATATGCCCTCCAAAAAAAAGAACAATATAATATAATATAATACAAATATAATCCAGGCTTCCAGCATAGAAGCAACGTGAGGCATGCTGCTGGCGTGGTGCTGGCGTGCGCCACATATTATTCTTTGCTTCAACTACTCGATCCCCCTACATGCCCATCGCAAGGCAAGATCCTTGTTAATAAATCCTTCGCCATTCTTCGGCACCTCATCGTATCATCGTCACTCGCTCTTCGCATCCAGCGGCAACCCCAGATCAACACTCACGCCATTGTTAGGATCATCCTATACCCGCGAGGGCTGCAGCAAGCTCACAGCGTGGCCAGCATGGATGGCGCCCTGACCCCGAAGGCAGGCAGCGGCGGGAAGGCTGTGGTGCCGGTGCCTGCCGGGAGCGGCGTCGGCGCCGGCGCGGCCACGACTTCTGCGCGAGTGGCTAGGAAGGCGACGTCGCCCGCGGCGGCAACGGCGACCCCACCAGGCGCAGTAAACAACGGCGTCGAGAAGAACGAGGACGACGAGCAGGTGGAGAGGTTCTACGCGCTTCTGGACAACATCCGTGCCATGCGGGGCGCGTACGGGTCCGGCTCCGCCCCCGGCGACGGCACTGGGGCTTTGGACGACGGCAGCGTCGACACAGGTGGTGGCGAGGCGAGACCGAAGCGGCTGCGGGGCTCGGAGCCGCCGTGGAGGCCGGCGTTCAGGCTGGAGGACTTCGAGGAGCCAGCTCCTCCGACGTCGCGCCGTGCGCCAAGAAGAGGACGCGCGGGCAGCACGAAGTGGCGGACGGCGACGGCGAGGGAAGCGGCGCAGCACGTCCAGACGTCGCCGCCGCGGTAGTACGTGTACGGCTCGACAGTGTCACAGAAAAGAGCGTGTGACGTGTGACCGATCCGTCAGCTGTACCCGTACCTGTACTGTTACTGCATGCTCTTGGGGGAGTGAACTTGTCGTGTTCGTACGAAATCTGGTCAAACAAGAAAATGCGACAGGTGTGTGATGTGCCATGAAAAACGGGCGCCATTTCAGAGTGGTGGTAGGTACAGCGCGCTAAGTACCCGCTGCCACGCGGGCGGACCGGTCGACAGGGGAGGAGGCGCGTCACGCGTAGGGAGTGATGACACCATGTCAAACACGCATGACGCCTCCTTGCATCCATCGCGCGAGAACATCATGTAAATCAATCTGTTATAAACGACGATGGTGATTACTGAAACTGAGATTATGCAGTTAGTCGGCCTCACTAAGAGGAGGTTGGCATACACGAGCTAATTGCTACGAGTAGCTAACTAAAATTAGTCCTAGTGTATGTATAAACAGGAGGATTAGAAGGACTAACATACTCCTATGTGCTAATTGTTTAGCCAAGTCTTCAACTAGCTGACAAATTTAACTAATTTGAGATAATTTTAACCTGACCATCAGCTAGCATTAGCTCATCCAAACAGTTAACACATGCCCTCAGAATTTGAAGGAGTGGACTAATGATGTATGTATCTTAGGGTCTATGTGATTAGCTAGAGCTAATTATTAGTTAGAGCTAAAAGTTAGCCTAAATTAGATTGATTGGCTAGCAAGTTGGATAATAACTAGTTGGAGTCTTGGTTGAAAAAATTCCGCATATTAACTCTCTATTTGATGGGCTATGACTAAATTTTAGCTGGCTAACAATTAGCTCTTTATATCAAAAAGGCCTTTAAGATTAACAAAATCAATAAGAAAAATAGTCATTTAGTCCCTAAAATATCACATGATACTCAATTTGGCCCTTAAACTTTTAAAATGGCCAGTTAAGTCCTCAAAGTTTTGTTTTATTTAGGCTCAAATTCATCATAGGACTATCAAAGTGACCATTTCAATCCTTAACCTTGCACTTTGAACTCGGTTTTATTCATGAACTATCAAAGTGTGTTTACATCCCTAATCTTTTCTTTTGAGCTCAACTTGATCTGTCGTCCTAGTCGAAGTGTCGAACGATGCACTATCATGCCTAGTAAGCACCAGCACCGCACACGATATTGGAGACAAATAAAAATAATAATAGTTAGATAGAAACTTCATTAGTGGGCACCTTAAACCTCTATAGCACCAATAATAATTCTAATATGTTATTTTAAATATTATCGGCCAAGGCTTAATAGGTTTCACTGCACAAAGGTTAACTAGCCGAGTTACATTTAGTTCAGGGTCTCTCTGCTATACACTTAAGTTCCAAGAGAAATCGAGATGTCTACGATTAACACCTAAAATACTTATTGTCCAAAAGTCTCTCATCATCTAGGTTTTGAATGTGTGTTTCTAAATCTTCATGAGTTCTTGTAATGGATCAATTATTAGACTCTCACACCATTATAAATTCTTGATTCTAATCTAAGAAACATCATTACTTCTCACCTAATAGAGCGGGCGCCGGGGGAGGGTAAGGGAGCGGCACGACGCTCTAGCTTACATCAGAGAGAGGGTAGTCCGTAGTCGCCAAAAAAAACATCAGAGGAGAGGACAGTGCGAGTACGTCGGCGGCCCTGTGAGGATGGGGTATTTTTCTTTTTAATCGGTTTTCATTGCTCGTTGGTTTCAATCCAGCCGGTGGTGACGAGGGTGATGATGGAGCAGTGGAAACCGGTGGTGATTATGAAGCTGCTGTACGCCTATAGTAGCATGATGAGAGCTCTGGGTATAAAGCTTACTACCATCTTTTCCCGTCCTTTTCTGATCCCGTGTGGTTTCTTTCAGTTGCAGCAAAGAATCAACACCACATATGCTTTCTGATATTTTGCGCGCCGGAGAGAATCTATACCAATGCATGTTAGCATGATCCTATGTTGTTGTTATCTTTTTCATATCAGGAAAATAACAGAAAAAGGTAGGAACAACAAAAATTTTATTTTTATCTATTTTTTTACTATTCAATCCTTCATGTTTTTTTAAAGAACTGTAAACTAGGACGCAAGTTTTGGCAGGAAATGAATTAGCAGGCTTTGTCGATGTCTCCTCTGCAAAGGAGGTTGCTCCTGTCAGTTGTTTGCCAGTGATGCCATTGCTGTAATAAGATATTCTCGTGAGAAACAGTCCATATATATAGTTGTCCGGAACTAAGCTAGCTCTGGAAATTAGACCATTCCATTTGGATAGATGGCCATATATAATATAATAAGATAAGATGACACGACGAACAGTGAAAGGTAGCATGCTAGGGTCCGGGAGCTAGGGTTGGAGTGTAAGCAGCCCTCGATCGCGTCTCGATAGCAGGATCCGAGATTCTTTCATCATCCGCGGCTGCGTCATTCTCGCCGACGACGGCCTGATGACGCATTGATGCTGCTCCTTCAAATCAAATCGAAAGAAAAACAGGACCATTGCAAAAAGAAGTCCAGTTAGTTTAAGCAGCGCTAGTACTAGGCGTTAGCGTCTACCAAGGAGTGGTGATATGGTATACTATGACGACGTGAGGTGTTCGGTCATGCTCCCGCCATTTGCAGATTTGCTGGACCGGAGTGGTTACACAACACGTACTGTTCATCTATCGTCAAACTCCACTAAAGAAAAGAAATTTATCCTCAGTCGATCGCCATCTGCCATCAGCACAAAAGCAAAAGATGTGCTGCACTTACGAAGCTGTCACGGCCGGGCTCGGGCATCATCGTCCAGACTGCAGAACGACAACCAGAGTGCGCGCGAAAAGTGACCGGCCAAGGAGCCTGGCGCGCGTCACTGACCGTTTAGCCGGCGGAATTGAACATGCCAATCTTGTGCGCCAAACAAATAGACTTGATTGGCTTCTGCACATTGGCAAGCTAGAGACGTGGTTTACCACAGAAATTGAGGTTGTTGTTTGCTTCTCGCCAGAGCTTTGGCGTGCCAGAGTTGTTTAGCAAATTTTGGCCAGAGTTACATTGTGGCATATAGTGGTGTAAAGAATCAACCAGTCTTGCTATGTTATTATCAATAATAACTCCGAGAAAGTATGTGGATTTTAGCTAGAAAAAAATAAATTGGCTCTTCAAACTAATTTAATCACTTGAAATCATTGCTTACTGTTTACTGCATATGGATGGAATAAATTATTTCTTTCTTTTCTTCGCTAACGAATAATGTACTAATAAGGAATCGTTGAGTATTATTTTTTTCTTTCATGAGAGAGAGAGAGAGAGAGTAGAAATTGAGGATTAGAAAAATGAAAAGAAAAAAGGAACCACATGCTACACGTGGGCCTTGTCGGCCTTCTTGGCCCGTATAATTTGGTTGCAAACCCATCCGCACGCCCACTATGCATGGGGCCTCCTTGTCCTTTTTGTTTCCTTCCCGCTTCCAACCATAACTTGTGTTGGGCCGCTCCAACCCAGAGCCCAAAAGCTTCAGACACAAATCTGCGCCGTTAACACCACATCCCACGGTCACTAGCACCAGCTGGGGCAATAAAGAGGTCTCATTCCGACTCCGCCGTCGCATTTCCTAGGGTTTAGCACCTTCGCACACCCGCGCAGCGAGCTCCGCCGCCGCCGCCATCTTTCGTCCGCTCGTGCCCGCGAAGGAGCCGTAGGCACCGAGCAAGATGGTAAGATTCCGGAAGCCTTTTCGTTCTACAATATGCTCGCTAGTTGTTTCCATCGATTGTTGTCTCTGATTTTTCGGGTAGTTGATTTCCCCTTGGGTTCACCGTTTACTGCGGTTCTGATTCGATTCAGCGAGACTCGGGGTAAACATGTGCATTGTATTCTCAGTTCCCTGTTATGATTACCTGTCCGGGTTCTTGATTCATCGTTTGTTTAGTACAGTATTTATTTGGTCACGCGTTTGGCTTACATTTGCCTTGTAGACAGAGGTCCATTCAGATTCGATCTATGTATGTTTGATGTACCATGATCAGTTTGATATGTCGAGCAGATTGCTTCCTGTGTTTTAGTGCATCTCCAATTCTCCATAGATCTGAAGATGAGATGGCAATAATTTTCTCTTTTAATCTAGTTATTATTTTTCTAATTTTAGTTGAATTATACTACGAGTCAGTGTAGGTGTGATCGGACTGTGCCATTGGCACTTCTGTTGTTTAATCATGATGGAACCGTAGAGAAACAAAATGGTAGGTTAAGCTTTTATTTTTCAAAATATGATTTGACTGTCAATTTCAGGGTATGAAACAAAATATAATTTGATTGTCAATTTCAGGGTATGAAATGATAGATGATGCACGATAGATGACGCACAATAAATTAAATGTGCTGGAACCTCCCTTACTGGATCAATGTATTTTTGAAGCTAAGTTCTGTTTTAGGGCCAACATATTGGGTGTTCGATTAGTCCAATTATCAGCCAATTCTGTTGTGGAGTATTAGGATTTTTTTTTTGTTTTTTTTTCTGTCAAAACCAATTCTCATGGAGTGCTGCGGTTATGCTATTAGCGTTTTTCATCGGCCATTATGTCTCAAGATGTTCAAGGAGTTTAAAGCAATGTCTTTGTTTAGCGAGCTGCTTATTTTGCTATTTTTTGTTTATGAATATCAGTCTTAGCTATATTCAATGTCATCTTACGCTTGTAATGTTTTATTAATTTCGCTGTTGTTAACACTTAACAGGCGAGGGGTTTGAAGAAACATCTGAAGAGGCTCAATGCTCCAAAGCATTGGATGCTTGACAAGCTTGGTGGAGCATTCGTATGTTTGTCTTGTACTTATAACATGAATGTTCAAATACTTACTGGATACTGGTTCATGCAAGCTCATCTGTGTTTTTCTGTTGAGCAGGCACCCAAGCCTTCATCTGGTCCCCACAAAGCCAGGGAGTGCTTGCCTTTGATCCTCATCCTCAGGAACAGGTTGAAGTATGCGCTGACCTACCGTGAAGTCATTTCAATCTTGATGCAGCGACATGTTATGGTTGATGGAAAGGTCAGGACTGATAAGACATATCCATCTGGATTCATGGGTAAGTTGTGTGCCAGATGTGATTTTGGGTGTATGTCTAATGTCATGTATATTGCAAGTTACAGATTAAAATGTTGTTTACCTGAATCCTGCAGATGTTGTGTCAATTCCAAAGACCGGGGAGAATTTCCGCCTTCTCTATGATACCAAGGGACGCTTCCGTCTCCACAGTATCAGGGATGATGAGGCCAAGGTAATGCATCACAGGTTCCAATAGAACTGTTATTTGTTTTTGCTTTTCATGGTCTTGTGCTGTCACTGTTTATCTGTACCTATGAAATGATGTGATTATTTTGTTTCTTTAACCAAGTAATTGTGTGCTGTCACTGTTTATCTGTACCTATGAAATGATGTGATTATTTTGTTTCTTTAACCAAGTAATTGTGGTAAGACGTCTGTTGTGTATGTGATTTCATGTGTGCAAGGTTTTTATCTGAAATTCATAGCTTCCTGAAGCTTATGTTTGCGTAATGGAACAAATATGGTGCCCCTTTTTGCCATTGTAGTTTATACATGTTTGTTCTCAGTTTTATTCCCGAAATCTTATTTTTCCTTTAGTCCATTTCATGGTCCTTGATGTTGTCTAATGATAACTGTTTTGCAGTTCAAGATGTGCAAGGTGAGATCTGTGCAATTTGGGCAGAAGGGCATCCCTTTCCTGAACACCTATGATGGCCGTACAATCCGTTACCCAGACCCCCTCATCAAGGCCAATGACACTATCAAGATCGACCTGGAGACCAATAAAATTGTTGACTTCATCAAGTTTGATGTTGGGAATGTCGTGATGGTGACTGGTGGAAGAAACACTGGGCGTGTTGGTGTGTTAAAGAGCAGGGAGAAGCATAAGGGCAGCTTTGAGACCATCCACGTTGAGGATTCTCTTGGCCACCAGTTTGCCACCCGCATGGGCAACGTGTTCACCATTGGCAAGGACAAGAAACCATGGGTATCTCTTCCCAAGGGCAAGGGTATCAAGCTTAGCATCATTGAGGAGGCACGGAAGCGCAATGCTGCTGCTGCTGAGGCTTGATTCTCACAACTTAGGCTACAGATAAACAATTGCTGTAAGCATTCGGTCCATAGGTGCAGACATGAGACTGATGGGACACTAGTGATATCATGGAGCTGTTTTGAACACTGAAGCTGCTGGTTCACATTTCTTATTTTTTTCTTTGCGGTTTTTGATACTATATTTATCATGTGTTTTCGTTTATGAGCAAATGAGACCTTACAAGTTTGCAACCTTTGTTCACTTATGCTATTGTACTTGTTCTGCTCCCCCAAACTCCTCCAACCATGTGGTTTCGATGCTGTAGGTGGCTTGTTTATCTGCTACATGCTATACGTGTTTGTGTTTCAGGTGATAGCGGTGATGCAGGGCTTTAGTTTTTTAAACAACGAGCTCTAGTTTGGACTAGTAGATTCTTTTTGTAACTGAATAATTTCGAGCTACACTTTTCATCTGAAACATTAGAATGATGACCAAACTGAATAATTTCCAGCTACACTTTATCTGAAACCTTCATCTGAAACATTACCATGTGGACCAGCTGGATACTGTCATCAACAATTCAACACAGAGCAAAAAACAACGAGCTCTAGTTTGGACTAGCAGATTCCTTTTGAAACTGAGCAATTTCTAGCCATCATCTGAAACATTAGCATTGTGATCAGCTGGATACTGTCATCAACAATTCAGCACAAAGCAAAGTGATACATAAAAGCTTAACTAAAGAGTCCGGAGACGCAACAATTCAGACTCCCAACATATATAATATAATAATATATGCAAGTAGATCATCTCGAGGGGAGGTGTGGGGGAGGATGGCATCCGTCTATTCCACAACAATTATACATGAGCAATGGTGGGTGACGACAGAAATGCAGGGAGATAATTTACTGAGGTTTCTCATAACTGTTCTGATCCCTGAACTCTGCTATCTTGCTTCTGATCATCTCTGCCACATGAGGCTGAACAAACATGTGTGTGGGATCAAGCATGTGCACGATGAACCTCTCTGATGCAGGCATCGAAGCATTCAGATTAACAATGAACTGTGCCATTGGTACATCACTGAGAAAGAAAAGAAGGATAACATGAGTGTGTATTATAAAGAACTTAAGAAAAACAACAAAGATGGGTCAGCTTTTCTCAGGAGCATACCAGGAGATGAACAAACCCTTGATAGCATTGACCATCTTGTCTGCTCTGGAAAAAATATTTCTTTTAGCTTTTGTCAACAGCCAACCCGAACTAATACACACAAATTGAATATAGGATGGTGTTTAATGACAACACAGCGGTGATCCTAGAAACACGGTTAAAATAAGGATGATGAAGATTGAAGAACTCTGTGCCTTAGAAAAGATACAAGAAAATGGTTATTTTTCAAATATAAAACTGAAACAATATTAATATAGGATTGCCCATTGCTATTTATCTTATTCATCTTGACACCTGCATGGAACTTTGAGCAATTCTGAACAAGCAGTTTAAACATGGAACCACAATGGAAAAAGGGCATTTTCTGTTGTTTCGTTGCCGTGTCTGTGTGAACTACTAGCATTTATCACAAGTCTACATTCAGTATGGTGTATGCAAGATGTTGGAGAAACCCAAGCCGTAAAACTAAAGATAGTTCAAATATTGAACATCTCAGGAAAATCAGAGTGAAATCATCGTACACTGCAAGTGGGCAAGATACCGTTGGGCATGGGATTTCAATTAAACAGACAACATGACTGCTCACAGAAGCAGGTAACTGGCTCTATCTCCCAGAACAAACAATTTTTCAAAAAAAAAAAAAAAACTGCATCTAAGCTAGGGTTTCTTAGCTAGGAAATAAACAAACCGTAAGTTTGGATGGTTTACCAATCCAATCTGTTGGCTCTTCTTCGTCTTCTTTTGACCGCAGCTGCCTGCACTTGTTCCCCTTCGGTAGAACCAGAATCAGTAGAGGTCGCCTGCCGTTCTTCGGACTTCAGACTTGACTCTTGAGTGCAAGGAAAGGGGAAAAGTCTGCCGCCGGCATCGCGTCGCGGCGACAGCCGACAGCAGCCGAAAGAATGAGGCAATGGAAGGGAAGCTGCGGCAGATGGGCTGGGCTGGGCTATGAATCAGGCCTCGGGAGAGATTTTGGGCCAATACCATGTGGGACTTGAAAGGTTTTTCTTTCTCCTTTTCCCCCTATATCTATATCTATATCTATATCTATATCTATATCTATATCTATA
>CM041641.1:18704710-18791853 GCA_023333625.1 Bothriochloa decipiens | reverse complement strand
TATATCTATATCTATATCTATATCTATATCTATATCTATATCTATATTTAATACTCTATTTGTTCTAAATTGTAGTTCACTTTGACTTTTTTAGTATGTGTATTTTGCTATGTACCTAGATAAATAATATATCTAGATCCATAACAAAATGCATGCATCAAAAAAGTCAAAGTGAACTATAATTTAAAACGAAGGGAGTATTAAAATAGAGAAGATATTCATTCGTTAGTTTCTTTTTTACTTTCTACAAGGTCCTTGTGTATCTCACTCATGATCTCATCTGATGTAACACCCAAACTTACACGTTTGAAATAGGGTTAAAGTGATTTGATTGTGAATTTTTGTGTTCATGAAAACATAGGAAAATAATTTTTTAATTAAATTAAAATTCATCATAGAGTGTAGTAATATTGTTGTGCATTCATGTTAGTGCGTAAGCTCTAATTTACCTAGTGTCTTTGACCAAATTTCAAAATGAGTTGATGGTTAGATTGAAATGGCTTTGAAATAAATGAAAAAACAAAAAGGGAAAACCTTCCCCTCCCTGCTTTTGGCCCGCTAGGCCCAACCTACTCTCCCACCTCCGTAGGCCCACCCTGGTCTCTACCTTTCGGACCCCCTCGGCCTTGTGGCCACATGCCGACCTAGAAAGAGCGGAGACTTGTTTCCTCTTCCTCTATCTCCAGCCCCCGCCTCCTCTCTTGTTGACGTGCCAGGGCAAGTATGGAGTGTTTAGTTGGTCAAGATAGAGTCAAACGTGAAGGTCTGGCTAGATCGAGCGTTTAGAGATGCAAAATTCATGGCGGAGCTGGGGGAGACCGGCGTGGCTCACCGGCTGCTAGCTGAATCGGACCATGCCGGTCTCTTGGTCGAGGTGAAACAAAGGGAGTTGGCTGGCAGGAGAGGGCATCGCAAACCAAAGACTTTCCGATATGAAAACATGTGGAAGTCCCATGGTGAATACATGGAACTCGTCAATCGTTCCTGGGACCTAGGACCCGGGACGGGCAATCTAGCATCGACGGTCCATGCTCTCTCGGCCCTACAAACTTCTCTAAAATCATGGGATAGAGAAGTTTTTGGCTCTGTCAAGAAGAGGGTCAAGGAGCTTAGGGAAGAGCTCAAGCGGGAAAGAAGCAGCACGCTGTACCATGGTCCTATGGATCGAGAAGGAGAGATCATGTCGCATCTCTCAGAAACACTAGCCAGAGAAGAAGTGAAGGATAAACTACGATCGCGTATATCCTGGCTGAGGGACGGCGACTGGAATACCAAATTTTTTTAGGCCAAAGCGAGAGCGCGCACACGGGCCAACCGCATCATGTCGCTCATTGATGACGATGGCCGAACTTTTACAGACCATGAAAACCTCAAGAAGTTGGCAAGCGATTTCTATCAGAAGCTCTTCACGACACAGGTTGCATTGGAGCCTGAGCTAATCTGCTGCCATGTTCCTCAGAAGGTGACAAGGGAGATATGTGATATGCTAGAGCAGCCGTTGTTGGAAGCTGAAGTTGAGACAGCCCTGTTCCAGATGGCGCCAAATAAGTCACCGGCAGTCGGTGAAGCTGTGCGTATTATCGCCGATTCTAACATTTTTGAATGGTGATGATCTGCCCGAGGAGGTGAACAAGACGCTGCTTGTTCTAATCCTGAAGTCAGTAACCCTCAGGATCTTTCATGGTACAGGCCTATCTTCTTGTGCAACGTGCTCTATAAGATATGTTCCAAGACCATTGCCAACAGGCTATGAACAATGCTAGATGATGTGATAGCAACTGAATAGAGCGCGTTTGTGCCGGGAGGCAGACAATGTGCTAATTGCGTACGAGTGCATTCATTACTGGAGAAATAAAAAAGGGAAGTTTGGAGGATGTGCGATCAAACTCGATATGACGAAGGCCTATGACCGGGTTGAGTGGAGATATTGGAGAGGATTATGAGTGCACTAGGTTTTTCGGAGTCATGGTTTGTGCTGATTATGAAGTGTGTGACTTCAGTTTCTTTCTCAATCCAAGTAAATGGTGTGTTCACGGAGAACTTCAAGCCTTCAAGAGGGCTACGTCAAGGTGATCCTATGTCACCTATTTCTGTTGTGCTCGGAAGAGTTATCTTGTATGATCAAGAGCATTGGTCTGCTCTATGTCTCAAGAGGAGTTAGGGTCAGCTTGTAAATAAAAATAAGTCTACAGTTTTCTTCAGCCCGAATTGTCAGCAAGAGGTGAAGGTTGAGGTACTTGAATGTTTACAGATCCCAACCGAGGCTTTGAGTGAAAAATACTTGGGTCTACCTACTTTGGCTGAAAGGGGAGCAGGCGAGGCTTTTAAATATGTGCCGTGGAGGGTTAGAGGAATGATCGGAGGCTGGGCAAAAAGGAGCTTGAACTATGCTACAAGGGAGGTACTGATAAAGGCAAATGTGCAATAGTCGGTCCCTACCTAAGCCAATGTCATGTTTCAAGCTACCCCCAGCAGTGTGTCAGAAACTAACTTCAGCTGTCTCTAATTACTGGTGGGGAGCTTGCTTGATAATCACAAGCTCCATTGGCTTCGATGGGAGAAACTCACTCGTCAGAAGGGTGACAGTGGAATGGGCTTTAGAGATTTCTCGCTTTTCAACAAAGCAATGTTGGGAAAACAAGGATGGAGGCTGCTAACACGACCGGACTCATTGTGTGCCAAGGTTCTGAAAGGGAAATATTATCCAAACTGTGATTTCCTTTCAGCGACCAAAAAAAGACGTAGTTCGGTGACATAGAGGGCTATCCTGCATGATCGGGACATGTTGTCTACGGGCCTCATCAAAAGGATTGGACTGGGGGATGTTTTGGTCTGTAATGATAATTGGATACCAAGACTGTGGTCCTTCAAGCTGTTGGTTCAGTTGTCGGGAGTGACAGCGGAGCTTGTGCGGGATCTGTTCATACTGGGCACTAGATTGTGGAATGTGGTGGCTGTCAATAGATCGTTCATGGCATTTGAGGCCAGAGAAGTTCTCAAGATCACACCAAGCCTGTGTCTAGAGGAAGATGTGCAAGCATGGGTGCTAGAAAGGCATGGTAACTATTCGGTGCGATCGACATATAAGCTCTTGAAGCAGGAACAAATGGCTGATGCCATGGCAGTGATAGGAGAGGCGTCTAGTTCAGAGGACGCTAAGTTCTGGGCCTCTCTCTGGAAAAAGGATGTTCCACCCAAAGTAAGAGTTTTCTGGTGGCGGGTGATTCAGAATTCTCTTTCGTCCAAAGCTGAATTGAAGAGAAGACATGTGGCAAAAGGAAGTTATTGTGAGATGTGTGGGAATCCTGAGGAGTCACTATTCCATGTGCTCTTTTAGTGTCCACCGGCAAAAAGATTTTGGAAGGAGGTGAAAAAGGTGATGGGGATCACGATTCTAGATTTACACCCGAGCCATGGGTAACTGATGTGTTTTGACCGAAGGTGTGCTCTATGGCTATAGCGCCAACAGTGCTCTGCGGGGCATGGGTGTTGTGGACCAAAAGGAACTTTCACAGGCATGGTCAGAAGGTGTGGGAGCCGGGTGCGACAACAAGATTCATATCAAAATTGCTTGAAGACCTGGGCTCGCTGAGGACACCGACAAAGCCCAAGCTGGCAGTGCAAATTGCTAGAAGGACTACGCCGAATGCAGGGTGGGTAAAGGTGAATACTGATGCTTGCTTTGATCAAGAGACAAGCTCGGCTCGCATCGGGGTGGTGATACGCGACACTGATGGTGTGGTGGTGGGCGCGGCAGCTCAGTGGTTCGATTATGTGCCGGATGTCATCACTGTTGAAGCTTTGGGAGCGCGGGAAGGCCTGGAGCTTACGCTGGAGCTAGGTCTGGACCGCGTTATACTTGAAGCTGATTACCAATGTCTGGTAAACCAATTGAAGATGTCATTGTCGTCAAGATCATCCGTTAGAGGTCTATGTTTTGATATGACATAGCTAGGAAAGGACTTGTTGAATTTTAGAATTAATTGGGTACGTAGAGGAGCAAATTCGGTAGCCCATCTTTGTGCCGCTATGCTATCGGCTACCGAACGTTCTTTCTTTTGGCTTGATTCTATCCTGGACTGGCTAGTGGAACTGGCGATCATGGATAGTACCCAGGTTTTGATTGTTGAGAATGAACGAGAAGCTCTGTGATTCCCAAAAAAAAAGTTGGTCAAGATAGAGTCATCTAACTGAATAATACACACACAAGTTCATTTTAAATAACTATCCTTACAGAAGAAACATGAACATGCATACTATATGAAGCATGTAGTTGTGGATACTACATGAACATGCATACTATATTTAAATAGCATTTTAAATAGTTTGCTCCTATATGAAGCACAACAATTCTCTTACACAATGGATATCCAAAACATCTAGTTAGACTAACTTTTACAACTCGAAAGAACTAATGTTATCTGGAGTAGCTTGCTTTCCTTCCTCAGAACACAAATGAAGGTTGGGTAAGCCATAAATTTTATTACTATAAGTATATTTAAATGCTATTCAAGTAAATATATTATTAGGCTTACACTTTTCCTTCAACTAGTACCCACCATGTTTTCTAGGTTCACACAATAACAGTCAACTGGCTCAATTCATCTTTGGGGGCTAACCTACCTTTCTAAAATGAGATTGTTAGTCTAGAAACACATGCATTAATTGCAATAACAAAAACTAAGGGACTAGATGCTTTCATCTATAGTTCCTTGTAGTAGCATGGTGTTTAACATGACGAGATGTTTAGCCTGATTGTCGAACCTAGCTACTATGTTCTGGGTTATTTTCTATGCTACCACTTTGCATTCATGTCCCATTACAAGATGGATGTGAAGAACCCGTCTTTTCATGACCATTTTGAAAAGACTATCTACTATCAGTAGTAGTCTAACTTCCTTAACCCCTCTATCCCTATTTGGACGTTGTAGCATTCTTTGTATGGACCAAAGCTTCATACTCAAAACATCATAATAGCATTTTGCCACATATGTAGAAGATATGGTGTTTGTCATGTCAACTTATGACATGATTCTTTGTTTGGAAAGATTGACACAATTAATGTTGCTTTTCCTACTATGTGTGGATGACATCATCCTCAAGCAACTTAACTGACACATCTGTAAAGCATAGTAACACCCTAGATCACCTCCAAATCCTGAAATCACCAAAGAAACATTGCTTCTCTCACAAAATCATCTCTCAATAGAATTCACTAATCAAAACCATACATCAATGCATATGAGTACAATGCCACGACTATGTTTACATCACACCTGCACGATGTGTATTGGTACAATCGCATCCATCAACTTCAAGTGCATGTGATAAGCAAATGCACATGGCATGGTGCATCATGACAAAAGATTATCAACTAAATACTTCACCTCCATTCTCACGTGAGAAAATTAAGCAACATAATACAATTGATTAACATGGTTCAACATTAGAAACCACAATGTTCAGTTCATAATTAGATCATATAAGTTCTAAATTAAAAGTGCAGGTGATGAAAATAACAAGTCACAACAGTAGCAAATCAACCACTACAATTACTTGCCTCCAAAAGCCAAAGCAACCCAAGAAAAGAACTACACATGGTCCAAAACACCACCACTTGATTAGCAAGAATAAACTCAGTACATACACTTATATAAATGAGTACAAATAGTACATAGAGTGAAGCTACAGCCCACAACTTTCTGTCTTTGCTTTCCCATCTGCTTAACAGTTCCATTTGCGTTCAAGCAAGAAAAAACCTAAACTACGAATGTTACTTTCAACAACATTAGTGTTGCTTCTCATTTTTTAAGCTAATATCCACTCATCTGAAAATTCCCAAACTTGGTTAGAACATGAAAGACCCCATCATCTACAACTTTGCCATAATAAGTTTTGCATTTGAAGCACCTAAGATGATATGCTAAAGCCCTAAAGTTTACTAAATGTTTCTAATGATAAAACATGACATATGAACTTTTAAATTCATATCTGGACCTATCCAATAATTACAAACTTCACCAATTTGGAAAACCTTAATACAGTAACACAAGGTTTCTTCAGATCAAGCCCGCAAATTATGTCAGCAAGAATAAAATACATGTTCAATCTATTATGATTTTGGATTTCATTAGATTATGAATGGCAAATTCAAAAATTCATAACTCCTAAACCATGTGTCCTAAAATCCGAAACTTGGACTAATGGAAACTCTCAAAGTCTAGTACATCAATATGAATTTTAACAATTTGTGGGTGTTGAAAGAATATCAAAATCACAGAACCATGAAACTGCTCAATCTGTCTTGTTTTTTGAGTGTCTAGAAAACTATCAATTCAACCATCTCCTATTGGACCTAGCCTCTAATGGAAATCTAGCACAGGGCACTACAACCAAAACATGAAATTTACATATTGTACATCCTAGTAAAACCCACCTAGGGTTTGTCCCGGAGAACCTCAAAGAGTTCAGCGCCACACATCAAAATAGGGCATCTAATTGATCATCTCTCGTCATCTTGTTTTGCTAGGCCCCCTTGTTGCCTTCACCTTCACCTTCTTGTTCCAAAAACAATAGTAATGACCAGATCAGAGGGTGCTGCAACAACTCAAGGCCAAAGTTTAGGAGGAGAATCCACCTAAAGAATGGCAAGACCTTGCTGCCCCTTCTTGATCTCTCTTCTTCTCTCTATAAAATCTCTTCCCCCTCTTTGAATTTTGTTTTTGTGGCACATGGTAGGAAGGGTGATGAAGGAAAGGGATGTCAAGTCTAGGGAAAATAGGAAAGGAAGCATGAAAGGAGATTATAGAAACAGACAAAACAATGAAGGGCTGATTATTATAGTGCCTTCTTTCCTTAAAAAAGTCATAACTCTTCAAACATAATCCCAAATAATGCATATGCTCCTTTTGGCAATTTGTGCATGTAGACATGGAAAACACACTTTTATTGTTTATGTTTTTGTTTAGGTGTTACAATCATTGAGCGTCTCCATGCTGAGTTCATCATGACCAACCTGGGTGACCTACACACTTTATTAGCATCTCTATTATGTACTATAACTAAGGTTTGTTTTTAATCCTAGCTTGAGAATGTCGTCGACATCCTTCACTAGGCAAGCATGGTTGAGTGTCACTTTAAGATGAAACTTGTGATGGCCCATGACATGTTATGTGTCCTAATTCAAGTACACATAGCGTAGCGGGTGTGTGCCTCTTCATGGAAGATCCCTACATCCTTGACTTCTGTATTAGGCCTATTTAGTCCTTGACATCATGTTTTGATGTGAACTGGATTGTTGGACTGACTAATGGTGCTTTGGGCTATGCAACTATCATCCAAACATTACATACTATCTCATTGCATAGGACAAATAATGAACTGATGCCCATGTGATTGCCAAGAGTTGCTGTTTTGACAACTTTTACATGACATTCATGTCATGATTCCTTGTGAGATGGCTGTCTACTATAACAATGTTAGTGCCCCATCAATACAATAGGAAATCAAATTAAATACATCATCATTGCACCAAGCACATCAAGACTAATATTCATTTCATTGGCAAGAAGTTACTTTGATCCTTGTTCATGTGCTTTATGTTCCATTAGTTCAACAATTCATTGACACATTGATAGACCGCATATATAATAGTTTGGTGATTTTTTGGTCCATACTTTGCATTTGAGATCCTCTTAATGCAACTATGGGTGCATACTTGATCTATGTGTATTTGCTTGTAACACAAGCCGTATTGGCTATAAATATGAAAATCATGCAGGGCTAAGGATGTGTGGTATTTTTCTCTATCTCTCTACACAATCAAAATGGTAAAAGGTTTTAAAAAGATGGGATAAATTGCCTTTTTCAATGAACCATGAGTAGTTTTATCATAAATTGTGGCTCAACTATGTCTTTAAACAGGTATGTTCTTGAATGACATCGCATGGGCCAAACTCCATGGTGTAACACCTCTGGTGTTATATTAACTAAAACATGCCATGTCATCATATGCACTGCAAAGCATTCATGTTTAAGTCAATCTTAATGTGCATTAACTAAAACAAGTTTACATTTCATAGGTTGATTGGATTTCTGGAATGTTTTGTCACATGAAATAATAAAACCCTATTTTTGAATGTCATCGCAAATGCTTAGTTTATATTCTATGTACCTGAGGTGTAAACCGTGTTTACACTAGTGTCAAGCATAGTGTATAAGTCTAAGTCCAACCCTAAAAATGATTTCCATATTTGAAATTGAATTTGGATTCCAAAGCTTATTTCCAAGTCTGGCAATTCAAATTTAAATTCAAATTAGAAAGGCTATAAAAGGTTTTCAAAAGTCAACTTGGTCAACCAAGGGTGTCATTGGGTCAATGACCTAAAAATGTCCTTGGATGATGTTTGTAGTCATTAATAACCAACCAATTAAGTTAGAAACCAAATCAAGTTTGAATTCTATTTCAAAAACCCTTATTCTAAAACCTAGTTTTACCCCCTTTTCTCTAATTCAAAATCTATAAAGAATCTAGAGATACTCTAAAAAGATAGTTTGTATATCTTGACAAGAGCTACAAAGTTGGTATATAAAGTTTTTCAAGTTTTCAAAAGAAATTTCAAATGAATTTGAAAATACAGTTTTCCAGTATTTGACCCCTTTTGATTTTAAAACCATAATTCAACAATTACGCAAAATTTTAGAAAATTTTGTATATGAAAAAGGTTTGGTTTGGAAAGTTAAACATTTCATAGTTTTGAATATTTTCAAGTTTTATTGAAAAATCAAAAGTAATTTCAAATGTTTGTTTCTAGGGTTTTATTCCCTTTTCAAATCTGAATTCAAATTTTAAAATCCAAATAGAATTTGAGGATGCTAGTTAAAGGAAAAGTGTAGCTCTTGAAAAGTTATCCAAATAATAATTTTGGATATTTTCAAGTTCTTATATAAATTTTGGAGTAATTTGTATTTTGAAATGAATGGCATTTCTGTAATTTTTGCGAACAGTACCGAAACCTATCGTCGGCCGCCATCGCCGGCTTCTCAACGCGCGCCGCCGTCCACCGTCGCACCTGCTCAGCCGCCAGCGCACTCCTAGACACCCAAAACTTCACCGTCGTCGTGTCGCCCGTCCGTGCGTCACCCTTGGCCTATAAATACCGGTCGGGCGCTGTCGTTTCTCTTCTTTCTTCTTCCTGCCGCCGTCGCCGACGACTTCGCTCCGCCGCTGGAATTCACCGCCGATGCTTCACCACTGCCCGATTTCTCTTGCCAATAGCTCCGCCACATCCTCACGGTCAATTTGAGCTAGTTCGTGCTTACTCTCCTCGCCCGAGCTGCCCGCGCGCCGTCGTCTTCTCCATGGCCGGTCGCCGAGCCGCCGCGAGTGTTTTCGGCATCGACCGTCGTCGAGGGTGAAAATATATTATCTTTAACCTCACTACCGTGCTCTCCATGCTATCCTGCCTCCTATGCGCACCTTGGCCAGCTTGATGGTCCACAGGAACGCCGGTGACGCCGACCTTGCCATCGGAGCGCCGCCGCCGCCATCACCGCCGCCGACCGTAACTCGATTCAAGCACTCCGGGCTCTCATTAACGTGCGCATCAGCACCGGGGTGAGCTCCTGCAGCCGTTTGCACTATCAATTTCATCATTCCCGTGTCATGATCGCCGGCCACCGTAGCTCGCCGCCGGCGCAGTGTTGCCAGCGCCGCCGCGCACGTAGCCGTCGGGGCTGGGGTTCCAGTTTGGCTTCATTTTGTTGCCAAACGAAATTGTCTGAGTGCCCTGCGTGTGTCCGTGTAATCGCCGTCACCGAAAACAGCTCCGGTGAGCTTCGCCGCTGCGCCCTAGCTCCGCCGCGCTGCCATGGCCGCCGGCATGGGTGCCGCCGCCGCTCCGCCGCGCCGTTAGCTACCTCAATAGACTCCCCGTGCCAAGCTGGGCCCAGTGGTCCAAGTCCGGTCGCCGGAGACCTCGCCGACGACGAGTAATCGCCGGTCAACCTCTGGCGGATCGTCGGTCGGCGCGGGAGTACTGTGCCGATTTTTTTCTATTTTCAGAAAATAATTTAAATGCTATTTTCTTTGAAAAATCATAGTAATTCATATATAGCTCCAAAAATTCTAAAAATTTTTGTGAGTGTTCTTTATAATGTCATCTACCTAGAAAAAATATGAAATGCTAAATTTGAGTACTTTTTTTGCATATGTTAAAATTAGCCCTTTTAATTAAAAAATGGACCTTCAATGATTTTTAATAAATAAAATAATTGGCTTTTAATTCTAAAATTTGTTTTTCCATCTAATTAAGCTAAGAGCTTTCTAAAATAAAAATTTGGGCTTTATTTGATAACTTTAATTTTATGCCTTTATTTAATGCCTTTAAATAATTAATTAACCCCTTTGGTTAAGTTTAATCATTATAGGATTTGTTTGACTTTGGGATTGATTGATGACCTTGGGTCATTAACCTTAATGACCTTTTGCACTTTAATTAATTATTTGTGCTTATCTTAATCATATCATTAGGGCTTAATTAACGTTATTTCATGTGTCTAATTAATTTCTTAAATGGCGTAGTTAACCCTAATGAGTTTTATAAGCGAAGTTTTGTTGGCTTGCAACTTTATCATGAAGAAAAGTTGTACTCGATCCCTTAATCTGATCATGCATCCATCAAGCATCATGTTTACTATTCCATCATGTTAAAGCATATTAATTATCGAATAGCTTCCGTTAACAGAGAGTTAACGTTGTCGCCCAGATCCGAAGGAAGAGCAAATTCAGGAATCGGGAGTTGATCCAGAGTTTGAGACCGTCTACCTCGAACATCAAGGCAAGCCCCGGATGCATTCAAACCCTATTCTATTTATAAAAGTTTTACCGCTTCAGATATGATATGTTGCATTAAGTAATAGGAGTTGAGTGAAAAACCCACCAATTGCATTACCTGTCTTATTTCCTTATTCCTTGTTACCTGCTTTAGGAGATAAGTAGTAACACTTAGCCCTGCTTATTTAGTTAAATGTTCAAAGGTAAAAGAATGAAAAAGATGAGTTTGGTTTTCTTTGTTGGAATCTTGATAATAGAAATAAATCGAGTCCGGACGGCTAACTTACACTGGGAATGGAGTCCCTCTGTAGTGTTTTCGTCTGTTGATGCCCTAGGTCCCGTCCGTTGGTGAACTGGTGATATCGAGAATTTAGAAATCCACATGCATGAAGTGATATACGGATGGTTGGAGCCGTGTATATCATGGAGTGACTTATAGTGGGGCCAGAGATCCCACATATGTCATAGTGTGTTTTACTGTGGGGTTTAAGTTCCCACGTATCTCGGTACGCTGGGCCGCAGAGCTCACGTGTATCATGTGGTGATATATGGCTGCGGTTGTTATCCCGGTATATCGGTTCATCTGGGGTGCATCGGAGTTAAAGTCTCCGGTATTCCAGTGACCTAGGTCCTAGCTGGGTATGAAAATGGATTCGAATCGCCGTTGCTTCTCGGAGAAGAAGACTCGATCGGTGTTCATCATCGTAGTAACAACTTGAACAATGATTAAGGTTTAATAATGAAGTTGGTTGGTAATTGGAGCTAGTCCAAGCAAACTTTACTTTCTGTTAAGCTTTTCCGCAAAATTTCTTATCTCCTACAGACCTTACCTTGTCCCTCTAGCCTGCATTTCTTGAGTCTTCACCCCTCTTTTTCGTTAGGTCAGTCTTGTTGAGTACTTTTGTACTCAGGGTTTGTTGAACCCTTGTTGCAGGTGAGCCTCATGGGCAGGAGTGCTTTGCATCCTGCTGCATGACAGTCGTCGAGGAAAGCGACGACGAGTAAGGTGTTTAGCTCCTGGGCAGAGCTTATCATTTGGTATTGTAATAAAGCTATCTACTGCTACTCCACTACTATTATGGTTTGTACAATTTAAACTGATGTTGTTGTAAATCTTCCGCTACTTTACTCCGATGTATATTATTTATATCAAACTGTTGTAATACTGCAATATCTCTTTATAACGATTGATCCTGCTCGGAGAATTATGGATGATTCAGGATTTACCTGACAGATTTTTTAAGTCGTATGGAACACAGTCATGGTTATTTGGAGTCTGTTTAGACAATAATCATGCGTGTGGGCCATATGATTTAGGAGGTTCTGCCACACATGGGAAAGTTTCACAAGCCCAAAACAGCCGTACTCTCCCTAGCAAAGAAAATAGGCCAACATGGGCCTGAGCAGGAGGCGTCACTAATGTCGCAACTACATCTGGCAGACCTAGGGGGTGCCCTAGGCCACACACTTATAGGGGAAGGGGTGCCACGACCACACTGCCACCGCTATCAGTCCGTCGTCAGCATCATCAATTATCTTATTGGGTCATTTAAGTTTGGAAAGAGTTGGTTAAGTTAGGGAGTTTGAGTTTGTTAAAGATAGGAAAGGAGCTATATGCTATAAGGATATCCTAGTTTTCATAAAAGTCAAGTCCTATAGGTGATAATAAATACTAGATAGATGTAATCAATTCAATCAAGTAATAGATGAGTGAAAGTTCTTTCCCTACTCCTCTCTCCTGTCGCATGCACACCGCCCCTCTCTCTCTCTTCCCTAACTGCTACCATTGTCCCCTCTTGTCGCTGCCCACACCGCCGCCCCCACGCCGCCCATGCCACCCTACAAACCTAGCGCTGCCGCCCCCAGCAGGCT
The DNA here is from genome assembly GCA_023333625.1 of Bothriochloa decipiens. Classification (NCBI taxonomy): domain Eukaryota; kingdom Viridiplantae; phylum Streptophyta; class Magnoliopsida; order Poales; family Poaceae; genus Bothriochloa; species Bothriochloa decipiens. The sequence continues at coordinate 18,779,147 of CM041641.1, read as the reverse complement.
CCCTGACAGAAAGACACTTTCCCCTTTCATGTTGGGATTGTAGATCATTATCCCCTCGACTTCTCTCTCTTTAACTCTCTTGATTCCTCCTGCATCCAAACCACTGGTGGTGTATAGGTAGACAACAAGAAATGTGACTCCCTATCTACCGATGGTGCTATCTTACATAATAGCCAATCCCTTTTTACATTAATATTTTGCACGCTATCATGTGATGTGATTTAGATCCATATCAGTGAAGGAATAAGGATGAAATTTTTGTTTCAAAGAGGAAGGGGTGGTGGCTAGGGATGATATTGCCTACATATATTTTTCCTACTAAAACATTCATAGAAGAATCTTATGCAATCCTTTTCTATAAAAAGTGTTTCCAAGAAAAGTATGCAGTTACAAAAAAACATTCCAAATTGTTCCAGCCAATGAATTTCTAGCAGAATTTGTTTGAAGAAATGGTTTTTGAAAAGTCTTGAAAGGATTTTTGGGAGAATTTTTTTTAAAGAGCATATGGAATATAGTGTTTTAGAAAAATACTAGATAATAATGGCCTAGATTAATTCTAAAAGTTGAAAAGGAAGCAAGAATGAAATTCCACTAGAGGGGATATCAACATTCGTTGGTATTGTACTTTCACAAATTATCATTTTCCACACACATAGAGGGTCCCACATGAGTGTACCTCATTTTAAGTCATGTCAAAACACAATTCCGGGAATAGAACTCATATATATAGGCTATTGTTTCAATTATTGTTTGAGCACTGATTTCTCCTTATAGTTTGCATAAAAGATCACACATGAAATGCTTGAAACTCGATCCTGTTACTATATTTTTTTGTATTCTTTATGAAAATTTGTTCATAAAATATGGTACACGCAATACATACTATTTATTGCATTTCATTGGTTGTTCAAGCATAACAATAGGTATTCTATCTCTAATGAAACCATTGCCATCCCTATTGTGCTCCCCTCATTTCCAACATATATTCCTATATCTCGTAGTTCCCATAGTTTGAATAGCCCACAACCTTTAATTTATACCTTTGACTGACTAATTATGAATACAAACTTATTTCTTGGAAATGATATTTGTCAAGATCTCTTCATTTCCATCAACAGAGAAGGTTTCACCAACTCTAACTTGCTCTGTAAAGCAAGATTTACTGTGACATCATATCTAGCTGCTTCGTCTTCAGTGATATGTATTCCATATTTACATGCTTGATCATTACACAAAACATCAACATGTTGGGACTCATCATACATGATACCAAGTTGAATGGATCTTTGCATTGTGGTGTATGCATTGCTCACATATAAGCTTCTTGGCTGTTCATCCAACATGTTTTTACCCTACATGCATGATGAAAAGGAGTGCTTAATTAGAATGCTTCCAAATATTACAAATTAGATCATCTCATCATGAGAAAAAATGTAATGGCATGCGCCTTTTGTTTAGTATAACAAAAAATATTGTAGTATTATAAACTCACAGTTGTTATTTCTACTTGTTGAAACTCTGAACTGATAAGGGATGTGTTACCGCCATATTGACAACTCTTTGCAGATTTGGATTCTGAGCTTTGTTTTGTGCACTTCGTTGCCTCCAACATCACACTCTTTTGTTTCCCTAATTCCATGCATTTCGATATTTCTAATGGAAAGATCAATTTCACACAATTAGATTAGTAGCTACTAAAACAAGAAACTTAAGTGAAAAATTGCTATGTCTAAGAGTGTTGATGGAACTATATTCAAGTTGGAGTTACCATGCATGTATTTGTTTTTATTACAATGATAAATTGTTCAAATTTTCTTGGAGTTCAAATTACTCCCTTGAAGTTTGGACAATGTCAAAATAGCTCCCTAAACTAACATTTGGTTCATTTTACTCCAACTATGTCACCTAGTCTGACAACCACTTAACAAGATTTATCTTTTTTGTTTCCATAGACACGTTTAAGTTTTAATTTCAATTTTAACTGATAGTGGACATCATAATTTATATTACAAAGATACATCATAAATTTTCATCATTATTTTGATAGGTTATGACAGTTAATTTAAAACACTAGAAATACAATACTATATGAAACCTAATGATGAAAATTTGAAAATGTATTTTTTAACATAAAATGTGATGTCCTCTATGTCATCACAAAATTTGAAATTAAAACTAAATTTGTGCTCAATGAAAGAAAAGAAAAATCTTGTTAAATTAGACCAAATAAAATAGTTGCGGGGAGTAAATATAACCAAACATTAGTTTAGGCGGTTATCTAGACATTGCCCAAACTTGGGGAGAGTATAGGCATACCTGCAAATGAGAAGCAATATGCTATTAATTAACACCATTGATGTTCATGATAATCTCTATGTTTCTAGGACAAGCACCTGAAATATAAGGCTGAAGTGTTTGGAACCATCTGAAATAATCTAAAGATAACTTTGTATGTGGAGAAATAAAGGGACATGTTACAAATAATAAAATTGATACCTTCTCCAAGTATTTCAAGTGCACGTAGGAACTTCCCATGCAAATATGGAATCCAACAAATAGAACCTTTGTTTCTTTTAATATTATGTTTCTGGTGACTTGCACCTTGTGCTTCTTCATTACCTATACATGTATACAAAATATCACAAATCAATTGTACATAAAAACCATAGTATGCCTGCTGATCCAACCTTACCACTTCCTTTAATTTCACCTTGTGGTGTTGTCCAAATGTAAAGTATTTTTATGTTGTATCATTTCTTCATTTAAATGTACTAATATAATACTACTAATATGGTAAAACATTATTGGTAGTTTAAATATGTACGATTTTGATTCAACTGAAATTGCAACAATTAGATTTTGTATCAACTAATAAAGTAAAAATATTTGTAACTTGCATTGGTTCAACCTTGTAATAAATGCTTGATATTGTCCATTGTTGGATCTTTTATGTCAAGATGATGCCACATGTTATGTATGGTGTTGGCATCAATAGGCTTGTTCACTAGAAAACATGCGCCAAGCTCAACACATCTTCTCATTGTATCTAGTGTGGTCTCATTGGACATCACTGGATAAAATTTAGGACATATTAGCAGGTTCATATAAAGAAATAGAAAATGCCAAACATATGAAGTAAATAAATGGGAATAAACACATTAGAAAGAACTAGATATAAATTTAGGAAAGAAATTGGCACTTACTAATTACTTGAATATTTTCATGAGCCTCTCTAACGATGTCAAGGAACTGAAAACCATGTATCTCTTCCATATGCATTGCTACAAAAGCGACATCCACCTCTTGTGCATGTTCCTCGAGAAAATAAAGTGCTTCTATTGGACTTGTATATGCTATTGCTGAAAAAGAGAGAAAAAAGGTTTATGTTGTATGGGAAGGAAACTTCTATCCAAAAATAGTTTAGAATGAATTTTTGTTTAGGAATTTCACAAGTAAAAATTGCTATATCGCAAATCATTTCTATTATAAAACTATGTTTCACACATGTAACGATAGAAAATAACATTATTTTCTTATTAGGGATTTTCTTCTATGCTTTGTAAATTTCCAAATCAGAATAGAAGGAACTTACAATGAAAATTGGCTTCACAAAGTATGGACCTTGTAGAATTAGCATGACTTTTATCTTCGTCAACAATGATGACACTAAGCCCATTAATAGGGCATAACTTCGTGCTTTCATCCATGATCTTTTGAAGTTATCAAGACTGAAGTACCTTAGGTATCTCATGAATGATAGAAGCACATGGTACCTATTTATAAACAAACAATGTCTAACCAATGTTTCATACCAAACCCCACCCCATCCGTCCCCTCTCCTTTTATATTTTAAAATACAATAGATAAACACAAGTACGAGATACAATAATATATAAGAGGAAAACTTCCAAACAAAGTTCCAAACAATAAGTACAAGATAAAGGTAAAGATAAGTATGAGATACAATAATAAGTACAAAAGGAGAAAACTTCCAAACAAAGTTGAAATAAAACAAATTTGACTCATGACTAAATCAATTAATAACTTTAGCCTAGAGATACAATTATAGATATGATGATGCAAAATCTATTTGGGAGTGCGTCGTTGACTACTGAAAACATATACTCTTATCACTATAGATTTTTTGTCTCATCTTCAAAATATCTTGTCTATGTTACTTCTCAATCAGTCAAGTGTTTGTTTATATTGTGTAAAAGTTTACAAAAATTCTTCTAATTGAATATGTTTATATATATAAATTAAATTTTAATATATACATTAATTTTTTATGTACCATATGTTTTGTTTAGAATGATTTATGAGTTTACAATTAAAACTAAAGCATGTGTTGAGAATGAATTATGAGTTATGACAAATAAATAATTTATGATATTTTTCGTTTGCCTTTATATCACAAGATTGCAAAATGTTAGGCCAAAAATAGTTCCAAATTTTGATTGAGAGGAACCACTAGAAAGAAAAATCATACACATGGAATACTATTAATATTATGCTGCTTTTTTGAAGATGCATAGCTTTTTGTTCCCATTCTTTGATACTATGTCATTATAATCCCTCCTACCGTTGCCTCTCCTCTCCCTCCTACCACTATGTTGTTACTAGAGCACCTATTTTTCCAACTCCTCAATCCATTTTATACATTAGTCATCAGATTGCTCCCTGACTAGAAAATTAGGTTCTAGGGAGGGGACCGACACAATGGTGGAGGGCATAGTTAAGTAACATGGAGATGATAAACTGACCTAGAGGGGAGTCATAGATGCAACAAAATACAAGTTTTGGGAAGGCTCCATCATTGGTTAGGTGGAAGAAGGTGAGTTAAACAATTTCAAAATTCATATAGGTGAAAAGCATGCTATGGTTCAATCAAAATACATGTCGTTACGACATCAACCCAGTTTGATGGTGAAACTTCAACCAAAAACAATCTCTATTATGATGTCCTTTTTTAATAAACATAATTACATAGTTTGAATTTATATTCGTGGTGAATGTAGCATGCATCTGTCTTCATTGTAAAACTTATGAAAAATATTAATCTAATATTATTCTTAGCTTAAAAGATATGAACTGAATCAAGGTAATGAATTGTGACAAAAATAGACTCTTAAAAAGATAGAAGGCTTTTGAGCCGAAGGTTGAAGTTTGTAGCTTAAGATGTATATGCCTGCAAATGTGTGTAGAAGAATAAAAATGACATATATTATGCTTCTAGATCTATCATATCCCAAACTAATAAGGTTATATCTTGCAGGCTTCACTAAAGGTATAGATTCCCAAGATATAAAGTTTGAAATGTCATTTAGTGCACCTTAATTAATGGGACTGTGACACAAAATATATCACTTCATTAAATCACAAAATTCATATATACTATAGTCAAACTAATATATCTCACATCCAATTAAGAATTGTCCTAAGATTGATACAATGACTCCTAATGAAAATGTGTTGTTGTCCCTCGTGCACACGACAACAACTACATGATGGTGTCACATGTCCACGGCCTTTGTTTATTTAGTGCCTTTTTCCTTTCATAGAAATTTGTTAAATGAGATGTTACATTGTAAATTGTACTGATTTTGACTTATATCGTGTTCTTGTGGTCTATACAAAAGGAACATTTTTAGGTAGGTTGGTGCCTACCAAAAAAGAATAGGGTAGGTCAAATCAATTAGTGCCTACAACCTTTGCTAAATTTCATAGTGAACAACTTGATATGTAGTTGCAACAACCTAAAAGTAAAGGAAAAAATGGAGAAATTAAAGAGGGCATGACATGAAAAGTTAAACAAGAGCTTTTCTAAGATCCTGTCAGCTAATGATGCTTTTCTAAGATCGTTATGTTGTCATGTCATGGAGAAGTAGAGTTGTGCACATGATGACAAGGATTGAAGATTCCTTTCTCTAATTTTCAAAAACCTATGCAAGATTTCTATGTAAATGTGAATCTAAGGTTTCACTAAGTGTTGCTACCTTTATAGAAAAAGAGTTATGCAACATAGTGTTCTCAATCTTGTCAGTTAGCCTTGCAAATTAAGGTAAGCACACAATCTAGGAAAGCATTTATAGTGTAGAAGCTACATTGAGATATGGAGAAGCAAACTCAAGTCGATGACGGTATTTTTCTTGAGAAGCAAACTCAAGTGCCTCACAAGGATGCCTTGCACGTCATGTTGTAAATTACCAAAAAATCTATTACAATGTTCTAAACCAATAATATCATGAGTACTTGATAATATTCCTCAACACTTTTGCTACCTTGAATTACACATTATAGTTTTAATCATAGGTCACATTTATAATATGGAGGAACTAGAATTCATCCAACATTTCAGCACATAGCAAGTTTGATGGATGTTGGTCATACTATATTTTCACGGTGCACACTAGCTTGGTTCAATTTTGTGTTCAAACAAATCTTCCCTATTAGCTAACAAATCATGGCCTAGCAAACACCTCTACTCATTGGATGACTTGATTGCTCACACTAGTCTTCCTCATCTATGTGGCTTATACCTAAAGGAGTGATGTCCTCATCATTTGCTATTTTCCTTACACTTTCCAAATAGGAATAGATGTGCACTGCAAGCAAGACAATCATGCATCTAGACATGACAAAATTTCAAGATGATATTTTGTGTGATACCATCCCAACCACTTGGATTGTTAGGTTTTCTACTCCTTCAATGATTTTCTAGTTTTTCTCTATGTACACAAAGCCCACCAAAGTCCTTTCCCTCTCTCATCCAACTCCATAATAACCATTGTTTGATGTTGGCAACATGTAATCAATATCCTACCATGTGACCTAATATCTTTGTCAAATTGAGTCTATGAAATTTGTTGAGGTTAGTCAACAACAAAAACCACATCACAAAACTGTGCATAGGAAAACATTTTAAGTTGATTAGATTTCCAACAACCTTATCATCTTCACACTGCAAAATATATTTTTTAGTAATTGAGCCATTAATGTTGTGCCAAGATTGAATAGTCAATTGTTTGTTTACCACTTAGAGTAGGAATTCACACCTATGGCCATTTTGCCCCATTAGAAAGACTATTACCTACTTGAATACCATTTCTTTATAGTGAATGATGGTGTAGTAATGTTATAGTCAAATAAATATTCCAGATTGCATTTTAGAAAAGGAAGATGAGACTTAGGTAGAATCCTTTTGTCCATGCAAACTATAGTCGAGTTTTCATAACTTAGTTTAAGGTGTTGGCATTTCTTATGCTGAACATACACAAAGAAACTGCTGTAGCATTTCACCTTGGATTAATATAGAGTATCATATTTACCCTCAAGGAAGCTACAATTAAAGAATTTGATAGCTTACAATGATGTATCCTAATTAATATATTGACTAAACTGAAGTGAGGGCTAAGTGATATAGTGTGACAAACAAGTTCCATTCCAGAAAGGTATGGTTGAAAGCTTAGATCAGTGTGGGAGGAAAATGAGCGAGGGAGATTATTACTAAGTTCTTTTTATCACAAATGTTCTTTATTAGCTATAGCTTAGCCAAAAATAACTTAGAATAACTAGATTAATGATCACACACCAAGAACTTTGAAGCCCTTTTAGTTAAGCACCACAAAGATAACTTGTCTTTGGTCCCATGCTTTAGGAACTTGCCCAAACATGTGGTGGACTAGAGAGACTAGATGCACTATCAACACCAACTAGCTACAACACATATGTGAGGAGAAATCCACAAAAACAGGTAAACTAGTATATGATTGATATAACTTCTGTATCCACATTCATATATTATTCATGCATCTACCTCTCATCATGTTAATCAAGGTCATTAAAATTTGGTAGACTAGAACAATACATGCTTAGTCTGTGTTAAGATGAGCAATAGTTGCCCGGCCTAGTACTTTTGTGATTCTAAGTCTAGTTGGTTCTTGATTGATGAATTCTTGTGGTTAATTAACTTAATCAGTGAATGCTTTGGTGTTGCTTGGGCATCGTAGTAGAAGTTTGTGTGATGTTTAGTGCACACCATATCCACCTTCATGCTTGTATGTGTTTCCCTTTCTCTACATCATGCATATCATCTAGGTACACTAGATGTATGACACGAGGAAGTGAAGGGCGTGATGTCAGAGTCAAAATATAATAAATTTTATTGGTGAATAGGTCTTGAAGGTCGATAGCTAGACTAACTGAATATACGCTAAAAATGGAGATGCTTACCAAGGCAGTACAAGATAACTATTTGACATGGTGCTAAACCCTAGGACAACCATGGATCATTATATAAGCCTCTATTTATTTTAATTTCATCTAAGTCCCTATAAGTTAAGTATTGTGCATTAAGTTGTGCATGACTTACCTTGCATGATATATGAAATCAGAAACCCTTACTATAATGTGTAGGTCATGCTATGGTTATCCATGATTAGATGGTAGAAATCTGGTGATTTCCTATCACCTACTAGATGTAGGGTGGCTACTAATTATACACATAGTTGGCTATAATTTTTCTATGAATCATGTGGATGATGTTGATAACCTGAGACTGTGATTGTTGCTATTTCAAGCTTGGCATGGTTTCCTTGACCCCATTTGTGTCAGTTAAGGACCATACTGTTGTCTAGACCTTGATTGAGATTGATGTACCTTCACATAATGGCTGGATAACTCATGACGACCATGAAGACAAGTAAACGGGTCGTTTCCACTATGAGTACCTAGAGTAACACAAAGAAGCTTCAAACTCAACAAAGAAGCTTCAAACTCAACATTTTTTCTTTGGGTCATTGGGGAGATGGTGAACTATGGATGATCATATGTTTGCATATATGAAGTAGTCCAAGTATAAGTGACTTGTGTGTATTTGAATGTTATCGTGTGTGTGTATACAAAATTGGGTTGTAAAGATTCATGTCAACTTCAATTGTGGCCATTAACATTACGTTAATTTAAAATTAAAAGTTGTACTTGAAGTTTGTGATTATTTGGATGCACTTTAATTTTGAAATAACCTCAGGTATAAGTCAAATTTGAAAGCCGACCTAGCTTGTGCTAATAGTCGATCATGGTACTCCAAGTATCACTCTGGTTGGTAACACAAACTAAGAGTGTCCTTCGGCCCCAACCAAGGGTAGAGCTTGCCTTTGCCATTGGTGGTAAGATCATTTTAGGAGATAGTTTGATAAATACCATCTTCTAAATTTGATTAACAGAGATGGACTTCTTACTAAGAGACTTGTCTCAAAAAATAAATTCCATTTTTAGAGGCGGAACCTTAAGAAGGCAACCTCTTCAAATGAGCTAGGCCTAGGCCCATTAACTCATGAACTCTAATTAGCCATCATCAAAATTCAAGTCCCACATTTTTTTCCTCTCATGTTCCTGTTACTCTCATGGCACTCCACCTCTCCTCCGCCCTCTATATCTTATGGCTCCCATGCTCCCATTCCTAGACGTCCATGCTCCTGGTGATCACGCTCCCGATGACCATCTATGCCACTGTTGTGCACTAGCTGGATCTCCGAGTATGTGGCGTTGGGTGTTGCGTTCTTAGGATGAACCCATCTTTTCTGCAAGTGGCAGCGACATATGAGCACCTTTCATCTCTTCCTCACATGTCGATCCTCTCATCTCTTGTCTTCTCTCCATATATCCCTCTCTGCTCTTAGAACTGTGAACCCCACTCTCTCTTCCTCTCTCTCTCATGTGGTGGCCTATAGGGACTAGACATGGCAGTAGGTGGTTTGGGGTGGGGCCAAAGAAGGGATGTGCTTCACCCGGGACAACAACCACTGTTGTTCTCCTTCAAAGGAAGCAGCACAAAAGAGGGCTTTGTGGCAAGCGGAAGGGGCTGATTTTTTCTGGATCTGAGAGACCTCAGTATCCATGGTAGCTTGCTTCTTTTCTTAGGTCTTGTTCGGACGCACATGTATCTATCAGTCCACATATATTGAGGAGACTTAAAGTAAAATTGTTTTAAGTTCTACTTCAATACACGCGGGCTGAAATATGGATAAATGTACATCTAAAACCAAGGCCTCTCGGTTACTTATAAAGGCACACCTGCATAACGAATGAACCGGTATGGAAGCCCTCAGCTGCCAGGGTGACTTCGCCTCCGCCGCCGTCGCAGCCTGACCCCCGTTCCTCTAGCCTCCGGCCTCCTGCCGGTGGAGAGGAGGAACATGGGTCCATCGTTTTAGTCGATTATAATAATTAGGGTTAGGTTTTGGTTGGCCACTTTGATGGCTTCGATCCGATTTCCTGCTTCGTACCAGATCGTCGGTGGTTGCATCATCATCTTCGGTAATGGCATGCTCCTGAGATCGAGGTATGTTGGAATAATTCTTCTCAAGGAGGGATTGGACCTATTTTTTTCCTTCTGCGAGATCGTTTTTTCGGCCACCGATGCTACTGGAGGCAGCGGGTCTGCCCTTCCAGTTGCTGGTGGTGATGCTAGTAACGTCGGATCTTATGTTCAGTTCAACCTTTAGAAGATACAACCGATGTGCTCTTGGCGCCCTTTACTCCCTTCAATGGTCGAGCATATTCCGCCTCTTATGTGGTCTCTATTCTCGTGGAATCTTCTGTTGGTAGGGACTGTGGTTCTCAGGTCCAGATCTGGTGTACTCTCATGGTCACGATGTTTCTTAAAGAGTACGCAGTCGGATACGAGAAAGATGAAGATTCAAGACCCAGTGATGTGCTTCAATGTAATTTTATTTTATATTAAGATCTCAGTTGTAAAATGGGTTTTAATTAAATTGCCAGTCCCTTTTTAAAAAAAAGGCACACATACATACGTACAACTAGTTTATTGGCTGAATTGGTTGTGGAGGGGTATTACTGTGTACTCTGGTTGTATTGTGAATGCAGCTCATTTCAATAGTGTTAATGTTTTCTCTTTCTTTTTATTACATTATTTGCTTGTGCCAACAATTTTTTACCTGCCACAACTCTACTAATTAAACTTACAGCTATTATTATACTCTAACGTTCGTATGTTGGAGCGTATTGCAATCCAGCGCGCTGCTACGGCAGCCCAGAGTTGGCGTGTACTACTACTAGTAGAAACTGCCGCAGGTCACCCGGCGACCACAGGTGAGCACCAGTCTTCCACTCTACGGCCTACCAACCTTCGAGGCAGCTTCCCGCCGTCCGCAGCCCTCCGAGGCCAGCCGCGTCCGTCACGCATGGAAAGCGTGAGTGCCTTGGCCACCCTGTCAGTGTCTATCACCACGCACCCTCCGCTCCTTTGCCCCTCCCTCTCTCGTCGTGAAGCGTGGCACAGCACACAGCGCCGCGCGCAACACAAAAGGGAGGAAACGGAGCCAAGACCCCCCGCACACTCACCATTTCTCTCTGGTTCTCCCTCTCGCTAGCTGCTGCCTGCCGGCCATGGAGTCCGACTCGGACTCCGACGCCTCCGGCGGCGAATTCTCGCTAGAGTCTTTCCGTGTCGTTCGGCGCCACTGCCCAAGCCCTAAGAAGCTGCGACCAGACACAAACCAGCTAGAAGTTGCCGATGCCGTGTCTGTGCCCACCCCCACCATGGCCGCGCTGTCGCCTGACACACCTTCTAGTCCTATGTCTGGCGATGTCCAGAGCCAGCCGCGACCAGGCACAGAGCAGCACGGTGCCGACACCGTGGCCGCGCCCATGGCCCTGGAGTGGCGGTCGCAGCACCCTCTGCTTCCTAGGTCCGAATCTAGTGCCCTCTTGCTTCCTTACTATCCTATTTCTATAATATAATCAATCATATATGCAGTCAAGAATGTATAATTTAGCAGGATGGAAAACATTTTTCCACATGCGTGGTATCATGGAAAATTATATACAGTAATTTTAGTGAAATGTAGAACTTATGGATAGGTATAACCTGGAACATGTGTTGAAACTAGATCTTACTTTTACTACTAGCATTTAACTATTCTTGGTACATGATATCATTTTATCTTTTTCAACATCTGCACTGAAGCATCCGAGCATGATATATTAATGCGTTCTGTTTCCACTGATACACTTAATAACAATAGTTAACTATAATAGAATAACTGGGTAACCTTTTTTTTTTTTGAGCCTGGGTAACCTTATTAACTCTGTAGTAGATAATTTTCTTTGCTTATAGAACGATGTTGCATGTTCATCTGCTATATAAATGCTACTAGGACATAGTTCTATATATAGTACGTATATGCTACTAGTAGATAGTTCTATATATTGTATCTTAATATTAGATCTATATATGACTTCTTCATATTTGAAAGGGATAATTGTTTTTTATAACACTTCTTGTCAACTTGCTGACATTAATTATTAGTATATTTGTCTACAACTTTATACCGGATAAAACTATAACAAATTTTCATATTGTTTCTTCTAAATGATCATCACTAGGTTGTAACACGTGTGGGCTCATAGGGGTTAATATATGTGTGTATGTGTACGTTGTGACAGTATAAAATATATGTTTTGCAAGAAAAAATTGCCATTCAGCTTAAGAATTAAGCTGAACGATTTGCAAGACAAACTATTTTTTGTTTGAAAACCTATATTAGAAAAACTATCACTAGTAGAAAAACTCTAATCACTACTGGTTTCTAATTAAAGCTACCGTGTAATGGCTTTGGATCCGATAGTGTGTAATCAACAATGATGGTGATGAGGTGTTATCATTGGCAGTGCCGAGCTTTTAAAAAGACAAGAAAGAAAGGAAAAGATCCCAGAAATATCAACTAGAAATCTGCCCATGCTTGCGTCAACAGTCTACGTGCCCTATTGCCTAATCTGCTCACCACTACGCCTATTTTGCACCGGTGGCCCGCACCCTCAAGAAGAGGGGAGGAAAGGAGGGAGGGTGGGTGGGCGTGGGGGGGGACGCACACTAGAGAGAGAGAGAGAGAGAGAGAGAGAGAGAGAGAGAGAGAGAGGGAGGGGAGGAGGCCAACACGCTGGAGAAGAGAAGGAGACCATTGGTGAGGAAGTCACCACGCACGAGCGCACCAATGGTCCGCGCTCCCATGATGGGCACACCTCCCCGCAAGGAGGAGACCACCGGGGAGGATGTCATCGTGCTCATATTCCCGTCCCAGGGTTAGCGCCTATGAGGAGGAGGATAATATAGAGGAGGATAGGAGGAAGAGGAGGAGGAGGAGGAGGAGGCGACTAGGGCTGCCTACTCACAACGAGGAGAATAGAGGGGATCAAGAGAAGATGCGGGGAGGAAGACGGGGAGGAGGGGAGAGAGAGATAAAAAAAGATCCTAGGAAAGGAGTGGGTGAGAGAATGAGGAAGAAAAGGGAGAGAGAATTGAATTGTGTGGATTGTGCAGTGTGGGAGTTAATGGGATTCAAAAGATATTTCATGCCGATCTAATGATATCGGTTGGTAATACAACTAGCAATGTCGACACTTCACTATAAATTGTATTAACAATCAATAATGGTAATTAATTACCTATGTCTGCCGATTGATTTTAGAATCCTGGGGTGATTGATCTATTGCTTATGACATGACAACAATACCCTGATCACTATTGGTGTTTCCAACATGATTGGCTGTCAGAAATTGTCTGTTCTGTAGTAATTTTGTGTGGTTCCTTTATTTGAACTATTGTGTTATGCTTAATTCTTTCTAGCTTATTAGACTGGTCTCGATATCACTATACAGTTAGTTAGAAAACTAAGTAGTTCTTTTGGAATTTGATATTTACATATGGATATAAGAAATTATTCGGCCATGTGTTCTTCAAGAGCTTTCATCTTTCATTGCTGGTTGCTTGGTTGAACATACTTGTATTCATGTTTGTGTATGTGAAACTCTGGCCATTGCCAATTCACTAATAATGACATTTCTGTGTTGTAGGGGTCGGTTGTTCGCTATGATCGCCGATCTGCCAACAGTCCAAGAAAAATTAGAAGAAAAGGTACATGTCTTGTATTCATAGTTGTGCAAATTAAGTTGTATGCTAATCTAACAAAGACTTAAGTTTAATTTTTATATCAAAAGATATCTAGCAGTTCACAAGCCAATGCAGTGGTTGAGGAGAAAGAGGTACGCTGTACAGAAGAAAAGGTACTGCCTCTTCAGAGTTGTGCAAATTGAGTTGTTAAGTTCAAATCTAGGAAGGTCTGACTTTTTTTTTCTTGTAAAAAGAGACCTAGTGGTCCAGATGAAGCCACTGGGGTGGTGTTGGAACAGGCGGTATATCTTATAGAAGAGCAGGTATGGTTTGTGAGTGGAGCTATACAAAATATTTTATTCGCATTAAAATTAAACGCATATTAATTTTCATCTTTCTTATAAAAATAAAAGAGATCTAGTGGTCCAATTGAAGCCAATGAGATGCTGGAGGAGACGGAAGAGGATGCCTCAAGTGATGATAACAGTTGTTGTGCTAGTTGCGATGATCCCTACAAAGCAAACGCATTTTGGATTAGATGCGACTCATGTAAAAATGGTACCATGGAAAATGCGTAAAAATAACATCTAGTCAAGCAGAGCATATAGGAAAGTATGAGTGTCCTGATTGCCGCGATGAGAGGACTATGTTATCAAATTTGTTCAAGGGATACTAGACAGACTGAGTTATTTGTATGAATTCCAATATCTAATGGTGGGATTTTGTTTTCATTTTTGGCATCATGGCATTGCTACTTTTCTAATTGTGGATGTTCTTGTACCTCTTCAATAAAAATTAATTTGCTGCAGCATGCTGCTCACTGATGATAACTTCAGTATGCACAAAGTTTAGTATGTGAGACATGACACTACCACTGTGATCATTATTTTTCTTAGATCAAAGGCATTCATCCGGTTTTATTAAAAGCTTAATAAAGGCGAGTTACTGGGGTTACCAGTTTTACGAACCCGCGTTACTCAGATATCAACATCAACAGCAAGAACTCTCCTACCAAAAGAAGACCGCAAGAACCCTCGACACTAGCACCAACCTCTAAACAACCTCTCTTTCTTTGGATTGTTCCCCCACTCTCTTGCGCCCCTGATGATCTCCAACCGGTTGATGCTCATACCCACCTCTAGCGCCGCGGCCATCTCTCTGGTAGTCTTCCCGGCATTGGTATCCATCACGCGGCGCCCTGTTGTCCCGGTATCGATCTCCATCTCTACCATCTCTGGGTTGGAAACCTCTCTTATCCATTTTCTTTGTGGCTACCTTTGAGAACGAGCGATTATCAACTAGCTTGGGTTGAACTCTACGCAAGAACTTTGCTTCCTGTAATCATTATTAGAGTCGGTTAAATGAGTGAACAGAGGAAAGCAAGTTTCAACATTATAGATTTCCGGAGACGATACCATTTCCTTTAGGCCACGTACAATGGCAGGCGCTTATAGACAGTTATGGATCATTGCGGTGTTTTTTTGCCAGCGTGTACTGCAGCATGTATGAAATCAGGCGCTCTAGGACAGCAGCGACGCTCCAGCGGCGCCTGGATCGGCTCTCGCGCGATCCCGCGGAAGCCTGCGCTTCGCTGCCCCACGATATGCTTTGTACCGAGATTACCGACATGCAGTTGAGTTAGTTCAGTGCCCAAAATAGCAAGTTTAGCTTCTCCTCTTGCGAACCCATTGTAGGTTAGAGGCGCTTGCTGAAAAAATATTTTCTCTCTCCCTCTAAACGCCTCTGTAGGAGCTTCTGCACTGTACATGGCCTTAGTCTACAGGAGTGAACGCGTCGGTCTCGCATGGGCTGCCTGCGTAGGCCTGCTGCTCGACGCTGCTGTGCTGGCTCCTGGCAGCTACCACTACCATGGACTCTCCGTCTCCCTCGCCCCTGTTCGCGAGTTCTCCACGCCCAGCGCAACTAGACCTACAGTCTCTGCACGGCCAGGCCACGCGTTCCATGCTCGTCCGCTACCAGCCGAGCCACTCCTGCACGGCCAGGCCACGGGAGCGCCCATGGAGACGCCTCACCATGCGCCCGCGCGGCGGCGGCGTTCTGCCCGCCGTGGTACACCAGGGGCACGGAGTGGCTCTTCAAAGACTTCTTTGTTCTTCCTATTCTTGCCCCTCAAGGATCTATGAAACGAAGGAGTTCCTCGATCGGTCGATCCCCACAAGAATGCTGATTTTTTCCTTTTCATTTTTTTTCTGTCATTTAAATTTCGTTGGTTTGTTCACGCACGGTGAAGTGATGAACCTCATGCTCATGGTCTTCTGTTTTTTCCATGCGTCGTGCAATCCGAGCCATGTAGTCAGTAGCTCTCTGTTCCTTTGTTTAAGTCTATAACAGTAGCCATATGGCCCACAGCCAAGTGCATGTCGATTTAACTTTCTCTGCGCCACCCCAACTCACATAAAAATTCACAGCCACTAATCACCTCTCGTAATCACCCTCCATCAATATCTCTCTAGTAGAGCATAGCTAATAATATAGCCCACCAGCGGGCTGTACGAGTTTGCCACATCATATATATACAGCCAACTAGCAACCCACACATATAATGGTTTGGTTGATACACAGGCTAAATTATTAATGCTATGCCCACCTCTTTTTCTCATAGTGTTTTTTGAAACTTGTGCATCAACCAGCTATAAGCTAACAACCCGTTTTCCTTCTCTCTTCTAACTCAGCACAAAAATGATGTGGTAGCTCTTGCATCTTGCTTACATTACCTTATAATATTTGCTCGTATAACTCTGATTCGATTCCATTGATTAGGGGCGGACCCAACACTAGGGCATCCCAGGCAGCTGCCCTAGTCGCGGCCCATGTAAGCGAGGAACAGGTCTTCAATTTTTTTTTGGCCCATCAACCATCGCAGCCCCAGCCCAATAGCAGCAGCGAGTGGCAACTCATGCCAGGCGCAAGGAGCCAGCGTCGTCGTGACTCGCATGAGCCGTCACCCGTCCCTGGTCCCTCTCGCTCTCGCGCAGTGTCTCGCGCCGCTAGCTGCCGTCATCGCTCGTCGCCCCGTCTGGCCTCCGCTCTCCGGCCCTCCGCTTCGCGCCTCCGCGCTCCGGTCCATGCCTTAGCCCTGTCTGTCCTCGGCTCTGCATTCTGCGGTGCCGGTGAAGCGGCGACGCCGGTGTAGCTTCTTCCTTACCTGTTGCCGCCTGCCGGAGCGCCAGCTCTTTCTTTGATAGTGTTCAAGATGAACAGGACAAGGATTTGGCTTCATACTCTCGAGTTCCTGAGAAAAGGGGCTGCCGAAGCCGAACAACAACCTGCTCCAACCCCAGCACAAGAACAACAAGGTCCTCCACCGCAATCTAAGGTAAAGAACAAGAACAAGAGTCAGTTAGGACCAGAGCAGGTAGTGCTGCACAAGCACAGAACTAACCCGAGGAAGTAATTACGGTTACAACTAGTTTGCCTGCATTTCCATTGGCTTATCGCCACATTGAGTTTGCCCTAGTCCTGGCAGATTCCTGGGCCCGCCACAGCCATTGATCCTTCTTCCTATATTCATTTAGAATAAAGACCTATCCGTTTGTACTAGGTTCTTATTTTTGGAGCTCATTTGAATTTACTTTATTTCTGATTATATGTTTGCACGTTCTAAGCAAAAAGAGTACCAAGGAGGAGCACGAGGATCTAGAGGCCAAGAAAAGTTTAGAGGACAGTACCATGAGTTTGACTCTATACTCGGAGACCTAACCGCGAGCAGGAATTTTTTGGAGCTCATTTGAATGTTGCAAGTTTGTTCATTTTTCTTAAATGTTGTTTTTTTTCTTTTTTTCTTTTTTTTGAGCCAGCTATAATTCAACGATGAATGAGTAACTACCTATGCTAGCTGGCCAATTTGTTGTTTTTTGTTATGCATACTACATGTTGATTTGTAATGCATTTATTCTCTACCGCTACCTGTTGCTGATTATGGCTGCCTGCAATCAAACACAGGCCTCAATGAGTCTTACCGTTCTGGCACATGCAAACCAACACAAGCCCAATGTCCACTATTATCTAGGTCACAAATAGCTTGGGACTGGCCTACGGGCCCAACAGCCCAAAATCAGAAAATCAAACATGTCCTCAATTATTCTATCCATGTTCGAGTCATTGGACCTTGCATAATGGTTGTATGAGAGAACCAAACAAGCCCAATGTCCACTGTTATCTAGGTTACAATTTAGAATACAAGGTGCATTTGAAGGAATGCTATCCTAATCACTACTATTCTTAGCTCCATTATATGACGTGCTCATAAAGGTCTATACCGCAATGGGGAAAGATATACTCCTTCTGTCATAAAATAAATGCACAATTTGCTTAGCAAGGTGTCAAATCTTTTTAAGTTTGATCGATAATGGACGATTACATTTACCAAACGGTACCTTCGAGGATTTTATAACTGATGCCCATCAAGCATAAACAAAGACAGGGGTAATCTTTTAAAAAAGAAGCTTTTTTTCTAATTTCTAATAAAGTAAAGGGAAAGAAAAGTATTCTCTCCATCACAAAATAAATACACATTTCGCTTCTTATGGTGCCAAATATTTTTAAGTTTAATCTAGACTTATACTTATACTATGTTTAATAAGACTATTAGATTGATCATGAAGTACTATACTTCTATAATAAATTTATTCATAAATATAAATATTAATGTTTTCCATAATATTGAACAAACTTAAAAATACTATTTGACTTGTCACAGAGCGTTCACACGGGAAAAGCCGGGAGAGGTGTGGGACGGGCTGACCCAAACGCGTTCACACCGGAAATGCGGGAGAGGTGTGGGACGGGCTGACCCAAACGCGTTCACACAGGAAATGCGGGAGAGGTGTGGGACGGGCTGACCCAAACGTTGCAGCGTTGTTCCCGTGAGGCCGTCCCAGACGAGAACGAGACTACACACCCCCTAAAGGGAGTAAGCAGCAAGCACAACTTGCCGTGGACCGTGCCATTTCATTTCCTAGTTCCTACACAAGACAAGACGACAGCAGTGGACGCATCCGCTGCGCAGGCCTGCTGCTCGACGCTGCTGTGCCGGCGGCTACCATGGACGCTCCCCCGCCCCTGCTCGCGAGCTCTCCACGCCCGGCGCAACCAGACCTGCAGCCTCTGCTCGGCCAGGACAAGGGTTCTCTTCCGCCGCCGCCTCAGCTCACCAGCGCTCCACGCTCGCCGCAACCAGCCGACCCGCTCCTGCACGTCCAGGCCACGGAGACGCCTCCCCCTGCGCCAGCGGCGGCGGCGGCATTCTGCCCGCCGTCGTACACCGCTGAGTGGATCTTCAGGGACTTCGCTTGCCGCCGCGCCGCCTTGGTCCGCGCCCTCACCTCAGGTCTACAACCACCCTCACCCTCGTCGTTCTTCCTATTCTTGCCCCTCGTGGATCTATAAACCGACTGAGGATCGAGTTCCTCGATCGGTCGATCCCCAAAAGGTGCTGATTTTTTTTCTTTTTCTGTCGTTTCAACTTCGCTTTGGTTTCGTCACCCACGCCTTTGGTTTCTTTCATTCGTCTTGCGTGCTGATCGAAGAAGTATCAGCACTATAAAGTTGTTTTGACGCTTTACTTTACGGCATCTCATCTTCTGCAATCTGCTTCTAAAATACTGCAACCTGGTGCGTTGAGGTTTATTTCCACAGGAAGGAAATAAAAAAAAAGTAATTTTTCATCAACAAGATGAAGAACACAGTTGGATTATAAAAATCACAACTGGTCATTGTTTGTTTGGCTGCATTTCTTACGAGTTCAGAATAATGGAAATGCGAAATTTCTGTAATCCTCTGCAATTACTTCGTTGTGCTGGCTACCTGTCTACCTCTAGTCCTCTACTGCTAGAACATTATGTGATGATGCTATTCCATTTTTACTGCTGCTGCATACTTGTGCTGTCATATGTAGTCTGTAGACAATCATGTCAACGGTCAACCTATGTCCCAATCTTAGCTGTGTCACTATCAAACGTTCAAACTATAACCTTGTTTGTGTACTGTGCAGATGAGAAGGCATTCTCCCGTAAGTGCAACCAAGGTGGGTAACTGTTTGTTGGGACCAACCTCGCTCGAACTTTTCTTAATTCTCAAATGCTTGAGATCGTGTGGTCAAGTGAATGGGTTTTGTTTGGCTTCTAGGTACAGAGACCCTGTATCTGTATGGAAATAGTGATGTGAGTTGGGAGGTGCAGCCGCAGAAGTTGTTCATGCCGCTGGGGCAGCCTGAGCCACCAACGACCCTCGGCATCAAACTAGTGAGGAGGGGCTATATGAAACGCACAGAATGGCTCGCACACATCGCCATGCACTGTGATGCATGGCTCATCCGTATCTCCTCATTCCTTGGTGCCAATTTGGAGACTAGACCAAGGTATTATCCAATTTCTTTTCATTATATGTGTACACCAGTTCTTGTAGTTTTGTTTTATGGATCAAGTATGATAACAATGAGCAGGTGAGAAGAATTTTAGTGTCGACTAAAAGTTTCTGAAACTCAATAAGATATGTCATCTCTTTAGCTAGTGCCTCACAAGCACTAACAACATATCGTCAAGCATTATTGCCACGCTCTGTATTTGTTTCTTGAGTATGAAAGATTATGTTATACTTTGAGCATTATTTTCATGCTTTCTGTGTGCATTTATTTTCTTGAGTATGAAAGATCATCTTATACTTTGAAGGGTTAACTGTGCTTAAATATTGTCAAGAGATTTAGTTTAAATTCAATACGTGGGATCACTATCAGGCAAGTGAAGACATTAAGGTTTAGCACAGAATGCACCAGTCTTCTGCTTTCTCATAATTCACACTTGATCAGTTAAAATGCACATGTGAGAAGGAGTATAATCCTTGATACCTACTGTTCTTGGAAAACAATACAACCATTTTGTCTATCAAGTAGTAGTACTTGCTCTGTGTTATTGCTATGCCTTTGCAAACTGTCTAATTGGAAAAGAATAATAACCCAAATAGCTTAGCAATAACACAAACTGGCATTTCTTCAAAGGATGATCTTACTAGTTGTGTTTCATTATTACACAGTATGACAGTAAGCATGTGGAAATTAGATTTCTACTCTTTTCATGTTGGCTTTCAATTACCTATCCTTAACGCAAAAGAAAAACTAATCAGATGCCCTATTCGCACGTGTGAATAGATTTGCTTGGGTGAAACAGTTTGCACCAAAGCTTTCATTTAGATTGGTTTTTTTTTTTTGTGTGTGTGTGTTGGGGGGGGGCCCCCCACTTCAGACCTTTACCATACTCTAGCTGTCTTGCAGTGAATTTCACAATAAATCTGGGAATGAATCTAATATCAATTGAAATGGTTGCTTAATATTGCATGGACTTTTCATACCTCGTGTCAAAATTCTTCTATTCTTCCCAAATCATCATACATTAACTAGTAAAAAAACCATTATAACAAAATGGAAACATTGGCTTATTTGATATGATTATGTTCAGAACAACTTGTTTTGTTTTTAGAAAGCTCAGTAAGTAGTGATTTTTTTATGCTGCATCATACACATGGATTATTGTCTCACTTCCAACTAGAAAAACCGTTGGACTATGTTCTTGAAACTGTTCTGTCAAATTTCAGTTATTAGTATTTTTCCCTGCATTGATGTCATTTTGCTATGAAAGCGCTACCTGATAGCTTTTTTCAGAACCAATGATTTGATCATTTTTGTTTAGCAGGCAACGTTTCTATAATAGGATCAACAGTCTACAAACTGTTTTTGAAACATTCATTGTTAGTGACACATATCGCCGCATATGCAGTCTAGAAAAAATGGTATGATGATATGTTGCTTTTGTTTCAAAGGAATATGCTAATGTCCAATTTTCTTATGCAAAGAGTTATTGGTTGTTTGTTGATCAGAATGAGGATGAGGATGAAAGCTGTGGTACTGAACCAACCAGCTGTGCAAGCTGTGGCAGCCTGTACCATTCGAACGGGTTCTGGATTTGTTGTGATGTGTGTGACCGTTGGTTTCATGGTAAATGTGTGAAGATAACAGCGGCTCAAGCAGAGCGAATAGAGCACTATGAATGCCCTGAGTGCTGCTGCGACAACAATGGGCATGATTACAGTGTGGACCCAAAGCTTTCTGTTCTCTATAAGCGATACTAGATATGCCCAAGTCATATTACTAGCTCATTTGAACTCTGTCATGCTATGTAGTTTTTTTTGGGCTAGTTGATATTCTTTTGAACTTATGCGGTTGCTGCTTTAAGTTTGGACAGTGTTTATCTGCAGCCAGCACTATATTGTTGTGTACTAATCTGCTTTAGATATTGTTCTAAACTTCTGATCTCTATTTTGTACTTCCATCGATCAGTGTTCT
Source organism: Bothriochloa decipiens (assembly GCA_023333625.1). Taxonomy (NCBI): domain Eukaryota; kingdom Viridiplantae; phylum Streptophyta; class Magnoliopsida; order Poales; family Poaceae; genus Bothriochloa; species Bothriochloa decipiens. Next base: position 18,756,879 of record CM041641.1, on the reverse strand, counting down.
CGTTGGCTATTTGCTGTTACCTCAGTGCTGAATTATATAGGATACTTTAGCTTTGTCCTAAATCAAAACCTCTATAACTTTGACCAAATATGAACATTGTTTGACTGCCCTATTGGATCCTTTCCAATTAAACAGGGAAATGTATCATAGCTCCTTAAAACTTCTCTTTCATTGTCTTATGGGTTCATGAACTCACAAAAGTGATTATTTGGTCCTTTTAAAAAAATGATTATTTGGGTCTTTCAATTTTTAAAGTAGTCATTTTAAGGTCGCTCTAGGTCTAATCGTGGATCTGAATTTATATTTCGAGTGTTTAGAAATCTATGATACATTTCACACCAAATAGGTGTTCTCTTAATCTCTTCACCATGATAAACTTAGGGGAGAGGACATCTAGTCTCTAATAGAAAAAATCATCAAGAAAATTGTCGGTTGGCGAGGCAAACTTTTATTCTATGTGGTGTAAAATTACTTTGATTAAGACTTGTCTTGCTAGTATTCTTTGTACTTAATGTTCTTTATTAAGTTTCTAAAATAAAATGAACCATTAAACGTTCAACAGCCTGGCAGCCTCAATACTAGACTGCATTTTTCCCCATAAATTCTAAAACATTTAGACAAAAATATATTACCATCAACAAGTTCAATAGATACATTAGAATATCTCAGAAAGAATTTGACAAACAATAATTGATTGTTATAGACGCTGGTGTGTTTGTTTATATATTTGATCAAAACTGGAAAAGTTTAATTAATAATTTGAAAGAGAGTTCATTTATATGATTTTGAGTCTATTATTTCATAGACATTTAATTACGGGGCTCATTTAGAGTTGGAAACCGGGACAAGAAAATTTCATCTATGTGAAACTCAATTCTTCTATCTTTGTAAAAGCATCAGCATATCATTGGAAATGCTTATGTAACAACCTAGCTAGTAAATGCATATGAAACTCATATGGAAGTCCTACTAAGACTGATCTTAGGAGCTTAATAGCCTGAGAATTCATGTAATAGCCTGAGAACTCATGTGCAATTGGCATCTTGGCGATGACCTAAAATGTTCTCACTCTTGGTCGCCACACTAGCGGTGAAAACTATGTCACATTAATAAGGCCTGTCTTAGTAGAGTTTCATAAGAGTTTCATAGGCATAATATTAGTGAAGCCAGAGATATGATAAAAGTTTCGTATGGGAATGTAGTCCACACTATTTCTAGATTATTAGGACAGTCTAAGACCTTCACTAAGACTCTGGCCCAGTATAGTCACTAAGAAGCACAAAACACAAGGTTCGGACGTGGCGCATCTCACACTAAACCAAAGGCACACGGAACGGATGCGGTTGCATTAGGAGTCCAGAAAGCATTGCACTCACCATGCATTTGACATGTTCATGGTTTCTCGCGTGGGCTGCCCTATCTTGGGATCACGCATGCGTGCATGGTAGTCATGTGGCAAAGACAAGATGAACAAGCAGGAGAAAAACCATTCGGTCCAGTCCACGCAGTATATAAGCTTTTTTTTGAGGGAACAGTATATAAGCTTCAGCGACGCCAAACGCTATCATGTCAAATTCGTGCTCGCAAACCATGGGTCGCTTCACGATTTTGCCCCTTGCATACGCCCTTGTCTTGTTCGCCGCGGCGTGCCCCGTGCTGAGCTATGTCCCTCACGGCGCGGCGCCGTGGAGCACTGGCGCCGCCGGGCGTCGCGCCAACGCCCGAACTTACATCGTCCTGGTCGAGCCTCTGCCTGCGCGCACCCACGAAGACGTTGAGGCCGCGCACCGCCGCTGGCATGAGTCGTTCCTCCAGAGCACCGGCGGCGGTGGCCACCCGCGCCGCGTTCGGCACTCGTACAGGAGAGTGCTCTCCGGCTTCGCCGCTAGGCTGACCGACGACGAGCTCGCAGCCGTGTCCAGGAAGCCAGGGTTCGTGCGCGCGTTCCCGGAACGCAGGATCCCGCTCATGACGACGCGCACACCGGGGTTCCTCGGGCTGACTCCCGACGGTGGCGTCTGGAACACGACCGGCTACGGCGAGGGCATGATCATTGGGTTTCTGGACACCGGGATCGACGAGAAGCACCCTTCGTTCCGCGACGACGGCATGCCGCCGCCTCCCCCCAGGTGGAAGGGCACCTGCCAGCCTCCTGTTCGGTGCAACAACAAGCTCATCGGCGCGGCGTCGTTCGTCGTGGACAACACCACCACCGACGACGTCGGGCACGGCACGCACACCACCGGCACGGCGGCCGGCCGGTTCGTGGAAGGAGTCTCGGCCTTCGGCCTTGGCAGCGGCGGCACGGCTGCCGGGACGGCACCCGGCGCGCACCTAGCCGTGTACAAGGTCTGCGACGCCCAAGGGTGCTTCGAGTCCGACTTGCTGGCCGGGATGGACGCCGCCGTGAAGGACGGCGTCGACGTCCTCTCGGTGTCCCTCGGCGGCGTCTCCACGCCGTTGGACAAGGACCCCATCGCCATCGGCGCGTTTGCAGCGGTGGCCAAGGGCGTCCTCGTTGTGTGCGCCGGCGGCAACAGTGGCCCTCTGCCCTCCACGCTCTCCAACGAGGCGCCGTGGATACTGACCGTGGCGGCCGGGTCTGTGGACCGGAGCTTCCGTGCCAGCGTGCGGCTCGGCGACGGCGAGATGTTCGAAGGCGAGTCGCTGACTCAGGACAAGCAATTCAGCTCCAAGGTGTATCCGCTCTACTACTCAAACGGCATGAACTTCTGCGACTACTTCAACGTCAACATCACCGGCATGGTGGTCCTGTGCGACACCGAGACACCGGTGCCACCGACGAGCTCCATCGAGGCGGTCCGCGAGGCTGGCGGCGCCGGCGTCGTATTCGTCAACGAACCAGACTTCGGATACACCATCGTCCTGGAGAAATACTACAATCTCCCCATGTCGCAGGTGACCGCGGTCGACGGCACCAAGATAATGGGCTACGCCATGAAAGGTGCGTCCACGACCAACCATACGGCAACCATCGTGTTCAACAGCACAGTCGTTGGCGTGAAGCCGGCGCCGATCGTGGCGGCCTTCTCGTCGCGCGGCCCCAGCGTTGCCAGCCCCGGCGTGCCAAAGCCCGACGTCCTGGCGCCGGGGCTCAACATCCTCGCCGCGTGGCCGTCGGAGGTGCCCGTCGTGGGTCCCGAGTCGAACAGCTTCAACGTCATCTCCGGCACGTCCATGGCGACGCCGCACATCACCGGCATCGTGGCGCTCGTCAAGAAGGCACACCCGGACTGGTCGCCCGCCGCGATCAAGTCCGCCATCATGACCACGTCCAGCGCCATCGACAACGACGGCAACCAGATCATGGACGAGGAGCACCGGACGGCGAGCTTCTACTCCATCGGCGCCGGCCACGTTGTCCCGGCGAAGGCCGTAGACCCCGGCCTGGTGTACGACCTCGGCGTCCGCGACTACGCTGGCTACATCTGCAGGCTCCTCGGCGAGGCGGCCCTGAAAACCATAGCCGGAAACACCAGCTTGACTTGCACCGAGGTCGAGCCTATCACCGGGGCACAGCTTAACTACCCGGCGATACTGGTGCCGCTGCGAGCTGAGGCGTTCGCCGTGAACCGGACGGTGACGAACGTCGGACCGGCGAAATCGAACTACAGCGCCAAGATCGAAGCGCCGGAAGACCTGACGGTCAAGGTGGAGCCCTCGGTGCTGGAGTTCACCGAGGTAAATGAGAGGAAGACGTTCACGGTCACAGTGAGCGCAGTCGGAGACAGCAGCGAGCTGAAGCTCGCCGAGGGGACCCTGAGCTGGTTGTCCCATGACCATGATCACGTCGTGAGGAGCCCAATCGTGGCCGACTCCAGCCTTACCCTGAGTTGATTGCCACGACTACGTTGTCCATTGCGCGCGCGCGCGCGTATGTGCCCTACGTAAAAAAATGTCACTCTTACTGTAGAGTATTCTTACTGTAGAGTATTCAAACAATCTTAACTTCAAATAAATATTACGATGCTACAACTAGATGTTCAATGAAATAGAGATTGGCACTATTTTCTATAATAGCCAAATTTTTAAGATTTTGTCTAAACCTGGGATGATATTTCTTCTAGACAAAAGAGAACAGTAGTGAAGATACGTGCCCTCATGTGCTGGAATAAGCCTCCCCAGCATTCAAAAGAAATAAAAACGGCTCGTCGTCCGATGGCATGCTTGTCCACGCACCACACCATACTCCCCCTGATAGGGTCAAGATTAGACAACGCTACATATGTTTGTCAGTATCTGCATGCTGGCGTGCATGTTGCATTGCTTGCTGAAGTTGTCTAGTGTATTGTCTAATGACCATCACGTAGCCACTAGCTAAGCATGCATATATGTGCATAGCTCCTACTAGTTAGAGTAGGTACCTAGTGTTGCATTTGTACCTATATATTGTCACACCTAGCCCAACTTAAAATTTGGCTCATAGTGGCTAAAGTGGATGTGTTATGAGCTATGTTGCCTGGATACGGATACAATACGTATCGAACACGTGGATACACCGTTCTTCAGAAAACGTTGACATGAGGATACGTCCAACATATTTTAATATAATAATTATTGTGTATGAATTACAAGCTAAAAGTAGTTATCTGCCAAGTTTTAACTTAAAACTTAAAAATTTTGAAGCAATTTATATAACATTATTTAATTGATAAAGTAGGAAAAATAGAAAAACCAAGAATACTTGTATAAAATAAGTTATTTGAACAACTAATCTATGAAGAAGTATCCGGCGTGTATCCAAGGAGTATCGGTATCTGATAGGTATCGGATACGGATAGAACACTTTCCAGGAGTATCCGTGCAACGATGGTTATGAGATATTGTGGAGTATTTAGTCACACCTTAGTTATTTAGAGTGGGACAGACCAATATATAAGGTTTCTGGAGTTTATCCAACCATCCTCGGGTTAATCCTTTTAAGCGAAGTGATGACGAAAACTTAGGTAGCGTAGTGGTAGGTGTGGTTCGCTCAGCGTGCAGAGTGGATCTGAGCCATGGGTGTCGGAGCCGACTTTCGCGGCCATGGGCGCGTGCGGGCTAGGGGCTGGACATGGGGTTCATTACGCGTATAGGCTCTGCGGAGGGCACGTTGTGGCATATGTGCTAGCATTGGGCACACGGTCGCGTGTGCTAAGAGGGTAACGTTTCTGGTCAATGTTTGCCTGATAATGGGTATGTTGGGCCTGATGACGATATCAGATTCTTTGAGGGGATGTATGTCACACTCAGCCCAATTTGAAATTTTGCCTATAATGGGCCATATAGATGTGTTGTGAGATATGGTGGATAGTTTAGTCTCACCTTGGTTGTTTAGAGTGGGATAGACAACATATAAGTCTTCTAGAGTCCATATGTATATAGTTTAATTTCTTTGGTAAGATTATATTATATTTTATTAGACCATATTTTACATTTTTAGTTTAGGTATAAGTTTTATGTCCAGTTGGTGTAGTTTAGTTATCCATAAATAAGAATGGTCAAAACAACTTCAAGAGTTATCAATTATCTGGTCATTTTTTCTATTTTTTGTTTGTTTATATGTTTTATTTGGTTCTCCTTTGAAATTTTCCAATTTGGCTTTTATATAAGTAATTTGGCTATTTTTTAATTTTGTTTGTTTAGTATATATTTGTATTATCTAAATTAATGCATTCTATAATTTGTATTTTATTTTGTTATATTTGAATTTCTTCTAATTTTCCATACATAGAACTGATCTGGTATTTTATTTTATTTTATTTGCAACTTATATGTTTTATATGATTTTTCATTCAAATCTATTTTAATTGCATTTTACAAATATAATCTATTAATTTGTGTTTTTGTTTGGTTTATTGGATGCGGATCTTATGGTTTGTACAAATAGGGTGATTGATGACTTCAAATCACATGATTCTTTCTGCTTTGCAAAATCGAGTGAGTTTTTAGCGTGTGTCACTCGGGTATGCACTAAACAGAACCATCAACAAAAAAGATTGAAAGTACTCTCTCCGTCCTAAAAAGATGGCAATTCTACTTTTTAAAAAATATCCTAGGAAATCCGCGACTTATAGGGGACCAACTAGTTGAAAAATCACCACACAACCGCGATGGAGATGATCCCTCCTTACAAAGGGTCTTGTTTGCCTCTCCAACGAAACATCAAAGAGTAACACCTTTGTAATTTCAAGACCTATTATTATAGTGCATATAATTCGAGTCTAAAAGTTTTCAATTAAAGTACTATGTTGTTCAATGAAGTAGCACAATCTAGATAAACCACAGCCAACAAAGGTGACCGAGGCTAGGATGTTAACAATAATATTGTTATGTGAGTTTATTTTTTGACCTATTGTATTGGATGTTTTCTCATCTTAGTTGCTCTACCTCTTTTGCAAACAAATCTAGTTGATTCTTACTGTGTTCAGCTTATTTGATATAATAGTGGCTAGAACTTTGTGCTTTCTCTCCTAGCTCTTATTTTTCATCAAACCAAATAATTCAATTGTTCCAGGGTGATAGTAGCAGATATTACTAAAGTCACCAAAGGTTCTAGTGACGAACCTAGAGTCATTACGACCACTTTACCCCTAACCTTTAGGGGTGTGGGGGGGCGCCGCCACCATGGATCCGTTGGGCGAGACGAGAGAGTCCTATGTTGCCATGGATCCACCGCGCAGAGGGAGAGGGTGTCGATTGATGGAGGGAGAGGGGTCAGAGCTAGTGGTGAGTGGAGAGGGAGCCGGTTGAGAGAGAATGAGTGCTAAAACCCTAAGCTCGAGCAACTATATGCAAACATATGGTTATTGTTCCTTCTGGGTCTCTTGGGCCTTGCCCTTTTTTTTCATGCCGGTCACTTTTAAGGGATTTACCAAGGCAGTTGGCTTTTAGTGCCTCACAAAATGGTCCATTAGCCTTCAAAAATCGCTGCATATTTTAGAAGGGGCCTAGACTTTGTGCCTGCCTTAGAAAATCATAGGGCCCTGCCTCGCAAAATAATTTTTGTAGTAGTGCATCCTATATTCTAAGTTTGGTAGGGTCCATATTTTAGACCACACTCACTGATGTGCACCATATTCTACCCCTATAAGTTTAACCAATTAGGACAAAAATAGAGTAAACTTCAAAGTTCCATTGTGGATCTCCAATATATCTCCTCTATTATACCATAACTACTCACCTTGTTTCTATTATTATCAATATTCCAATATTTCCTCTAGCACAACACTTCATTGGCTTTAATAGGATCACTAGATTTCTTTTATTAGAAAAAATAGCATCAATATGTGGTTAATTCGAATGTAAACAACTTATTTTGTAGATCAAAACACAAGCTATACCTGGTCTTCTATATGGTACACCTCATGCTTTCCCACAACCTCATTGGCTTCATCTAGGGCACTAGATCAAGAAAACATTTTGTTAACCCTTATTAGATCAACTCTAAAGTAGGTACATTTTCTTCTACATAGTGTATCATCTCTTTCTCCTCCACCATCACATTTTATATCTACTGAATTGCTTATTTTGCCTTTCTGTGTGTGTGGGTGGGTGTCGGTATTTATGTGTGTACGTGGGCGTTGCTGATGTATGTGCCTCTGTTTATGTGTCATCTTGCTTTGGTTAATATCTCTTCAAAAGATTTGCTTGATATCATAGGGTCTAGTCATAGTCATGATCAACCCTGAGTAGCAATCAGGACACATTAATAGTGTTCCATATGCTTTATTTCACTAGATGTTGTATTTACACATTTTCCATGGTACCATTGTTCACACGAATTGCAACAAATTCAAAATGCATTTGCGTTGTAGCGAATATCGCAACTAGCACAAAAGTTGTTATCATCATTTGTATTATCCTCTTCCACCTCCTCTCTCATATCACTAGATCTATTTTATTAGGAAAAAATAGAATCAATATGTGCTTAATTTGAATGTAAACAACTTATTTTGTAGCTCCAAACACAAGCCATACTGCTTTTCTATAAGGTACACCTACTTTTCCTCCACCACCTCATTGGCTTCATCTAGGCCACTAGATCTCTTTTTACAAGCAAAATTTTTGTCAACCCTTGTGCATAGTGTATTGTTTGTTTCTCCTCATATTAGTTGAGTTGCTTATTTTGCCTTTGTGTGTGTGTGTGTGGGTGGGTGGGTGGGTGGGTGTGGGCATTGCTGATGTGTGTCTCTCCATTTGTGTGGCATCTTGGTTTGGTTAGTATCTCTTGAGTAAATTTGCTTGATACCATAGGCATAGTCATGACCAACTCTCTCAGATTAGCAATCAGGACACTCCTATGTTCCATATATGCTCTGCTTCACTAGATGTTATCTTTACACATTTTCCATGGTACCACTGTTCACATGAGTTGCAACAAATTCAAAATGTGTTTGTGTTGTCACGAGTATTGCAACTAGAATAAAAGTTATCATCAATTGTATTATCCTCTCCCACCTACTCTAGCACAACACTTCAATATGTGGTTAATTTGAATATAAACAACTTATTTTATAGCTCCAAACACAAGCCATACCTACTCTTCTATAGGGTACACCTCCTTTTCCTCTACCACCTCAATTACTTCCTCTAGGCCACTAGATCTCTTTTTAGACCAAAACATTTTGTTAACCCTTATTAGATCATCTCTAAAGTAGGTACATTTTCTTCTGCATAGTGTGCGTGCGTGCGTGTTTGTGTGTGTGCATGCGTGTTTGTGTGTGTACGTGCGTGTGTGCATGTGTGTGTGTGTGTTTGTGTGGCACCTTGTTTGGTTAGTATCTCTTAAACACATATGCTTGATACCATAGGGTCTATTCATAGTCATGCCCGACCCTCTTAGAGTAGCAATCAGGAACACACTCATAGTGTCCCATATGCTCTACTTCACTAAATGTTATATTTACATGTTTTCATGGTACCGGTGTTCACATGAGTTGTAGAAAATTCAAAATGTGTTTGAGTTATAATGAGTATTGCAACTAGCACAAACATTGTTATCATCATTTCTGTTGTCCTCTTTTGCCTCCTCTAGCATAACACTTCATTGGATTCAGTAGGATCACTAAATCTCTTTTATAAGAATAAAATAGAATCAATATGTGGTTAATTTGAATGTAAACAACTTATATTTTGTAGCTCCAAACACAAGCCATACCTTCTCTTCTATAAGGCACACCTCGTGTTCCTCCACCACCTCATTAGCTTCATCTAGGCCACTAGATCTCATTTTATAAGAAAATGTTTTGTCAACCCTTGTTTGATCAACTCTGAAGTAGGTACATTTTCTTCTGCATAGTGTATCATCTCTTTCTCCTTCTCGACCACCGCATTTTATATATGCTAAGTTGTTTATTTTGTCTTTGTGTGTGTGTAGGTGGGTGTCGGTGTGGTTGTATGTGGGTGTTGCTGACGTGTGTGTCTCTGTTTGTGCGGAACTGTGTGAGCACAACATTGCGGCACAATGCTCATGCAGGAGTGGCCATGGCACGACACACGTAATGTCCTCAGGCAGCCTAGGTTGGAACTATGTGGTAGCATGCATGGCGTAGATAAGTGCCTTGTTGGTTTTTCAGATGCATGGAGGTGACCCATTGCACAAGCACCTGACGACATCTGCTCTAGAGACGGTGCCTTTGATGTGACTTGGCTTCGAGTAGCCTTTAGTTCATCAGAATGCTTGGGGGACTAACAGGGTGGGACAACATTTGATATCCCTATGGTCAGTTAGGCAACATGCCTATAGATTAGATTACTTAAAGGTTAAGGTTAAATTACATGGATTTTGGAGCAAATGCCTTTTGTCGATCTAAGTGGTTGTTTAAGCTTAGTAATAAAGATGGAGTTTGGCAAAATTGCTAGGAAATAAATATGTTAAAAACAAAAAATTGTCTTGTGCAAGTAAAAAGATAGGCGACTTTCATTTTGGGTCTCATGGGTGTGAAGGACTATTTTTGTTGGCAAAACTTAATCTGAAAGATGGTTCCCGAATTAGGTTCTGGGAAGATATCTGGCTACGGAAGCACACTCTATGTTCACATTACCCAAACTTGTATAACATTGTCCACAAGAAACATGTAAATATCTCATCTAGAAGAGCTTTGGTGGGCAATAAACTACAGGAATGGCACAATCTTGTGACACATATGGTAAATGTTAACATACAAGTTGATAGACACACAGTGACATGGACGTTGAATGCAAGTGATCTATTCACAGTGAAGTCATTATTTCAGGTTCTAGTTAGTAATGGTATTAAGGTCATAGGAAACTTGTAATGGATGTAGGCTGAGTTTGTAGTTGTACGATGTTTTGTTGTTTGTTCTGCTTTGCTGGTGTTGTATCCCTTCTCTCTTCCCCTATATGTACTTCTCCAAAAGCATTGTATGCGCGGCAACGCCATGTCCTTCCATCGTCTGGCTTGCCTGGCATCTATGGAATGAAATGTAGGTGGGCATCAGTTTGATCTCCACCCCCCCCCCCCCAACACACACACCACGAAATTGCCTAAAAAAGGTCATGAGAAATTTGACAAACAAAATATGTTTACAAATCCTTTGGTTTTAAAAAAGACAGTCATGCTTACTAAGGATAACCACACTTTTAGGAACTGAAATGGCAGCAAATTTTGTTATTTGTGCAATAGATTAGAAACATTCAACACCTCTTTTTTGGATGTCGTTATGCTAAATTTTTGTGGCGTGTTGTTCATATTGTGTTTGGTGTTATTCCTTTGTTGAGTGTGGAGCATTTATTCAATATAGATGGCATAAACAAGGCGGAAATCAATATAATTCATTGCTACTTTGGTGGAGTCGTATTTTGTTGGTCTATATGGCAAACAAGAAATGACATAATTTTTTAATAAATCTAGATCTAAAACTTTTTCACAAGTTCTATTTAGTGGGACACGTTAGCTACGCTTCTAGCCCAATTATAGTGATGAGAAAAAAAAGTGCATTTTACATTCCTGCTGCTAGCTGGAGTCTATGTTGATGGCCTTTTTTCCTCCTCTTTTTTTCCCCATGGATGGCTTTTACCTAGATTTGAGTTTGAACCATTTTCTTGTCTTCTCAGTTGTGAGACTGCTTTGATTGGTGAACTTTGTAATAATTGGGGTTTGATTCCTCTTTCGAGAGGACGAAGTCAGGTGTATATTTTTTCCATTATCTAATAAAGAAACAAGCAACAAGAGTAGAAAGCAAAGCCCTCTCTTTCTATTGCTCAACCGTGGGCCCATTTTGGCACCCAGTGGGCCCTTCTCCTTCTCAACCCTAGCCACCACCGTACGTGTAATCTAAGATTTTTAAAAATCTACCAATGCGTCTTTGGTAAATTCAAGAAGAACCTTAATAATACTAGTGAATAAGTGAATACTAGCAAATATGTACGTGCGTTGCAACGGAAGAAAAAACTATTCAACACTCATGCTAATGATAATGTGAATGGTACATACCAACTTATGATTTATGCTTATGTAATTTATTTTGTGATGACATTGACATCCATCATATTAATGCTGACAATAAATAACAATGTCCTAAATCTATATCGAGTTAAAATGCACCAGTATATTTTTCCTTTCACTATAATGTGCATAACTATTTAGATATATCATAATTTAATTTTCATACTACCCGTGTGTTTACGTGACTCAATATCGACCTCGTTAACTTTTTGTCAACGTCTAAACGGTTGATCTGTCCGCCAATGATCATGATGAGAGATCTCTCTTTTTTTTTACATGGCAGCTTCCATCGAAATTGTATAAGTATATTTGTTTAGATTTTATTAGACTATAATCTATCAAGACTTCAGTTCATAAAATAATTATTTACACAATTAATTAATCCATATTTTAATAAAAGTAAACCTCTGGCTCATCAAAGACCCTATATACATGCAAGGATGACTTAACACACCTATATATAAAAGTACAATCTAACGAGATTCATAACATATATGGATATATTATATTTTTATGAAGCTAACAAAAATGGTTTGTTATTTTTCTGATTTTTGTGTATTTTTTATATTTTTGTAAAATATTTATTTTTTATCTAAAATATTTTGCATCAAGAACCCTGATTTATTTAAAAAACTATAAAGATCCTTTTACTTTTTCTTTCTCTCTTGTGTCTTTACATCTCAAACCCCTATTATTTTCTATTCTCTTTCCTAGTTATAATCTCCTTCCATTAACCAAACCGAAAAGAAATTGGGGTAGGACATGGACACTGTGCCGATAGGGAAGTGGCGGACAGAAAACCTTTGGCGGACTGAAATCTTGATAATTAAGTATTAGGGTAAGATAAGATATATGAACATGCGTGGGAGAGCTGTTCATCTTTGGTAAATTCAAGGGGAATCTTTTACTTATCCGAGGAATCCCTGTTCACTTGACTTAATTGTTTTTTCTTACAAGAAATCAACAATCAACGAAGTGCGAACAATACTTTTCAGCCTGAGTTTTTTGTTTTCTCAAACATGTAGAAGAGCTGTTCATCTTTATAGTAAGATGAAAAAAATGAGTAAAGAGAACCTACATACAAGCAAAAAAAAGAACCAAACCAGACAAAACAAACACGCACACTTAACCAAGCCGCCATGCAGTAATCCTCACCGCCAGACACTCAAAATCAACAGCCTGGACACATAACCAAACACTGAAAGTCTGAAACATAGCCTGTGAGCTGACTTACTGTTCCTGGCACTCGCTAGAGTAACCTTTTAGCACAAAGTTGAAGTATACATCAAACATGCATATCGGCCGGGCAGCAAGGACATATCCAAAACATACGAGGGTGTTTTCATCTGACAAAGTCTGAATTGATGGGCACTAAGAATGGGTCCAAAAGGAAGCAGTGAATGTGTAAGTCCTTACAATCCCTTGCCGGTCAAAATGCTTTGCCATTATTGAGAACTTTATCAGCCCCCAGTCGACTATCGCGAAACAATTGTGTAATGCAGCCTTGTAATGCTGCAAACCAAACCAGCAAAATGAAGTCAGAATATATCTTTATGCGAGCTGGCATGGGGAATTGACAAAATAGCACTTTCAAACATTTTTCATATCATTATCATTTACAAGAGCTCCCTGGAGATGCATTGCTGCCAAGAAGGCAAGAAGTATATTTAGTTTCCACAACTTTGCTCTTGTCAGTTAGTAGCTCAGCACCAGCAGGGTAGGAGGCATAATACTGGTCGGCCCTTGAGACCCCAGCCCTTGTCCTGCGAAATGCTCAAGCAAAGACTAGAGCTGTTATGGAATTGTAAAAAGAAAAACAACACCCTACATATTGCTTGTGTAAGCATAGGTAACGAGGGTGGTGAAACAGTAGACTCTAGCATAGGACACCATATGCCGAAACTTCTGGATCTTTAAAATCTCCTTACATTGATAAATCATATCCATCCCACTACATCTGAATGTCGGTTATGGGGGAAAAGGATTAAAGGAACATCAGTTAGACATAAACTTAGCTCTTCAGAATACCCAGGTGGCAAGAATCCTTGTAGTATAATATTTTTGTCATTAGCAACCAGCAACAGATTCACTATCTTAGACTTCTTGTACTGAATCCCAATAACATGCAATCAAATTGAAAAAGGCAAAACAAGCATCTCATGAAGAATGGCAAATAAAGCACCTTTTTGAGCATTGTGAAGGTCACATGATAATACTAAATGGACATGCATGCAACAAAAGCAGAGGAAACCAAGACTCCAAGAGAATGTTTACAATTGTTTTTCTTTACATAGACTGCATAATTACAGGTTGCACAAGTGGTAACGACATTAGAGAAGCTCCAGCGTTGGATGAAACCGACCCAAAGGAAAGCAAAATCAAACCGAGAACACTGGAGCCATCGACTGTTTGTTGCCAGACTGAAAATCGAACTCCAAACTCAGTTCAACTCGAGCGCTGACAAGCAACCAACAGATTCCTTTTTCCACGTCTTGGAACTACAGTCTTGCACAGAGGAAAAAACCGAGAGAGGTAGCATTTCTTTAATTGTCTATGGACATACATACGATGCATCCACCGAACAGTCCAAATGCAAATCAAACAATGCTCCCATGGTTCGCTGGAGCTGCTCTTACAGAGTTCATATTCCTACATGTTGCACTCAACTTTTGGTGAGCATTTTGCTTCAACATGTACTGCGGTATGCACAGGTTGAACTTGCCATGAGCTCCCAGAGAAGCTCTGTGAAAAAATCAACAAGCAGAACCTGTATAAATATGGCATTCCAAAAATCATTGGTTCTCTTATCCTATAAAAACAATATATATTTTATGAAACAATAATCAACATACCAAACGATGCATCCCACATCAAATGTAAATTTTGTGTCCTAGCTATACGCCTGGATGGAGTACTGACTAAAGAACTTGCCATCATACATGTGCAGTTGCAAAAATACAGAACTGCATAGGAAACAAATATATATATTGGGATGAAAATATCAGATAGATAAATATGAAACAGTCAGCTGAAAACACTACACAGCAGCTGTTGTTGCATAATGCATTAGTCTTCTTTTTTTCCTCTGCAATGCATAACATATAAGTCCTTATCAGATTTTCTTCTTCCTTTTGACATATCAAGTCGGGCCTGATTGTATAGTTAAAAAATTACCTTATGGGAAAAAATCCAGAAATGAATGCTATGTTCCAATACCATCCTCATCAAGTTGTTGTCCAAATAGTATTGCAGGGAAGCACAAAAAGAGTCACCAATAATCCCCACAGGAACATTCTCCACCCCTAAAGTGATGGAACCTGTTGGTGTCCCTAACTGATATCTCCCTCCCCTCAAAAGATGATATAAATTTCATTGCCTCATGGCAGTCGCCACAAATTCGGAGGTTCTTTATCACCCGAAGGGTTGTTCCTGGGCTAGTGCTTATGAGTCCCAAAGCAACAGCTAGCTTCTCACTGTGGACAGAAAGGATATCATCTTTCTCTTGTTCCTCCACATCATGTAGGACAAAATCTGTGCTTGATACAAAGCCCATCTTCCTCATCTGAACATTAAGCTGCTTTAGTTTCTCAATTATCGCAGTCATCATAGGGTGTGAATCATCACCAGCCAACAACATATGCACCTTGTTCTTGATCTCGATCCAGCTACAGCCCTTTTCCTTCTTCAAGCCTACATCCTTCATCATCTCTCTAACCCTATCAACCCCATCCCACATTTTCTTAGAAGCATAAATGTTAGAAAGCAGGACATAATTACCAGCATTTTCAGGCTCTAAACGAAACAGCTTTTCTGCTGCAACCTCAGCCAGATCCACATTACCATGAACCCGGCAAGAGCCTAATAACGAACCCCAAATACAACCATCTGGCTCAAATGGCATATCACTTACGAGATCATATGCCTCATCAAGCTTGCCAGCACGTCCCAGAAGAGTAACCATACATGCATAATGTTCCATCCTTGGAGAAACACCATACTTATTATGCATTTCTTTGAAATAATGACGCCCTTCCTCTGTCAGGCCAGCCTGGGTGCAAGCAGCAAGCACGCAGGTGAAGGTGACCATGTCAGGCTTTTGTTTGCACAACAGCATTGAGTGAAACAAGCGAATTGCATTCACAGCCTCACCATGCATAGCATAGCCACTGATCATCGCATTCCATGACACCACATTCCGTGATGGCATTGCGTCAAATATTGTTCTCGCATCCTTAACCCTGCCGCACTTTGCATACATGTCCACCAACGCACTGCTCACATAAATATCATGTTGAAAGCCCTTCCTGAGAGCAAAACTGTGCGCTGACCTCCCGTGCGTCAGAGCTGCAACATTGGCAAAAGCTGGCAGCACACAAGGGATCGTGACAGAATTTGGTTCGATCCCTTGTGCCTGCATCTCCCTGAAAAGTTCCACAGCTTCCAAATCCTTACCGTTCTGCACACAACAAGCAACAATCGAGGTCCAGGACACAACATTCAACTCAAGTCCCCGGCCAACAATCAACCTGAACAACCTTAGTGCCTCAGAGACTTGCGTGTTCCGAGATAGCCCCGCGATGAGGGCATTGTAAGAAGCAACATCCATGTGGCTGGACTCATCAAACACCTGAACAATCTCCACGGCCCGGCCACACTTTCCGTACATATCGATGAGGGCGGTGACCACACAGGCGTCCACCCTGCAACCTCCCTTAACCGCGTATCCGTGCAGCTGTTCGCCCACCGAAACCAAACCGACGTCCCCAACGGCGGAGAGCGCGCACGAGACGCCCGTGGCGTCAGGACGCAGGAGCCCTTCCCCGTGCATCCTCACCAGCGCCACGACCGCATCCCGGGCACGCCCGCTGCGGTTGAGCCCAGACACGAGCCCGTTCCAGGTGATGACGTATCCCTTTGACTACTGCTAACTTCAGTTTAGGTTGTTTCTTCGTCTGAGCTAATTTGTACTCCCTCTGTTTTAATTATAAGTCATTTAAAAATTTTAAAGAGTTAAAGTTTTTCAAGTTTGATTAAATTTTTATAATAAAAAAATATTAAAATGTTAACTAAGTATCGATAAATTCTTCGTTTACTATATTTTCATAATATTTCTATTACATCATAAATGTTTGTATTTTTCTCTATAGTTTTGGTTAAATTTAAAATGCTTTGATTTTCCATGATTCTTGGAATGATTTACAATTTGAAACGGATAGAATAATATTTAAAATAATGAATTTCAAATTATGAAAAATTTAAACAACATTTTTGGCAGCATGTTCCTCCCCATGAAGGAGTTCGTCGCCATCCGCCGCGAGGAGGGCGTGGACAACGTCTTGGTTGATCTCGAGCCCTCCTCTCCTATGTCCCCTACGGGAGGAGGTAGAAGAATGACGGTAACATAATTTTGTTTCACTCTTAGGTTTCAAGTTTGTCAGAGAGTAAATTTTTTAAATCTAGGATTGGTTAATTAGTGGAAATTGTAGGGTACTAGGTGCAAAAGTGTTTCTATTTTATCTTTTTCATGAATCTTTTTTTCTTCTCATATTATTTTGAGAGTTGACAAACAATATGAATTGGGAAACAAAAAATGTTAAATTATTAGAGTTGCTCTAAGCCACTCACATTATTGTCCATTGACTATCCTCATTATCTTTTAATAATGGCTATGTCACCCCAACTAACTTCAACATCTTAATGCATCTATTTTTATCTATATCCTTGTCCACTAGCTATCCACATCATCTTCTATTAATGACTATGTCACCACACTAAGTTCCGACATTTTAATACAACCAATTGTGTTCATATCCTTGTTCACTAGTTATCTACATCATCTTCTATTAATGGTCATATCATCACACTAACTTTTAACATTTTAATATAACCAATTTTATTCATATCATTGTCCACTAGCTATCCACATCATCTCCTACTAATGGCCATGTCACTTCTCTAACTTTCAACATCTTAGACCACTCGCACCGGCGACTGTATGTCACGCGGTAAACGGATACAGCAGCAAATATGGCTGCACCGGGTTGCTGTACAGCAGACTGCATGCGCGAGCCAGCGCTATATTCAGCGTGATAGCGTGGTTGTTGTACCGCATGCAGCGGCCCC
The DNA here is from genome assembly GCA_023333625.1 of Bothriochloa decipiens. NCBI lineage: Eukaryota > Viridiplantae > Streptophyta > Magnoliopsida > Poales > Poaceae > Bothriochloa > Bothriochloa decipiens. Next base: position 18,739,286 of record CM041641.1, on the reverse strand, counting down.
ACCACCTGCGTGCACGAGAGAGAGGGGAGAGAGGGGATAGCATTTAGCGCGGGACCCGCTTGTTCAACCACTAAAAAAATAATATAACTTCCAAACAAAAGCCAAATTAAATTCTGATTATACTATTAAATTTGTTTTAATAAATTCTTCAAAACTAGATCACATATCGATATATTTAGATAAAGTGACAAGTGGACCCCCACAGTTATTAGAGTACGCTGTAAAGAATAAATATAATGGATAGAGTGTAAATATAGAATTCTACGAGTGCGACTAGTCTTAATGCAACCAATTTTGTTCATATTCTTGTTCACTGACTATATATACACATTATCTCTTATTAATTAATGGTCACATTACTCCACTGACTTTCAGTCTTAATGAAACCAATCTTAATAAGAATGATATAAGTATGTGCAAAAATTTTATTTTTATTAAAACATTCTCTGCGCGAGATATCTTCTAGTTTCATTACATCTGCGCCCCTGTAGCTGCAAGGTGCAAGCCAAGGACCCCGCACGCCAATGGCCACCTCGGAGACCAATAAGCAGGGGCGCCACCGCTTCATGCTTGTGCACGGTATATGCCACGGCGCGTGGTGCTGGTATAAGGTAGTTACGGCACTGCGGCGCGCCGGCCACCGCGCCACGGCGCTGGACATGGCCGCTCGAGCCACCGTGGAGAGGTTCCCCGGCAAGGTCGCCGCTGCCGTGTTCGTGGCCGCGCTCATGCCGGCCGTCGGACGCCCTATGGCTGCCACCAGTGACGAGGTGATGTGATTATTTTAGTTTTTTTCTACTATAGACTTTAGCATTAGTGAAGTCGCACTCTGTGTAGTGTGGTATATATAGGTATAACGATAGCCGCTGCTATTTGATTATTCTTTCACACTGTTCTCAGTTATTAGCATTTGTTGGGCCGGAGCCGGACTCCTTGCTGGACTCAAAGGATCTCCAACAAGAGAATCCCGAGATCAAGGGCAAGCCATTTATCTTTGGGCCCAACGCTATGGCCAAAAGCTTTACCAAGTTCACCGGAGGTAACACTTAATTAATATTGATGTTTTCTGCTAAAAAAATAACATTGATGTTTAGAACATGTATTATAATATATACTCACCTTTCCCTCAAAAAAATATATGCTCGCCTTAACAAAAGTGAAAGACATTATAGTTTCCCAAAGAAAATAAAAAGACATAACCAAAGGAACTCAATTTATACTCACCTTGCAACCTTGAGATGGAACATGTATCATACTCACCTAATTAAAAAAACATAATAATGGGCATAATGTTCATGTATAACCTGGATGCTGTTGTTTACCTTTTTCTTTGAACCATCAATAAAAGGGGAAATCACTTTCTGATTGTAGGACTTGACTTTGAGTGTGATGCTAATCAAGCCGGCGAACTCATTCACCACAGGCAACCCAGATGAGGTGGTGATGAGGGACGAGAAGCTGCTCACGGAGGAGCGGTATGGCTCGACGCGGCGCGTGTTTATTGTGGCGGAGGAAGACCTTATCATCCCAGCGGAGTTCCAGCGCCGCATGGTGGCGCAGAACCCCAGCGTCGAGGCGAGGGAGATCACCGGAGCCGACCACATGGCTATGCTCTCGCGGGCAGTGGAGCTGGTTCAGCACCTCATCAAAATTGTCGACCATTCGCAAGAGTGTTGGATAAATCAAACATGGTGCTTTGCTGGCGTAGTGCGGTGCGTGCACCAAAGTTTCCATGGGGCAAAAACCCACGGGGCAAAATTATGACTGTGTCCGGTTTATTGCTATAGTGCCCGCTGGACCTACTTAAACAAAAAAACAGTGGTTTCAGCGACTAGTGAGTAGAGAGACAAACCATGCTTTGCTAGAGCAAGCATATCTTCTATCGATGTTTTGATCCTTTCATTTTAGTCTATTTTAGAGGAGGAAGTGGAATCTACTAAATGGATCCTTTCACTTTTATAACACGCTCTTCAACTCGCTTTCCTATAGCAGAAATATAACATATAAGTATCTCCCATATATGGCTAACAAAAAATATACTTCCATATAAAACCAAATTAGTTCAATTAATTCATAATTATCAGAATAAATTCAATTCCGAGGATGAACACCTGAACCTCAGCAATTGAGCGCCTGCAGGAGCACGGATTGATAATACTATTTCTACTTTATAAGAGCAAGCCCAATATATATGGACCTTTTTTTAGCATAATGTATATAGACTACTCGGTCCATATAGGTCTGACTTGTGTAAGTAGTCCACATTTACAGTCTTAGCCACAGTGTAAAGCATGAATAGGCCCAAATATGGAGCCCTCGGACACATAAAAAATCAAAGACATGCAACCGTTCCCCACTTCTGCTCTACTCCCCTTGCAACTCTGGATCCGTATGCCGACGCCGCTTGCTCCCTCGCGAGCATGCTACCCCGTAGGCTGCCGCCATTGCTCCCTCGCGAGCACGCTGCCCCGTACGGCAGGTGCTGGAGAAAGAGAGAGGAGAGATAATTTTATATTTTTTAATTACTTATGGATTACTCATACCACTGTGGGTACATGAACCTATCGATAACTTTATGGACCGTTTGCACAATGTCTCAGCTAGCAATATTTTACTTCCTATGGACTGGTTTATAGACACATTGTGGTTGCTCTTAGTTTTTCCAGGCAAGACAAAAAATAGGACCGTACTAATGCCTGCACGCGCTGGCAGAGAGACATCGGCCTACACACTTCTCCTGCACCCGCACAGACACGCGTACCTTGCTCGATACCGCCATCCATGCCCCTGCCGTCGGCCACCGCCCCGCCGTGGGGACTAGGGGTCGCCGGAGCTTTGGCGAACCCTAGTCCCTGCGGCGGCCGCCCTCATACCCTCCCTCCCCTCACCACGGTCGTCTTCTCCAACTCTAGCGAGCTCGCCGCCGCCATCTTTTTCATCTTCGACGAGCCTCCATGCCCTAGACCTGGCCCGGCCGCCACCCCCGTCGCCAGGGCACCCTAAACCGCTCGCCGACCATCTCCACACCTTGTCTTCCCTTCCTCCCCTTGGCCAACCGGCAATCTATAGCCCACCGGAGTTGAGGAAGAAGGGGGAGAAGCTCGCCGGAACCCTAGCTCGTCGAAGTTGGAAGAGAAGAGAGGAGATAGGAGAGAGAAGAAAGAGGAAGATGAGGACGGATTCACCATCACCGCTGCCGCATCCGGCAAATCCGCCGCCGTTGCGGCTAGATCCGGTGGTGTTGCGGTTGGATCTGCTATGGCCGCACCCCGGGGAAGGGGTTGAGGCCCGAGTTGACCGTGGGCCGCCGGTGTTTGTGTGTGCGAGTGAAAGAGAGAGCGCGTGGGCGAGCAGTAGGAGGTTGAAGATGAGTAGGAGGGATAAGGATGCGTCGGGATCTCGAGCTGTGCGGGCGGGTGTGTGCATGCCGAACTAGTGGTGGTTGCGCGCTATGTAGTTAGCATTTAGGGAAAAAAATAATTTAGTCCTTAAGGACTGGTTTTCATGCACATTGTGGTTGCTCTAAATAACTTAGGCCGTGAAGATTTACCATGGCTTTACTTATTGATATACCAATCAATAATCCTGCATTAATTCCAGGTATCGATAGGTGAAGTAAACCACCACAGCACTCGTCGTTGTCCATCTTCTCAAGCCGGCTAATTAATCAGCTTCCACCGGCTGCTCCGCATGCTTGTCGTCGTCGACGTCGCACCCATCGACGCCGCCGCTGCGTATGGTGTACGCGGCAAGCACTGTGGCGGCCGCGCACCCGAGTACGCCGTCGCCGCGGCAGCCAAGTACGCCGTCGTCGGACTCGGCTCGCCTGCCTGCACCGGCGGGGGTCCCCACTCGGCCCGGGCGGCAAGGTGGTGGTCTGGGTGGACGACCCCACCGAGCTTGTAAGAGAGGTTCAGCACGCCCTGGGGCTTGCTGGAGCCGATCTTGCGGACGGGGAAGCAAGCGACCGTGGCGGCGTCCGTGGGCGCGTCCCCCGCGGCCCCGGCAAGGACCTCGGGGAGCGGGAGGAGCACCTCGCCGACGTCGCGGTCGCCTCCGAGCGCGCGCTCCGTGCGCAGCAGGACGCGGACGGCGCCGCTCCCGGTGCCCGACGCCGGGACCGTGAGGAGGACCGTGGCGTTCCAGGTCGGGTCGCGGCCGCCGGCGCGGTCGGTCGGGACGCGCTGCCGCGAGCGAGGGTCGCCGGCTAGGTAGGCCACCGCGTAGACCTCCATCTTGGACACGAGGTTGACGGCACGGAGGTCCCTCGCGGAGATCAGCGTCAGCTCCAGCGTCCTACACGCCATGGGCCAGGTGCCGAGTAAGTACACCTCCGCTAGCTCTCCACTGTGAGCTTGCCGCGCTGCCTTCGTACCTCGGTCCGCCCACATTTATAGAGGTGGTCGTGAAGCCTTTGGTGTGATGGCCTGCATCGATCCATTGTCGGTTTCACCTTCATTCACAAACTCACTCGTGCATCGTAAAATGTTCTTTACGTTGCCAACGGCCGAACGGGAACAAAACGAGCATTTTGGTTCAGTAAAATTTGTACTGCTTTCAGGGCCTTTCATTTAATTTAGAGCTTTTGTCACGAGCTGAAGATCGAGCATCATTTGACCGTTTGGTAGTGCGTGATCTCGTTGCTGCGCAGCCAGTGCTTTTGGCTCGAATCCACACCTGCTTTCCTGATCGATTTTCTTTCTTGCTGATTTGCCACGTCACACGATAGATTTTACGAAAATAAAAAATGGCACAGAATGTATTCTGCATGCTATATGGATCAAGATTCTGGTGTAGGACTTTCTCGGGAAAAAGAAACAGAGCCCACTGAATTAGACGATTTCAGAAAATTCATACGGTATCCACTACAAATTTAAATGAAATTGGAGTAATTCCGAAGAAAATTTTCCCAAATGGTCAAATTTAGCCATAAACATGGAGGGGGTGCATGTGGCGCAAGGGCGGAACGCACAGGTGACAGGGAGGGCAACAACGACACGGTGGTCGCAGCAGGGGTGCAAATAGCAGCGACGACATGGCGAGTTGGTGAAGGGCATGCAGAGGACGTCGAGGGGAGCGGCCATGGCACCGGGAGTGGCGTCGTGGAGCGTCCATGGCATGACCTCCGACGTACGTCTAGAAGAGACCATGGCTCTCACGGTGGCCATAGGAGAGTTGGCGCAGGTGGCCAGGAGCGGACATGGTGTTACTGGCGGCGGCGAGCAGGCGTGAGCTAGGACCGTGAGGAAGTTTTAAAATTTGTATTGATGGAGGGAATGGGCTCAACCATAAAATGGGTTAAAAATGGAGCCTTTTACTTGTGTGCCATTAAAAAGTTACTCTAATCGTCCATGTCCCTGAAAGATGGCTTCTATCGTCTATGTCCCTGGGTCTCAAAAGTTTTCTCTCCCACGTCATTCCGTCTACTTTTAGTCCTAACGGTGTCAAACAGAAGGGTCAAAAGACCATTTTACCCACGGTAGGGTCCAGTTATACACATACTAAAGAAGCCGTCCTATATCCAACTCGCAGATCCTCTAACTCGGTAGAAAAGGTTCTATGAACAACTAGAGTCAGAGCCATGTAGCCTCCACGGTTATACGTTATGTCCCTGATGATCACTTACAGTTTGGATCTTATTGAAAACCATCTTTAATCATTAGTTGCATAGTTATTAATAAAGTTACAAGATCATGGTTATAAAGCACTAGCATAAACTACCCATATGCAACATCCCCAGTTATCAGGGTAAACAGATGATCAAAGTTAGGTAATCTTAACAGGGTAGCAAATAGACACATGCATATGATTTTTAGTATGTATAGTGAATAGGTAATAAGGATGGTCCCAATTATACTTGCCTTGATCATAGCTTTTCTGCTGAACCTGCTGATCCTATTTGTCGAAGTATTCTATATCTCTAATGAACGGCTCACTCTCTAGACTCGATCAACAATCAACAACACACAAGCATCGAGCATTCATACACGAGGAAACAAATAGATCTAGTTAGAACAGTACACCACATTAATAAAACAGATTGAGAAAAGCTTATAAAACCAATCTTCATGTCACTATGATCACACAGACGTAAAGATCATCAAAATCGAGTTATAACGACGAAGTTATGAATTTTATAAGATTTTCTATTGTAAAATAATAGATTAAATTTAAACTCGAATTTAAATAGTTGAAAATAAATCTAACAGTAGTACTAACATGTAGATTATAAAATTATGAATCTAACGCAACTTGAATGAATCGAATCGGAGCTAAAACAAAGATTTTATGAACAAAATAAGATAGAGGACTAAACTGTAAATAGACAGGATTTTCAAAATAAAAATAAATCAATAATTCCTGATATTCCAACTCAGCTAGGGACCTTGCCGCGAATATCAGAAACATCAGGGACTCTTAAGAAAATCAACCCGCGAAGGGGTATGGACTACTCTGGACTGTTGGATCTGGGTTTAACGGTTTAGATTAGATGGAAAGGAAAAAAGGGTGGCGTGCCCGCCGGAGTTGGAAGGGAACACGTCGACAGCCATTGCCGGTGACCAAGGAGCTCGCTGGCGTGATTGAATCGGGCCATATAGGCAACCAAACTAAGCCGGACTTGAACCAAACGATCGTGGAGCTTGGTGCGAACTCACCGGAGGCGAAGATGGAGCTCGAGACGGACTGGGGCAAGCTAGTGACGGTGGTGATGGAGGTCCTGCAAGGTTCAGCGAGGTCCCGTGAGCAAACAGTTCAACAAAAAGAGAGAAGTAGATGTCGGCGGCTTCGCGAGATCGAATCGAAGCTCGGCGTCTTGCTTACGACGAAGATAAGGCGACGAGACGGCGGAATCGAGCTTGAGCGGTGTAACACTCTGGTGTTAAGCATGCATAATCACTTGCATTCTTAAGCATAAGCATCTTTATGCATGGCATTAATGAAAAGATTGATTGTCATTTCATGTATCATGCTTGATTATTCAAATTATGCTTGCCTTTCACATAAATTGAATAAGTGGTATGAGTGTTTGGTGTTTGATGACCCCTAAGGTAACCTAGACATGATTAGGACACCAAATGAACCTAGGTTTATGTTCATGGTTTTGGCTAATTAAGCTTTGTTGTCATGGTTGACCAAGGTGGACCATTAAAGTAGTTTTGTTTGACTGAATTGGAAGTGGTAGCTAGATTGCTTGCATGTGTGTGCACCCTAAATAAAGTTTGTAGATAATTTTATAAGGAACAAAAGTTGTAATTACTACTTTTCATGAAAATGCTTGGAAGATGTTTAAAAATGTTGAAAAAGGACAGAAGTGGAGGCTGTTTTTCCATTTTTAGGGATTTAAGGGGTATTTTTCTTTGGATTTTTTTATTTCAAAATGTATGCAGAATATGTCCAAATTTTGTATAGATGAAATGTTGTACTCTTCAAAAGCTACATTTCATCTATTTTGAGTTTTTGCTAATTTGGCTTATTTCAAGAGTTATTAAGCAGCAAAGTTTATTTTAAATTCATAGAAATAGCTTTTCGGTGACGGGGGTTTCCTGGCCGCCAGGGAAATCCCCGACCAGGAGCGCGCCGTGGCCGCCCGCGGCAGCATGCGTCGGCCGCGTGGCGCCCAGGGTCTGTCGTCCGGAGGAGTTTTTGGCCGCGTGGGCGTCGTCCGAACCCCGCCCGCTCCTTCACTCTCCCCGCGCCCTCACTCTCTCCCTCCTCCCCGCTCATTTCCGCTCTGTTCGCCGCCGCGTCGCCCGAGCTCGCCTTGCCGCCATCCAGAAATCCGCCACCGGCAGCCACGCATTCGCCCGCTGAGCCCCGCAATCGAACGCGCCCGAGTCCGCTCCCTCATCCTCCACCCTCGTCTCGGCCTATTGCTTCGAGGTATACCCGAATCGTCTCATCTTCTCCCCGTCCGCCATGGCCGCACCTCGGCTTCACCGTGGTCCCGCCGCTCTGGCCATCCTCTCTCCCCATTAGGGTGCGCATCAGAAGCGTCGTGGTGGGTAGCTGCTAGGACGATAGTCAATGGCGTCGATTAGGGTTTCGTGGGGTCGGATTTCGCCGAGCCACCGCGCGAAGTGCCGCCGCTCCGCCGTGCTCGTGCTCCGACCGCCTCAAGCCGCTCCCTCCCATCTTTAGTACCCTTGATCGATGCGCGCTATTCTCCTCTCTCTTCTTCGTCGGTTGGTGACGCCGGAGCGCCGCCAGGACGGCCGACCGAGCGTCGCCGCCGACGAGGACCGTCGGTCTAGAATGAGGGAAAACCTAGGGTTCTTGGTGCAAGATTGCCAGACACAGAGATTTACCTATTAGGGCTCGGTTAGTTTCTAGAAACCTCAGGGTCCCCGGTGCAAAGTGTTTTTCCTTTTTCTTTTTTAGAAATGATTTCAGATTTCAGTTTAAACTTTGAAAATTCATAACTTGCTCATTTTTCATCCAAATGAGTTGGTTTAACTTGCAGTATTTTTCTTATGAGATAATCTATGCATGAAAAATATGAAATATGGAATTTGTGAAACTTTTCTGTATAGCTTTATTTATCTCTATTAATTGCTTTTATCTTAGGAAATGCATAAGTAATTCTCTGTTGCTCAGAAAAATATGAGACCAAGTTTGTTAGTCTTCTTATGTCATGCTCTATCTGTAAAAAAATGTTATGAGGTTATGTCATGTGGAAAGTTTGCTCTGTCTAGTTATGATGCCTATTTTCATATGATGATAAATAATTCATAATAAATAATATATAAGGAAATTGTTCATGAAACTTTTTGGAGAGTGTTTTTATGTCAATATAGAGCTAATTATGTTCTGAGATGTGTTGTTTGAGATACTTTTATGTACAAAGTATTTTATGCCCCTGGAATTGTGCTACATTGTCTTTTTTGGGTAGGATAAAGTATTTACTGTTTTGACTTGAAATTTTTATGGTAGTCTTTATTTGGTATGATTAAGCTTCTGTAATTTTTACAGAATTTTCTGAGTAGTCTAAAGTCATGTGGTAGTTATACCCTGATTTTCTTTTAATTATAAATAATGCTTTAAAGTTATCATTTCATGTGTGTAAAAATGCTTTTTATGCTATTCATGATATGTATGATCTGCTATTGGTTTTGGTTCAGTAGAGTGTAGTGTGCGAAATAATGGTTGTTTATAATTCCTTATAGTGTGCGAGTATTTTGTAATGCGAGGTTTATTTAAGTTTTGTCGGTAGAAGAGAATGCAGATGACATGTGCTTATCATACATATTTTTAAATATCATATCATTCATCTTAGCTGAGCATTCATTTACCATCACCATCAGCATTGTATTTATATGTATGCACGGTACTCATACGCACTATGCATCATACAGGATCGTCAGAGCTCAAAACGGTAGTTCCCGGAGCACAAACAGAGGAAGGCCAGCAGGAAGCTTTGGTTTGAGAAGCAGCAGCAGAAGAGGATCCCGAAGCTGATCTTCTGGAGTGTCCTGACCACCAGCCAAGCTCTTTCCTGAAAGGCAAGCCCCGGAGCATTCTCCCTGTGGTTTGTAAAATATCTAACTTGAGTCCTTAATTTGTTTGCTGCATTAAGTTATAGGCGTTGTTTTATACCGTTGCTGCATTACTTATATTCCTTACCACTGTTTATACTTCAACCTTGTTAGGTTTAGGTACGAATATATGCTTAGCCCTGCTTTAACTAGATCGGTAGAAGTCGGGTGATTTCCTGTCATCCGCGAGTTATAGGTGGTAACTTGAAATGATTGAATACATTGTTATCTTGGATAACCATGTGGAGATAATAAATCGAGATCGGGCGAGATTGGAGTTGAGAATGAACTGGAGGTTCAATGTGGTTTATCCTGTCTGTGTCGAACTAGGACCCCGTCCGTTGTACGTCCTCAAGTCATATTGAATTTATGCCTCACATTTAGCTGGAAGGATAAGTCGTTCCGACCGCGAAGCCTAATTTTGATTTGGGCCGGGAGTCGACCTGCTGTACGCATTGCATTGGTGAAGATGGGGGACCACGGGTTACGCGGTTGTAAGGCCTGGATATAGCATGGTGCGCCCTGCTGGCAGCCGGACGGTGCTCGGATGCGATGGTACCTGTTGATCTCATGTTTTTCCCGAATTAGATGTCGGTGACCTGTAGCCCACCGTGGCTGGTGAGTGTGGTTTGTGTGAGGAATACCCGCCAGCTGGTTAGTAATCGATTATAATCGCCATCGTTCCTAGACAGTGAACACTTGACTTAAGCAGCGGCATCGTAGTAAGAACTTGAACAAGAGATGAGATGGTTGAGCTGTTGAGATTGAAGATACTCAACCGGAAATGGTTACTTTCTTGTTGAATAATTATTACCATGCTTGTTTAGTACAGGTGCTAATGTAGCATGATAAGGGTAATCAGATTAAGATACATTGCTAGAAGGTTCTTATGAGTTGTTTCTTAATGCAAGCTTTTCCGCAATTAAATGAGTCAGCTATCCTACTTATACAGCCTTGCATACTCCTTGGAGTCATTTTATTTTAGTTTATGACGGGTAAGTCTAGCTGAGTACATCCTCGTACTCAGGGTTTTATTTCCCATGTTTTTGCAGATGGTGAGATGCTTTATGGCTATTGTCAGAACTGTCTCTATCCCGCATTGGGAGATGACTAGACCTTGGGCATGGTCACTCCTCTCTACTTGATGCTTTTGCTGGATGTTGACCAAGGGACTGGCACTGTATTTAAACTACGTGTGCGTGTGGTATTTGAACTTAAATCGCTTCCGCTTTATTTTGAAATTGGAACTTGGTTTGTAATAACTTTATTTACTTTGATGATTTAAACTATGTGCGAACTATGTACTTGTGAATGGGAATGCTAAACTATTACGATCTTGGTCGTGCCGGAAAAGTTTGAAATCCTTCGAGATTTCACGGACTACCGGGTTTATTAGGTCTGAATCATATGATTTGCTGAATTAATGGCGAATTATGTGCTTGTGCTCTAATAAATTGGTCGGTTCTATCACAGCTGGCATTGGAGCAGGTTTAGCGTGTTACTGTTCACAAGTATTTAAAATAAAAGAGTTTTGGTTTGCGAAAAGTATTTACAAAAAGTATAGGTGTATATAGGTGTTTAAATCTATGGTTTTGAAAAACTAGAGTGTGCCAGTGGTCATATCCTTTATGCCCAATAGGATTCAGGTGGCTTAATTAAGTACTGACTTGGGGAAAATTGCATCATATTTATTATTTTGCCGTTGCCCATACAATGGCGGATTCGTATGGGTGCCATTCTTTTGAATGGTAATGTATGGATCAAATTGCCTCTACGCCCTGGTAAGTGTGAGTTGTGAGAGCATGATTGGATGCAAGGCCAGTCTAGGGAAGTGCTTATTGATGCCGGATTATTCGCATGTTGCACACATGTTTATATGAAGGTATCCCATGTTGGGACCGTCTTCTGGCGGTGTCGTCTTCTGCGCGACTTGTTGGGGTAGTAAGTAATCGGTGTTTTCACCTTGTTCGGAAGGTGCGTGAATTTTTACGTCGAATTGCATTCATATGGGATATGGGCTGAAATGAATTTTCTGCAGGTATACTAACCGCGAACGGTAGAACGAAGTAGTTACGTATAATGAGAGAACGATGTATGTCACCGCATAGAGCGTTAGATTATTAGTTCGTGAGGACGTATGTACGTGCATGCATCATGGTTAAATTGCTCATTCATACATTCATGGTTCCTTCCCTTATAAATAAATTGTCTCATTTCTTTAAAATTATAACTTATGGGATATACAACTTTTGAACAGATGGCAAGAACCAAGCAGACTGCTCGTAAGTCCACTGGAGAAAGAGCGCCCCGTGGTCCTTTGGCTGTCCGTGAGTCGGCACTAAGGGAGGTGGACACTTTTCTTGAGGAGCACGCCATGCCTAGCCTTCTTTGGAGGATTCTCTCCAATGCTGGGTACACGGTGGGCATGGAGCCTCACTACTATTAGGACAAGGATGATTTGGTGAACTATGGAGAGGCACGTGTGGAGGTAGTAGTCCCACCTTTGGACGGTGACCCCCACTGGGTTGGGTGGCGCTGTTTTGGTGCGGGCAGGACTGCCAAGACAGGTGCCACGTTTGCAGCCTTTGACGTGGTGGAGCACCTGATGGAGGAGATACCTCACCAGCTTGCCGAGGTTTTTCCTGGAGTGTTCCCCATTGCTCACCGCTTCTCTAGATGGCCACATGCTGAGGGAAACCCACTGGAGGCCGGTCCTGAGGAGGCACAGGGTAGCAGCACGCCTGCCATGAGTGCTATGTTTGCCGTGATGAGAGCCTATGTCAATATGGAGACTAAGGCACTTCGTCTGAATGAGGAGTTCAAGGAGGCTCGAGCTGATGCACGCAAGGAGAAGCGTGAGTTGACACGTGAGCTTCAGCACTCCCGAGAGGAGGTAGCCCGTGTGTCTCAGCATCGAGACAAGGTTGTGCTGGAGAGCCAGAAGATGGCTCAGGCTAGGGATGAGGCCTGGTCCGAGTTCCATCGTCTTAGCATCCGCCAGCAGCAGGTGCTAGAGGACGTGGAGGAGGTTCGTGCTTACAATGCTAGTCTTCACGAGGAGGTGCACAGGAAGCAGGAGGAGATCCGTCAGCTGAGAGCAGCCTTAGTAGCAGCTAGGAGGGCTATAAACAGTGCTTCTAGTGAGAGTAGCAACAATGGAGAGTAGCCTTGCTGAGGATTGATAGTCTCTAGCTGTTCTTTTGCGTTCCTGTCAGGTGGTCATGTAACCCTTCTGTTCGCTATCGAGACTTTGATGTAATGTTGGAACATGGGTTTGATGTGATGAAATTCGTACAACTTTTAAAAGTCCAGTGTATGTATGCTGGCAAAATTATGGATGTTGTAAGACGCTTTGCGATGGTTCGCAGTAATATTTTTAGTGATGTTGTGATGTGAAAAATTGGAATTATTGTGCCTCTATTTATTGTGCGAATTTATTTCCCTCGATAAATTCAGTTTGGCATGATTTTTACATTCACCTCTCATTATGACAACATTCACCTGATAAGTACTCGTTGCTGAAATATGCAGATGCCGGTTACCCGTAGTGGTTCGGGTGCTAATGGCAATGATGGATCTGAAGAGGGTGCCGATAACACTGCACGTGGTGTGCCACCCCCGCCTCTGACCAATGCAGAGCAACTATTTGCTCAGTTCTTGGGCAGCCAGCGCAATGTGGAGCAGCTTCTTCGCGAGAGCTTGGCCCGTGATGTTCGTCAGGGTCCTCAACAAAATCAATACAGTAGCTTCAAGGAGTTTCAGGACACTAAACCTCCTGTGTTTAAGGATGCTCCTGAGCCACTTGAAGCAGATGAATGGCTCAACACCATGGAAGATAAATTTCGTCTTCTAAGGTTGACAGAAGAGCTGAAAGCGGAGTATGCAGCCCATCAGCTTGAGGGACAAGCAGGGACGTGGTGGAAGCAACATCGTACCACCTTTCCGCAGGGTGTTCCAATTACTTGGGACTGCTTTGCACATGCTTTCCGGGGGAATTTCATTCCTCCTAGTCTGATGGCTATGAAGAAGACTGAGTTTCTGTCGCTCACTATGGGAACTCGCAATGTGAAGGAGTATCTGCACGCCTTCAATACTTTGAGTCGCTATGCTCCTGAGTTTGTCAACACTGATGAGAACAAGATAGCTAGTTTCAAGAGAGGCTTGAGTTCTAAGTTGATAAAGACCATGCGCACTTCTGCCCGTGTTACTTTTAATGATTTCTTGAATGATTGTATTATGCAAGAAAATAGTAACAATGTTCATGCTGCCATCAAGAATCGTAAGAGAGCTCACGATGGAGGTGGTTCTTCTCAGTCAAGAGACCCAACTGCTTTTCGTACGCCATTTCGTCCACCGATGTCTGGTGCGAGATTCAGGCCCCTGCAGCAGAAAAGGCATAACAATTATCCAGCTCAGAATCCGCAGAGGCATCACAGAGCATTCAAAGTTCCTGTTCCACAGGGGAAACCAGTACAGAGCAGCTTGACCAGTGCTAACAAGACACCTGTCAATGGACCTTGCTTCAACTGCAACCAGACAGGGCACTTTGCTCGTCATTGCCCTTTTCCCAAGAAGCAGCAGGGCCCATATCAAGCTCGTGTGCACAACACCTCGATTGAGGAAATTCTTGCTGGTGAACCAGTGACTGTGGGTATGGTTTCTGTGAATCAAATCCCTGCCGCTGTTTTGTTTGATTCTAGATCATCGCATTCTTTCATGAGTCAAGCATTTGCACAGAAGCATGATCAAAAGATACTTGAATTGAGCATTGAATTCAAGGTTAGTTCAGCTGGGGCTGATATAACTACTAAGCATATAGTTCAGGGTGCAACCCTAGACCTAGACAAGTGGAGGTTTCGGTTGAACTTGATAGTTCTACCTGGCTTAGGAGTGGATGTCATAGTGGGAATGAGTTGGATGAAATTCTGGGGTGCTGTGATCGATACAGGTAATAGGATGCTATCTATCAGAAATCCTCTTGGGGAGGGTACTTTTCAAGTGCCATTACCCCGAAAGTTTAAGCTAGAGAGTGTGTCCTATTCTACTCGTGTGACCCCTCTTCCCGAAATTCCTGTCGTGTGTGAGTTTCTGGATGTTTTTCCTGAAGAGCTTCCGGGTCTTCCACCCGATAGAGATGTTGAGTTTCGCATTGAGTTATTACCTGGCACTGCCCCAATTTCTAGGAGACCATATCAGATGCCGCCAAATGAATTGGCAGAGCTCAAAAATCAGTTGAAAGAATTGTTGGACAAGGGGCTTATTCGCCCTAGTGTGTCAGAATGGGGTTGTCCTGCTATCTTTGGGAAGAAGAAGGACAAATCTCTACGAATGTGCATGGATTATCGTCCACTCAATGCTGTCACCGTTAAGAACAAGTATTCGTTACCCCGAATTGACATTCTGTTTGACCAGTTGTCCAAGGCGAGAGTGTTTTCCAAGATTGATCTTAGGTCTGGTTACCATCAGATCAAGATTAGACCAGAAAATGTGCCTAAGACCGCTTTTTCTACCAGATATGAATTATATGAGTATCTTGTTATGTCCTTTGGCTTAACAAATGCTCCTGCATACTTCATGTATCTGATGAATTCGGTCTTCATGCCGAAATTAGACAAGTTTATGGTGGTGTTTATTGATGACATTTTGGTGTACTCAGAAAATGAAGAAGATCATGCCGAGCATCTGAGGATTGTTTTAGAAAGGCTTAGGGAACATAAGCTGTATGCTAAGTTTAGCAAGTGTGAGTTTTGGCTCAAGAAAGTTCAATTCCTTGGCCATGTCCTATCTGACGAGGGAATCTCAGTAGATCCGAGCAAAGTACAAGAGGTTATGAACTGGGAAGCGCCGACTTCTGTGCATGAAGTTCGGAGTTTTCTTGGTCTAGCCGGGTATTATCGTCGTTTCATTCCGGATTTCTCGAAGATTGCCAAACCTATGACAAATCTGTTGCAGAAAGAGAAGAAGTTTGTCTGGACAGAGGAGTGTGAAACAGCTTTTCGTACCTTGCGGGAATTGTTGACCACTGCTCATGTTCTTGCGCAACCAGATTTGGGGAAACCTTTTGATGTATATTGCGATGCATCAAAAATAGGCTTGGGATGTGTGCTTATGCAAGAAGGAAGAGTCATAGCTTATAACTCACGTCAGTTAAAGAAGCATGAAGTGAACTATCCAACCCATGATTTGGAGCTAGCAGCTGTTGTGCATGCTCTAAAAATCTGGAGGCATTACTTGTTGGGTAACTTCTGTAAAGTCTATACTGATCACAAAAGTCTGAAGTATATCTTCACTCAACTCAAGTTGAACATGAGACAACATCGATGGATGGAGTTTATTAAGGACTTCAATATGGAGATCTTGAATCATCCAGGCAAGGCAAACGTAGTCGCAGATGCGTTGAGTCGAAAATCACATTGTCATGCTATTCAACCATTGTTAGCAGATGATTTTAGCCTCATGCATCCTGTTGTGTTGCGTAACATCCAAATTAGTTGCTCGCTTGAAAGTAAGATTATCGAAGGTCAGAAAACTGACAAGGGTATAGGTCATATCAAGGAGAAAATGTTGAAACAGCCACTCAAGCATTTCCGAGTGGATGAGAAGGGAATCTTATGGTTTGATGATCGTTTGGTCGTACCAAAAGATAGAGAACTCAGAAATCAAATCATGGATGAAGCTCACTTATCAAAGTTATCTATTCATCCTGGCGGTAGTAAAATGTTTCATGATCTGAAGGTTCGCTATTGGTGGACCAAAATAAGAAAGGAGATTGCAGCTTATGTCGCACGGTGTGACATCTGTTGTCGCATAAAGGCTGTTCATTTGAAGCCAGCCGGAATGCTTCAACCGTTGCCGATCCCTGAATGGAAATGGGAAGATATCAGTATGGATTTCATTACTGGACTTCCCACCACTCAAAAAGGGCATGACTCTATTTGGGTAATCGTTGATCAACTTACCAAGAGTGCGCACTTTATTCCAGTTCGTACAGACTATCGACCGCCTCAATATGCTGATATTTATCTCAGGGAGATTATCCGTTTGTATGGAATTCCCAAGACGATTGTATCTGATCGAGGATCTCAGTTTACTGCTCATTTCTGGGAACACTTGCAGAAGGATTTGGGGACAAAGCTGAAACATAGTACCGCTTATCATCCTCAAACTTCAGGCCAGACAGAAAGAGTGAATCAAGTTCTTGAGGACATTCTGAGAGCTTGTGTTTTATCATCCAAGGGTCCATGGGAGAAATGGTTACCTTTGGCAGAATTCTCTTATAACAATAGCTACCAAGAGAGTATACAGATGGCTCCTTTTGAGGCACTGTATGGCCGAAAGTGTAGAACGCCTGTGAATTGGGTAGGACTTGGAGAAAGAAGATATTATGGTATTGACTTTGTTAAAGAAGCTGAAGAGCAGGTTCAAACAATTCAACAACACATAGCAGCTGCACAATCTCGACAGAAAAGTTATGCCGACAAGAGAAGAAGACCTCTAACTTTTGATGTTGGTGATTATGTATATCTGAAGGTCTCTCCTATGAAGAAAGTGCAACGTTTTGGTGTTAAAAGAAAACTAGCACCTCGTTATATCGGCCCATATCAGATAGTGGAAAGGAAGGGATTGTGGGCCTATAAGCTCAAACTGCCTGAAGAGATGAGTGCAGTGTTTCCTGTTTTCCATGTATCCCAACTCAAGAAATGTTTGCGTGTTCCAACCGAAGAGGCCGTTAAAGTGAAAGACATTAAGCTGAGCTTAGATTTAACTTATGAAGAGAAACCTATGAGACTCCTGGATGTCAAAGATAGAGTGACCAGAAATCGTGTGGTCAGGCAATATGAGGTTTCTTGGAGCAATCATGATGATAACGATGCCACTTGGGAAACGGAGGACTATTTAAAAGAAGCATATCCTGATTTTTATAAAGAATGGTTAGTCTACTCGGGATGAGATTTCTTTAAGGGAGGAAGGGCTGTAACACTCTGGTGTTAAGCATGCATAATCACTTGCATTCTTAAGCATAAGCATCTTTATGCATGGCATTAATGAAAAGATTGATTGTCATTTCATGTATCATGCTTGATTATTCAAATTATGCTTGCCTTTCACATAAATTGAATAAGTGGTATGAGTGTTTGGTGTTTGATGACCCCTAAGGTAACCTAGACATGATTAGGACACCAAATGAACCTAGGTTTATGTTCATGGTTTTGGCTAATTAAGCTTTGTTGTCATGGTTGACCAAGGTGGACCATTAAAGTAGTTTTGTTTGACTGAATTGAAAGTGGTAGCTAGAGTGCTTGCATGTGTGTGCACCTTAAATAAAGTTTGTAGAGAATTTTAAAAGGAACAAAATTTGTAATTACCACTTTTCATGAAAATGCTTGGAAGATGTTCAAAAATGTTGAAAAAGGACAGAAGTGGAGGCTGTTTTTCCATTTTTAGGGATTTAAGGGGTATTTTTCTTTGGATTTTTTTATTTCAAAATGTATGCAGAATCTGGCCAAATTTTGTATAGATGAAATGTTCTACTCTTCAAAAGCTATATTTCATCTATTTTGAGTTTTTGCTAATTTGGCTTATTTCAAGAGTTATTAAGCAGCAAAGTTTATTTTAAATTCATAGAAATAGCTTTTCGGTGACGGGGGTTTCCTGGCCGCCAGGGAAATCCCCGACCAGGAGCGCGCCGTGGCCGCCCGCGGCAGCATGCGTCGGCCGCGTGGCGCCCAGGGTCTGTCGTCCGGAGGAGTTTTTGGCCGCGTGGGCGTCGTCCGAACCCCGCCCGCTCCTTCACTCTCCCCGCGCCCTCACTCTCTCCCTCCTCCCCGCTCATTTCCGCCCTGTTCGCCGCCGCGTCGCCCGAGCTCGCCTCGCCGCCATCCAGAAATCCACCGCCGGCAGCCACGCATTCGCCCGCTGAGCCCCGCAATCGAACGCGCCCGAGTCCGCTCCCTCATCCTCCACCCTCGTCTCGGCCTATTGCTTCGAGGTATACCCGAATCGTCTCATCTTCTCCCCGTCCGCCATGGCCGCACCTCGGCTTCACCGTGGTCCCGCCGTGCTCGTGCTCCGACCACCTCAAGCCGCTCCCTTCCATCTTTAGTACCCTTGATCGATACGCGCTGTTCTCCTCTCTCTTCTCCGCCAGTTGGTGACGCCGGAGCGCCGCCAGGACGGCCGGCCGAGCGTCGCCACCGACGAGGACCGTCGGTCTAGAATGAGGGAAAACCTAGGGTTCTTGGTGCAAGATTGCCAGACACAGAGATTTACCTATTAGGGCTCGGTTAGTTTCTAGAAACCTCAGGGTCCCCGGTGCAAAGTGTTTTTCCTTTTTCTTTTTCAGAAATGATTTCAGATCTCAGTTTAAACTTTGAAAATTCATAACTTGCTCATTTTTCATCCAAATGAGTTGGTTCAACTTGCAATATTTTTCTTATGAGATGATCTATGCATGAAAAATATGAAATGTAGAATTTGTGAAACTTTTCTGTATAGCTTTATTTATCTCTATTAATTGCTTTTATCTTAGGAAATGCATAAGTAATTCTCTGTTGCTCAGAAAAATGTGAGACTAAGTTTGTTAGTCTTCTTATGTCATGCTCTATCTGTAAAAAAATGTTATGAGGTTATGTCATGTGAAAAGTTTGCTCTGTCTAGTTATGGTGCCTATTTTCATATGATGATAAATAATTCATAATAAATAATATATAAGGAAATTGTTCATGAAACTTTTTGGAGAGTGTTTTTATGTCAATATAGAGCTAATTATGTTCTGAGATCTATTGTTTGAGATACTTTTATGTATAAAGTATTTTATGCCCCTGGAATTGTGTTGCCTTGTCTTTTTTGGGTAGGATAAAGTATTTACTGTTTTGACTTGAAATTTTTATGGTAGTATTTATTTGGTATGATTAAGCTTCTATAATTTTTACAGAATTTTCTGAGTAGTCTAAAGTCATGTGGTAGTTATACCCTGATTTTCTTTTAATTATAAATAATGCTTTAAAGTTATCATTTCATGTGTGTAAAAATGCTTTTTATGCTATTCATGATATGTATGATCTGCTATTGGTTTTGGTTCGGTAGAGTGTAGTGTGCAAAATAATGGTTGTTTATAATTCCTTATAGTGTGTGAGTATTTTGTAATGTGAGGTTTATTTAAGTTTTGTCGGTAGAAGAGAATGCAGATGACATGTGCTTATCATACATGTTTTCAAATATCATATCATTCATCTTAGCTGAGTATTCATTTACCATCACCATCAGCATTGTATTTATATGTATGCACGGTACTCATACGCACTATGCATCATACAGGATCATCAGAGCTCGAAACGGTAGTTCCCGGAGCACAAGCAGAGGAAGGCCAGCAGGAAGCTTTGGTTCGAGAAGCAGCAGCAGAAGAGGATCCCGAAGCTGATCTTTCGGAGTGTCCTGACCACCAGCCAAGCTCTTTCCTGAAAGGCAAGCCCCGGAGCATTCTCCCTATGGTTTGCAAAATATCTAACTTGAGTCCTTAATTTGTTTGCTGCATTAAGTTATAGGCGTTGTTTTATACCGTTGCTGCATTACTTATATTCCTTACCACTCTTTATAGTTCAACCCTGTTAGGTTCAGGTACGAATATATGCTTAGCCCTGCTTTAACTAGATCGGTAGAAGTCGGGTGATTTCCTGTCATCCGTGAGTTATAGGTGGTAACTTGGAATGGTTGAATACATTGTTATCTTAGATAGCCATGTGGAGATAATAAATCGACACCGGGTAGGATTGGACTTGAGAATGAACTGGAGGTTCAATGTGGTTTATCCCGTCTGTGTCGAACTAGGACCCCGTCCGTTGTACGTCCTCAAGTCATATTGAATTTATGCCTCACATTTAGCTGGAAGGATAAGTCGTTTCGACCGTGAAGCCTAATTTTGATTTGGGCCGGGAGTCGACCTGCTGTACGCATTGCATTGGTGAAGATGGGGGACCATGGGTTACGCGGTTGTAAGGCCTGGATATAGCATGGTGCGCCCTGCTGGCAGCCGGACGGTGCCCGGATGCGATGGTACCTGTTGATCTCGTGTTTTTCCCGAATTGGATGTCGGTGACTTGTAGCTCACCGTGGCTGGTGAGTGTGGTTTGTGTGAGGAATACCCGCCAGCTGGTTAGTAATCGATTATAATCGCCATCGTTCCTGGACAGTGAACACTTGACTTGACCAGTGGCATCGTAGTAAGAACTTGAACAAGAGATGAGATGGTTGAGCTGTTGAGATTGAAGATACTCAACCGAAAATGGTTACTTTCTTGTTGAATAATTATTACCATGCTTGTTTAGTACAGGTGCTAATGTAGCATGATAAGGGTAATCAGATTAAAATACATTGCTAGAAGGTTCTTATGAATTGTTTCTTAATGCAAGCTTTTTCGCAATTAAATGAGTCAGCTATCCTACTTATACAGCCTTGCATACTCCTTGGAGTCACTTTATTTTAGTTTATGACGGGTAAGTCTAGCTGAGTACATCCTCGTACTCAGGGTTTTATTTCCCATGTTTTTGCAGATGGTGAGATGTTTTATGGCTATTGTCAGAACCGTCTCTATCCCGCATTGGGAGATGACTAGACCTTGGGCATGGTCACTCCTCTCTACTTGATGCTTTTGCTGGATGTTGACCAAGGGACTGGCACTGTATTTAAACTACGTGTGCGTGTGGTATTTGAACTTAAATCGCTTCCGCTTTATTTTGAAATTGGAACTTGGTTTGTAATAACTTTATTTACTTCGATGATTTAAACTATGTGCGAACTATGTACTTGTGAATGGGAATGCTAAACTATTACGATTTTGGTCGTGCCGGAAAAGTTTGAAATCCTTCGAGATTTCACGGACTACCGGGTTTATTAGGTCTGAATCATATGATTTGCTGAATTAATGGCGAATTATGTGCTTGTGCTCTAATAAATTGGTCGGTTCTGTCACAAGCAGTGGCGGCTAGGGTTGTGGCTGCGCTAGAGCTTGGGCGAAGCGGCGCTAGCGCGGAGGCTTTCAGGAAAAGAGAGGCAGCGTGCGAGGTAGCTATTTATGGGCGGATATGCGTGGCGCGCACGCCAAGGCAGCAAAGGCGGCGGCAGATTTCATCCGGGTGGAGTCCTGCTCACCTATGGCTTGAGGTAGGGGACGGCGCCGACAGGTGGGCCCGATGCGTCAGCCGGACAGAGAGACAAGGAGGAGGCGCGGCTTGCCTGGCTTGCTAACCGAGCCGGCCCAAGAAGAAATTGTCGGGCGGGCCAGATGAAGAAGATGGCCTTCGGGCCAAGAGAAAGGGGATGGCACTAGGCCGTTTGGGCCAGTTCAGGCCAGGAGGAGAAAAGGAGAGGAGTGGGCCGAGCTGGCTGCTCGGGCCAGAATGGAGGAAGAAGGGTGAGAGGGAAATAAATTATTTTTCTTTTATTTGAACAATTTTGCAAAGGAGTTTTCAAAAGGATTTTGAAATCATTTTTAGAATTGATCAAAACCAATCATCACAACAGAAATAATGCACCAGCATGAATGCACGAGGATGCTTCTTGACCTATGATTGATTTTATTTTTATAAAAAATATTATTTTCTATGTTTTATGCTCACATAAATGCACAAATTAAATCAATTTGGCCATTTTAAAATCATGCAAATTTTAGGATGTTACACGAACACAAGACCGGTGGCCTCTGCGGCTGGAACATCCACCAACCAAGCTACGATTAATCCATCTAAAATGTAAGACTCGAACACAAGACCGCCTCCACAGCCAGAACATCCACCAACCGAGCTACGACTCTTTGTTAATCCATCTAAAAAGTGATACACTTTGTTACAATTTAAGATATTTTAAAGTACAAGTAAATATGCACGTGCGACACGCACATGCGTAGAAGATAATATATGTTGTTTTTATTTTTCATTCTCTAATTTTTATTGCCGTTATGTTCTTATTCTACTATTTTCTTGTTTTTTAATCCAATATATGTATTGACAACTGTATCTCTAAGTTTTTTATTTTATATATCTTTAGTGTTTTTATTAATTTTTTAATGTTCGTCAAATTTTATTGTTTAGGTTAGTTATTATTGGACAAACCGATCATGTGTTTTCTTTCTTGTTACGTGTGTAGAAGATAATACATGTTGTTTTTATTTTTTATTTTCTAACTTGATTGTCATTATCTTCTTATCATATTATTTACACATTTTTTGAATCCAATATTTATTGATAATTGTATCTATAAGTTTGTTTAATTATTATTTTTTGTTTATATATTTGTAGATTTTTGTTATTTTTTTCTCGCTCATATGTGACGGCGTTAGAGTAAAAATTTTATTGTTTAGGTAAGTTATTATTGGGCACACCAATCGTGTTTTTCTTCCTCGTTAATTACTTTTGTTCCGGTTCCATGTTCCTTCATGTTATTCTATTTTTAGTTTTAAACAATGGGTTTTCTTTCAACTTTTTACATGTCAGTAAAAATGCATGTGCAACACACACTTTTTATTAAATAAATGTATTTACATTATATGAATGATATAAGTGTACTTTTAACAAATTATAATATATTTTTATATAAGAATAGAGTCCTTGAGTTTTGGTTTGATATGATAACTATAGATCAACTCACCAACTATATTATATATGTATATATAATATATTGACTAATTATCTGACTTGAACTGCAATGTACCATGAATAAATTTGTCACTTTCTTATTGAATGCACATAGAGTGGAAACTCACAATCTCTACAACTAGATTTATATGAACCATAAAAGATCTAATGCAGAATAAGACTGTTTTCAGTGAAAACAATCGAAGCTAGTAGCCCAAGCATCAGGATATTGCAATATCCAGGTTGATCACAAATGCAATTCTCCAAAATTTTCTCCATTCAGTGCGGATATAACTAAAGGACACTAAATATTTAAGTGGAAGTTAAACAACCACCCACCAATATTGGTCCACTTAAGTTGGAATATGAATAACACGCTACATGGATATTACCATACATGTCTACATGTCCTGTGCATAAGCAGATCCATCAAGTAGCCGTAGCTCGCTCGGTCGGTTCTCCAGCTGCGGAAGCCGCCGGTCTTGCATTCGAGCGCAGCTCAACACAAGATTTCCCACCGGGAACAGTAGGTTCCCTAAATAATTTCATTGTCTCTCACGCGTGAAGCCACAAAAGGAATACGACGCGTCTGTCGCCTACGGAGCCATGGATAAATCCGGTGATCTCACGAAGGACGCGGTCTAATAATCTGAATGTAGTTGTAGGTTTGCTTGTGTACTCGTGGTGTGTGTATGGCGTGCGTGGGTTGGGTTGGTGTGAGTTATACATGAGCAGATACTACAGCTGTATCCAGATGAGAGACGTCAAAAAAAAAAGCAGATCCATCAAGTTACTTGTGTATGGGGATGACATGACGTTGCCTCTTTCCTCGTTAGCAGAGCAAAGTTGGCTGATCTTCCAGATGTTTCAGCTCTGCGGAAGCGTAGAATTGTAGCAAATTCATCAAATTTTCTTAACTTCTATGAACAGAAAATTAAGGTCGCTTGGTGGTACTTCTCTTAATTATTAGGGTCTTCAATTCGGCTTCCTTTATCCACCTGAGGAAAGAACGTAGAACTCAGCAAAATTTAAAAACACATTCAAAAAGCTATGTGGTTACCTAATCAAGAAGCAACCAAGGTTAACAAGGTTTTTATAGTTAGCTCAGAGGATTTTAGCTACTCATACTAAAAATTGCCAACCATCCACGATCATTGAAACCACATGCTTACTTCTGTCATCTTCAGAGCAAAGGTGCTGGCAGCGTCTTCTAGGCCTTGGAAACAACAATATACCTGCTTGTTTATCTCGAATCTGAAGCCATGCTTGCTGATGTTCCAGACGTGTATGCTGTGGCAATGTGGCATCATAGAACTTGTTCGGCATTTGGTCGACCACGTTGCAGGCCAAAATTCATTTGAGGCAAATCCACAAATGAGAATAAAATTAGAGATGCATTGACGGAGAGACCAACGAAACGACAGCGATGGCCGGTGGCACAAGGGGAGTGCAAGCCGTAGCAACTAGCAGCTTGGTGGTACAGCAGCATGCTGGTCGATCGGCTCGTGCACTCAATGTGCCTGTAGATGGCACACTTGGTCGACGGCAGCGGCGCTGCCTGCTTGGTCACCGATGTGGAGTACACCATGGCATGGGTTGCCCCTCCACTGCTGGATTCTCTGGGTCGAAGTTATTGTCGACTTGTCGTGCGTTGTTCTTATCTCCGGTGCCGGTGCAACAAACACGACAACCACCAGTAGAGAAATGGCTTTTGAATCGAATCTTTAGTCCCGACCATTTTATGGCCCGGACTAAAACCATGACTAATCTCGGTTAGTCTCACCAACCGGGACTAAAGCCCCTCCCAACGGCTCTGGAGGCAGCTTTGCTGCCCGGTGACAGGTGAGGTTATGGTAGTCCCGGTTGGAGCTACCAACCGGGACTAAAGAGTTTGCCCCGGGTCTTGGCACCAACCACGACTATAGGTTGACCTTTAGTCTGGGTTCTAGATACAACCCGAGACTACAAGTTCCGGCATAAATAACACCTTTCTTCCTCCCCCAGCCCAAACCATTTGCAGCTCTCGGTTCTTGCTCGTTGCCGACGCGTCTTCTTCATCCTCTTCGGCCATCTGCGATTTTCATCTACTCCCCCTCCTTTTTTCCGTTGTAAAGGTTAGAAACTTCATTCTCTTATGATTCATCTATGTCATTTCTCATTTCATGGTCTAGAAAACGATGATTTGTGGTTTTTCTGGAATGGAAGACAAATAGTGATGTTTCTTGATTTGTATGCCATTTGAGCTAAAAATTGCTTGCTAGTTGCATAGTTGGATGAAGAAAGCTATAGTAGTTCATGAAAACTAGCTTCAATGCTTTGATTCCTAGTGTCAACAATGCATGGTGCCATAAATATTTACATATATTCATAAATTAAAAGTTTATATACTTGGTGAAAATGAGTTTAGAGAGTAGATGGCGACCTCTTCCGGTTCCTCAGGCTCACGTCAACCTAGGCGATTGAGGCCGAACCTCCCACTTGTTCCGTGCGGCAAGTGTAAGAAGAAGACTATGGAGGAGTACCGAGTGAGAAAGGAGGGTGAAAACAATGGTCGTATCTTCTACACATGTCCGGATCGTAACGTGAGTTGTTTATTTTGTCATGTTACTTATTTTATGGTTTGGAGCCATTGATCATGATGATTTTGGTTAATTAACGGTCTTCTCATTTATGTTGTTGTAATTTCAGTGGGATGGCGTAGGATCATGCAAGGGATGGTACTGGGAGAAAGCGTATGAGACTCGTGTTAAAGAGTATCTTGTGAAGCAGGAGGCATTAGCGATAGATGAGAGTGCAGGTGTGGATGATGATGTGGTAGGGAGCCAGCATAAGAAGGAGGTGACTATTTCACCTTACGAGGAGGCTGGCAGTGTGGATAATAAGGCAGTGAGCAAGGAGAAGAAGCCCATTGATGATCTGTCTGTTTTAGTTGGAATTGGTCGTGAAATCCTTTTTTTGTTGAAGTGCATTATAGGTTTATTACTGTGTTTAGTAATACTTGGGGTTGTGCACATTTGTATGTAGGATGGAATAAGATCATGTTTTTAGTGTAATCATGTTGAATGATGGAGACTATAATTTGGGATCTCTTTTGATGTGGTGTGTATGTGTCATGTATTGCAGATGAATCGACAATGGATGTACAACTCTGACCGCCGCTCCTCACAGTTCATGACGGGCATGCATGGTTTCCCAAGTAT
The DNA here is from genome assembly GCA_023333625.1 of Bothriochloa decipiens. Taxonomy (NCBI): domain Eukaryota; kingdom Viridiplantae; phylum Streptophyta; class Magnoliopsida; order Poales; family Poaceae; genus Bothriochloa; species Bothriochloa decipiens. The sequence continues at coordinate 18,712,925 of CM041641.1, read as the reverse complement.
GGCCAAGACAAACATGCAGAATGGTTTTATGTCATGCCCATGTGTCACATGTAGGAATGAGAGGGATTATTCTCGCTCAAGGGTCCTTCAAGAACACCTATTTCATGGGATTTCATGCCAAACTATATTTGTTGGACTAAGCACGGAGAACGCGGCGTTATGATGGAAAAAGACGAAGAAGAAGAAGGGGATGACAACAATATTATTCGTGGCTTTGCTGAATACATTGATGCCTTTGGTGACACCGCAATGGAAGAAGATGAAGAATGGTAGTAGCAGAAGATGAGACGCCCGACGAACTTGGTCAAGCCATCTGCGATGCACAGAGAGACAGTGAACTTGAAAAGGAGAAGAAAAAGTTTGACCACATGCTTGAGGATCACAAGACATTGTTATACCCGACATGTGAAGAGGGGCAAAAAAAGTTAGGTACCATACTAGAATTGCTAAAATGGAAGGTAAAGAATGGTGTCTCAGACAAGGGCTTTGGGGAGTTACTGAGTATCCAAAAGAAAATGCTTCCAAAGAATAATGAGTTGCCTGCCACGACATATGAAGCAAAATAAATCCTTTGCCCTCTGGGATTAGAAATCAAGAAGATAGATGTGTGCCCTAATGACTGCATCCTCTACCGCAGCAAGGAGTTAGAGACATGCCATGCATCGTGGTATAAGATCAGGCGAGATGACCCTGGTGTGGTTGAGGAGGACGACCCCAATGAACAATGTCCCAAAAAGAGAATCCCTGCTAAGGTGATGTGGTATGCTTCTATAATACCACACTTGAAATATTTGTTTAGAAACAAAGATCATGCAAAGTTGCTATGTTGGCACAAAGAAGACCGTAAGGTAGATAATATGATAAGACACCCCGCTGATGGGTCCCAGTGGCGAGCAATTGACAGAGTTCTCGGAGTTTGCAGAAGACGCAATAAACCTAAGGTTTGCTTTGAGTACAGACGGCATGAATCCTTTTGGGGAGCAGAGCAGTAGTCACAACACTTGGCTCGTAAATCTATGTATCTACAACCTTCCACCATGGTTGTGCATGAAGCGAAAGTTCATTATAATGCCAGTGCTCATCCAAGGACCAAAGCAACCTGGCAACAATATTGATGTGTACTTGAGGCCATTAGTTGATGAACTTCTGGAGTTATGGAAGATCGAAGGTGTATGTGTGTGGGATGAGTACAAACAGGAACACTTTAACCTACGAGTGTTGTTGTTCGTTACAATCAATGATTGGCCGGCTCTTAGTAATCTTTCAGGACAGTCGAACAAGGGGTATAATGCATGCACACATTGTTTTGATGACATTAGAGGTGTATTCTTGAAGAAATGTCGAAAGGTCGTGTACTTGGGCTACCGTCGTTTTCTTCCAATGACTCACGTCATAAGAAAGAAAGGCACGCATTACAAAGGTAAGGCAGATCATCGACCGAAGCCTACCAGTCGCAGTGGCAAGGATGTATTTGATATGGTGAAAGCTGTACATGTAGTATTTGGGAAGGGACCTGGCAGCGAGCCTGTTCCCAATGATGCTAACGGACACGCACCCATGTGGAAGAAGAAGTCCATATTTTGGGAGCTACCATACTAGGAAGTCCTAGAGGTACGCAGCACGATTGATGTGATGCACCTGATGAAGAATCTTTGTGTGAACCTGCTAGGCTTCATGGGTGTGTATGGGAACCCTAAGGACACACTAGAAGCACGACAGGACCTGCAACGTATGAATCAATGAGACAATCTGCATCCAGAGAAGACAAATGATGGGCACCATTACCTCAGACCTGCTAGCTACACTCTTAGAAAAGAAGAGAAGGAAATCATGTTTTAAGTCCTAAACAACATCAAGGTCCCATCTAGATACTCCTCGAATATAAAGGGTATAATAAATATTCAAGACAAAAAATTTATAAATCTGAAGTCTCATGACTACCACATGCTTATGACAGAATTTCTTCCTATTGCATTAAGAGGAATACTACCTCCAAATGTACGATTAACCATCATGAAGTTGTGTGCATTCCTCAATGCAATTTCTCAGAAGGCAATCAATCCATTGGATGTAGCTAACCTGTAGAAGGACGTGGTCCAATGTCTTGTCAGCTTTATGTTGGTGTCCTACCATCCTTCTTTGATATCATGACTCACCTTCTAGTTCACCTGGTCAAGGAGATTAGTATTCTTGGTCCCGTGTTCCTACACAACATGTTTCCCTTTGAGAGGTTCATGGGAGTACTGAAGAAATATGTTCGCAACCGTGCTCGCCCAGAAGGAAGCATCGCTAAGGGTTATGGAATAGAGGAGGTCATTGAGTTCTGCATTGATTTTATTCCTAACCTAGACCCTATTGGTGTTCCTGAATCACGGTATGAGGGAAGACTCAGTGGAAAGGGTACACTAGGGGGGAAACCATATAAAAGCATGGGGGACGATTCTTTCAAAAAAGAACACTACACTGTTCTGCAGCACTCCACTGTGGTGCACCCTTATATCGTCATGCACAAGAACACCCTACGATCCAAGAACCAAGGAAAGAGTGATGCATGGATTACAAAAAAGCACATGAATACTTTTAGCAATTGGTTGAGAAAATGATGCCAGGGTAACGAGAGTATTGATAAGTACTTGTACATGTTGGCTAGGCAACCATCCTGGAATGTCGCTACATTAAGGGGTATGAGATAAATGGCGATACATTTTACACGATAGCACAAGATAAAAGGAGCACCAATCAAAACAGTGGTGTATGCATAGATGCCATAGACCCATATGGGAAAAAGCAAAGATATTATGGCCGCATAGAGGAGATATGGGAACTTGACTATGGACCTACCTTAAGGTACCTTTGTTTCGATGCCAATGGGTGAAGTTGAACAGAACTGCGGTAAAAGTTGACCTAGACTACGAAATGATAACAGTGGACCTCAATAATCTTGGGTACATAGAAGAGCCATTTGTCTTAGCCAAGGATGTGAATCAGGTGTTCTATGTTAAGGACATGGCGAGCAAACCGAAGAATAAAGGGAAACAAAAAACGACGATGTTGAGCCGAAGCGCCACATAGTTCTTCCAGGGAAAAGAAATATTGTGGGAATCAAGGACAGGACTGACATGTCTGAATATCTAAAGGAACATGGATTCCCGCCCTTCACAGTGAAAAGTGATCCAAGTATCCTACTAAATGATGAGGACACTCCATGGTTATGGCGAGATCACACGATAGGGACATATGTTAGGAAGAAGTTTGTTGTTGTTCCCGCTTGATATTGTGGTGCATTAGAACTAAATTATCACATATATGTAACATTAATTCTGTTTCATAAGATTTTTATATCATATTGGATTTCACATTTGCTTGGCGGATTTCATTTGGCAAATCTATGATAAAAAACACAATGATCTACATTAATTAGATGTGGAAACTGATTTCTAGTTGGAAATCAACAGTTTCAATAATTTTTATTATTAGCTACATTTTTGCATGGTTGAAATTGTCATCATTAATTTGGACTATATTATATATTAGTAAATTGAGACAAAACGTTTATGTTACACCATTTTCTCGTGAACAATAATGCCAGACCAGATGTAGATTATGTTCCCCAAATTTTTTTTTGCTAATATTCCATTTACTCGGCAATTATCAGTTTTACGGGTATTTGTTATAAAAAAAGAGATGTTCGTTCTGGAGATTGGCGGGAAGCCGAAACTCATGCCCCTTTAATCCCGGGTGACACTATGGCCCGGGACTAAAGGTGGGCCGCGTTTTGGCGGCCCCCCAAAATTTACCTTTAGTGCCAGGTGGTGTCACAACCCGGGACTAAAGTGTACCTTTAGTCCCGGGTGGGAACACGACCCAAGACTAAAGTTCCTTGGTATATATCTCTTGCCCGCTGGCTCCTCTTCCTCATCCTCCACCGTGCCCCCAATTTGATTGATCTAACCCTATAACCGATCGACGACGACGCGCCGCCACCGACGCGCGCCGCCGACACCAAGCTCCGGCCGCGAGTCGCACTCCGACCACAACTCGCGCGCGGCCCCAACGCGCGCTCCGGCGCCCCGACTTGCACGCCGCCTGGCCCGCCTCGACCCACTCTGCCGCTCCTCGACGCCGCCACTCCTCTGCGCACCACGGCCGCTCTGCTCATCATCGACGGTCGCTCTCCGGCCCCGACACGCGCTCTGGCCCCGACTCGCTCGCGTCCCCGACTTGCTCTCTGGTGCCCCGACTCACGCGTTGCCCGGCCTGCCTCGACCCGCTCCACCGCTCCTCGACACCGCCGCTCCTCGGCGCCACAGCGGCCGTTCCGCTCATCGTCGACGATCGCTCCAACCCCGACCTGCGCGCGGCCCCGACGCGCGCTCCGACACCCCGACTCGAGCGCCGCCCGGCCCGCCTCGACGCCACCGCTCCTCGATGCCAACGCGGCCGCTCCGCTCATCATCGACGCTCACTCTGGCCCCGACCTGCGGCGCGCGGCCCCGACTCGCGCTCCGGCGCCCGGACTCGTGCTCCGTCCCAGTTTTGGCGGCGCGGCCCAGCACTCCGGCCCCAATCGTGCTCCGGGGCGACCCATTGACGTCGCTCAGGCCCCGACTCGTGCATAGCCCGGACCACCTCAACCCGCGCCGCCGCCGTACGTACGCTCGTCCTCGACGCCGCCACAACTTGACACCCTTGGTAGGGGTTTTGAGCATGGGTTTTCTTTGGTGGGATTGCTTTACACTCATTCATGATGCATTGTGGAGATCATATAATGACTAATATGTTGATGTTGGTGTGCCATGAATTAATCGGTATTTCAAATGCCTAACTGCCCTGAATAATTGTGTCATATACATATACACATATATATGTGTGTGTGTGTGTCTTCGACGGCATGTCATCGATCGATTCTCTATGTTTATAATGCAATCTTGATTATGTTTAAAATTATTATAGAGAGAGTTTCGATTATAAAGTGAGTTTTGTGTGACTTAATCTGCCCTACTCCTAATATTGATTGTTCTCCGTGCTATATCGCTAGCTAACTAATCCACGGTTTTCATTTATATATACAGTTCATAAGATATGGTGGATCTGAGGGGCAACTATAATGAGGAAGAATTGATGCAGTAGCTTATCTCAGACGGCGGACAATATGCACTCTCCCCCCTAACCAGAATGAAGCCACCGAACTGAAGGTCGCAGACGACCCCAATCAATACTTATTAGATTTTGAGGCACTAGAGCAAAGCCTTCATGAGGATCCAAATCGTGTGCAACAAAATGTTGAGGAGGTATAATATAAAAACATATGTATATAATTGTATGTATGGTATTAATATATGTAGCCCTCTAGACAAACGACTTCGACAGTAACAAGCGTCAAAAATGTCAGAGGTCCAACTAAACCGTGCAAGGGTCACTACTCAATCACAGTTATGGATGAGAATACCGGCGAACCGTTGAAGCCGGAAAAAAATGCAAAAGTTTATGTCAAACACTGTGGGGCTCTTGTTAGGTACAGGCTGTCGATCGACACCCGTGAATGGAAAAAGAGGAAGGATGTCCCGTCTCATATAACTTATGTTTCTGAGATGGATAAGGAGCTTCTTTGGAAAGAAGTTATTGCACATTTCACTCTCCCTCGGTCTTACGAAGCAACAAACAAACTTAGCTAGAGCCTGGACACGTAAGAAGATGGCAGATCTATTCCGAAGCTGGAAGAACGACCTATTTGCCAAATTTGTCGAGAAGAATGTAACTCTGGATTTCAGTCCAGATTTGAAATATGAAAGGTTGAAGGAAGAATGGCCAGATTTTGTTGAGTAAAAGACCTCGGAATACCATGCAGAAGTATCAAGAAGAAACCAGCAGAATGCGTAAAAAAAGAATATCATCATAGGACTGGATCAGGTGGCTTCAGAAGTGTCATTCCTAAGTGGGATAAAATGGAAGAAGAATGTCTTGCTAATGGGGTTGCTCCGCAACCACTTGATTGGACCACCCGTTGAAAGCAATGGTTTTACGGACATGGGGGAAAACTCGACCCACAGACAGGGCAGTGCTCTATACTGGGGCACTCACACCCGTAGCGGAAAAACTTATTGAGATGATAAATGTTGTTGCACGTGGTGAGTTTAAGGCCAACCGAGAGAAGGATGAGCTTACCGAGGCCCTCCAAAATCCTGAGCACCCTGGGCGAACACGAGGCCTAGGTATGGTTTCATGGAAGCTCGCCTTCCCACAGGACGCTAATACCTACAGAAGCCCAGATTGGTTAAAGGCAAAGTACATGCGAGAAGACCAGATCAAAGCAGTTTAAGAGCCTATTTCAGGATTTCTTGTTGATCATGTCGCGGCACCCACCGGCGAGTTCTACTATGACCCTAACCTAGTCTTACCTAGCTAGTAGCAGTGACACGACGGTGAGTCAACGGTAGGACGACGATAGAGCGTGTGCAATCCCCCAAGAACAAAGTTTCATGTGATACACTTATAATTATTATTTCATGCATGCATGGATCGATGTAAACTAAAACATTAGTTAAACTTTTATGTGTATATATATTAGTTTCTTATTCGTGTATAAAATGCTCGAAAGAACGAATATTAGATTATTATACTTAGAATTCATACACAAATAACTAATTTGAAATAAATATGAATGCAATTAAAAATATACCAAAATAGAAAAAAGTCAAACCAATTTATCCCGGTTGTTATCACAAACCGGGACTGAAAAGGCATGCCCCGAGGCATGTCTCGAGATGCCTATTTGTTCTGGTTGGTGACACCAACCAGGACTAAATGTTGTCTTTTAATCCTGGTTTGCGAAACCGGGACTAAAAGGGAACCTTTAGTCTCATTTGGATAATCCTGATTGGGTAACCAAGACAAGAGGAGGTTTCTAACCTGGAACTATAAGTTATATCTCTACCAGTGAACTGCGATAGATTTACCGCATGATGAAGGTCTGCCAAGAGATCATCATATGCGTGGTTGCCAGCAACGATGCTGCCATATAGGCTGAACCAAGTGTGGACGCGACGCGCTAGGGCTGTGTCCAGCCGTCGCTCAGGTGTCCTCTCGGCCACCAACGCGGCTGCGTCGCCGTTCCCAGTGCCCTCCGGTGGTATTGCGCTTCCAACCGTGGTCTCCTTTTTCTGGACCTTGCACCTCGTAGTCGTAGATGAGATCTTATCATGCTTATAAGTTGTAGACAGATATGACTGAAGTTTCCACAAGCAAATGGATCGGAATAGGAAACTAGCGTACGGGTACCGGTTGGCGGGTGCAAAAATCATCGGTGAAAAAGAAAGTGAGAGGGCAACAAATACTTGGCAGGAGCGCAAATAAATCTTACATCTTACGGGATGGCTCATATATTAGGAGACAATGGTGGCTCACGTGTTAGGAGGCAATGAGGTTTAACATCCCTTAGATCAAGACCTCAAATTATATCTAGCGGTTAAAATATGAGTTGGGTAGGAATTCTCAGGTAATATGTATTTTTTATTTTCTTCGCTCTTTTATAGTAACTAGCAGAGATGCACATGCGTCACATACGTGTCTTTAAAACATATTTTTCTTGTAATAGATGAATTATCAAAAAAATGAGAAGTCAGTGGAAACAAGTTCAAGGTCCATGCCCAAAGTCTACGATGGAATAGCAATATATGGACTTAGTAATTTAATTTTCTCATTACTGATTTAAAAGAATTATGACTATAGCAAACTTTAGATAGCTAATAATAAAACACAACAACTTGTATTAGTAATTGAATTTGTTCATTACTGATTTAAAAGAACTATCTAGTATGATATGTTGTAGCAGACTTTAGATAGCTAATAAGAAAGCACACAACAGTGTACTACTCACCTTACAAAAGTCATAATCTTTATTTTTTTGGCCTCATCGACTATTTTGGATACACCAGTGAGTCAACGTGAGCCACTGTATTCGGTTGACCATGGGTTAATAGTCATCGATATCTGACTGCACTCTTTTTGATCACCGTTTATCTGGATAGAAGCTGAGCCACTATGTTACATCGACCATGGGTTAACGGTTATCGCTGGCTAACTGCTCTCCTTTTGATCACCATTGATCTTGTTCTATTTCACATTGCAATATATTTTATTACACAATTATAGTATAGACATAATAATAATAATAATAATAATAATAATAATAATAATAATAATAATAATAATAATA
>CM041641.1:18681116-18704700 GCA_023333625.1 Bothriochloa decipiens | reverse complement strand
TAATAATAATAATAATAATAATAATAATAATAATAATAATAATAATATTGTAGTAACATAATTATAAATTGAACCTGTTTGCTTCGCTATCAGCACGCAAGGTTTAGGTTGTTTTCTGCATTCAAGAGCGAAAATAGATTAGTCCATAGAAATAGGCATAGCTGAAAGAGCATGGATCATAAATTTTGTTAAGTTTTATATACTTGCATTAATTAATCTTCTATTGTGTCAGGCAGAGTTGTAGGTTTGTAGGCGTCCACGACGGCAACCAATCTGGTTCTGAATCCGCGTTCACCGGTGAGTGCCGCGGTGGAAGCAGGGACCACGACGACAGCTTCGAGCAAGGATCCGAGGCTGTTGCATACAACGGCGGCAACCACAGGTGGATAGCTTCGAGCAAGGATCCAAGCCACTTGCATGCAAGGCAAAGGCCACGACATGATTTATTGTTTTTGGTGAGGAGTTCTAGTCCAGGCAAGAATAGGTTAGCATAAAAGGCCAAGGCTGTGGCATGATTTTGTTTTAGTTGTGGAGTTTGACTCCAGGCAGGATTACACGTTGGCATGATTTCTAGGCCAGTACAGTTTTAGTCCAGGCAAGATTACATGGCGTGGTTTCTAGTTTTGGCTGGGCCCACTATGAGCGGGTACGTTAATTTCGGGTGAACACATAAATCTGAGGCTATGGAATTTTGAACTAAAAAACGTAAATAAATCTTACATCTTACGAGGTAATCCACGTGTTAGAAAACAGAGAGATCTAATATCCTTTAGATCAATATTTTAAATTATATCTAATGACTTAAACATAGCATGGGTATGAATTCTCAGGCAACGTGTATTTTTTAATTTCTTCGTTCTTAAAGTATAGATAGAATTTTATAGTAACTAGCAAATTTGCCCGTGCGTTGCTACGGGTAAAAAAATTATAATATATTTTATTTATTATTTCTCTCAATACTCATCATACCTGTTTTATTAGGGTCTTTAGGTATTCCTAGAATTTTTTTTTCATAACTGATCTTAGTGCCATTGTGTGTGGGTTATGATAATAACACCATTGCCATTAAAAGTATTGCAACTACACGTCTATATTAGTCTTTGGTCTTTGTATAATTGAGAAAAACTATTAACCATTCATGTAAAATGATAGCGACGGTACATATCTATTTATATTTTATATTTGTTTAATTTATACGTAGGGTTCTCCAAGGCGATTGAATATTTGGTTTATGCGCTATACTTCGGTTCTTTGTTTTTCTATAATTTGTTGTATTCTAGTTATATTTTGTTTTGGTTGCATATTTGTATACCCGTGCCTCATCCTTTTAACTCTTTCCTTCTCTTTTTTTTCCGTTTTTCTTCCTTGGCATTCATCATAGTGCGTTATTTGTATTGTTTGACTCGGTAGATTATAGTAAGAATAGTGCGATATATTTAATGAGTGCAATAGATAAAATAAAAGCAATATTAAATTAATTTTACCTATAGATGCAATTCGTTTTAGGTTTTGAAGTGCCTCTATGCCACCTCCACCATGTACATCATGAAGAGTATCAATCCTAGCATCTTCGTGATGTAAAGTATCGTCTTCCGTCAGTTGTGCTCGCTCCGTGATGGTAGATCCAGGTGTTGTTCCGGTAGGATATCGCTGCGTCACATCTGTGCCAAGGACATGGCGGCGGGGCCTGCTTGTTGGCCGGCGCTGGCCTCATCTGGCCGGCGCTGGCCTCATCTCGCGTCGGGGGGAGGGGGGAGGTGGGGGACTCGCCCTTTACTCCGCTAGAGCGCGTCATTCATATCCATGATGTAATAATTATTGTCACTTGCTATTTTGATATTTGTTGATTTTGCTCTCTCTAGGCCCATTTAATTATAGACTTGCAGGAGTATTGTATACAATCCTATTAAACTTTAAAAAAATCTATATCTACATAATTTTACAAGTTCTATATCTTAACCCATATCCACAAAAACAAATGGATTGAAATTATTCATACCCCTATGTTCTCCATATCTACGATATTCAGATTTAGAGGAGCGTACAATTTTTGACACGAATTTGACCTCTAAAATAAATTATCACATATAGACTGAAATTAATATTAATTATTATAATTAGTTTATTTGAGGGCCGGTTTATTATACATTGTTGCATGAGGCCCAGTTGTATAAAAGGCGTGGTAGGTTTCTCGTTTTTTAGCGTGGTTGTACGCCTGGCTGCTCTTTTTTTTTTCCGATTTGCTTTCCTTTTCCTTTTCGATTTGATTTTCTTCTTTGTCGTTTGGAGCACGGCTTGGCGATATAGTAATAGAATAGATTTTAGAATTTTTAATATACATTTTGCTAGCAAAAGCTACCTCCGAAAAGTTGAAAATTTTATAATTTAGGATTATATCTAGAAAAAATAAAATGTAACAGGGTTTTGTAACTCTTATAAGAGAAAAAAAATATAATTTATGATTATATCTAAAAAATAAAATATAACTAGGTTTTATAACGAGAGAACTCAATTCTATCTCTCTTGACGCAGCCATCCTTCTATCTCCATTATCATTTACAATTAAAATTTACCAGCACAAAAATTATAACAAGACACATCATTTATTCTTTAAAATTTACCAGCACAAGAATTATAACAACAAGACACTATCATTTATTCTACCATATTTATAATCCACTTCATATCCACAGCAAGAAATCCTCTATTATGACACAAATAATGCCACTCGCATATAATGTATGCACTTATAGAGATAAACGATGTAGCATTCACAACATAAACAGAACACACAGTACAAGGATCAAGTTTACATACATACAAACAACACACAAAAAGTGGAAACTATCCCCGTCACACGAGCGGTCGTGGTTAAGGGTAGTAGTAGGGACACTTATTCATGGGTTCATCTTATTATCTACGGAACACCTGTGACAGCAACACAGCTAGCGGCGCGGACAGATTAGTGCTGTCCGGGCAGCTTCTCCTTGATCTTGTCCATGATGCCTTTCTTCTCGCCGGTGCCCTCCATACCGTAGGTTCCACCGGTTCCTGCCATGTGTCCCTGCTGCCCGTAGGCGCCGCCGGTCGCCGTGGCGTGCTGCTGGTTGTCCTTGTGCCCTCCGGGCATCTTCTCCTTGATCTTTTCTTTGATTCCCTTCTTCCTCCTTCCGCCCATGCCATCGTCCTCGGACTTTTCACACAAAACCATATAAGTAGCATAAAGCAGCGTATAGAATATAAAAAGAAAAAAAATGTCCCAAGTAATTACCGAGCTGGAGCTGGAGCTGCCGGAGCGATGCAGGATGCCGCCGGTCTTGTGCTCCTCCCTCGCCGGCTGGAACTGCCCGCCACCCATGCCAGCGCCGCCGTGCTGGCCCATGACGCCGGTCCCGGTCCCGGTTCCTGTACCGTACCCCATGCCGCCGGTTCCGGTGGTGCCGTGCTCGACGCCGCCGCTTGGGTTACCGTACTGGTCGACGCGGCCAGTGGTGCCGTGGCCGTGCTGCCCTTGCTGACCGTACTCCATTCTGCACACGGCCGGCTTGGTGGTGGTTTCTCTCAGAAAGATGCTCTCTAAGGTAAGCTAGAGCTGTGCGTGCTTGCTTGTGTGCTCGTCGTGTTTATTTTCTCTGTGGCTCGATCGCCGGTGGTGAAGTAGGTGAAGACCGGCGCCGCCATTTATAGGAGACGGGACGGCGAACGGATTAGGATCCGGGCGCCACGGTAGGGGGGTACGTGGGCATGCACCAGTGGATTGGAAGCCAGGGAGGGAACAGCACGTAGTACACGTACACGGCGGGACGTGTGCAGGGCAAAATGGTCGGCTGTCGCGTCGGTGGCGCCATGTCGCCACGTCTCGGTTCTTCTCGAAAGATGGCTACGCGCGCAAATGCAATTGAGCTGGAGTTTACCGGTGCTCATCCATCATCATTCATTGCAGGCCGTCGGTTAGGATGATTTTTTCTTTTTATGTCGGTCATTCGGGTCCGCCCTACGTGTAGGCGCAGCAGAAAAGTATCACTTTAACTAGTTTTAAAAAATACTTATTAATAATATTTTTATTATAAAAACAGATCAAGTGATCTATCTAATGATACTACTCCAAATTATAAAAGAAGTCATTTTAGACAATAAATACGGTATTTTTTTACCAAATCTGCGGGAAACCCCACGTACTATTTTTTTTATTTCAATTGAATGAAAGAATGTTTATGTAAAAAAAAAAGGAAACTAAGAGCAGCTAAACAAAAGAGAAAAGCAACAAGAAAGTACAAGGCATCTAGACCCAAAAACAGAAAAAAGAAAAAACATTATAGGTGACTGTCTCTCCAATTACTGAGTAAAGCGCTCTTGGAAGGCTTGGCCTTAATGCACACCAGCCTAAGCTTCTCCATGAATAAACCTTCCGAACATCAAAACTTCTTTGCCTATTATCGAAGATGATCTTGTTTCTGATGTTCCAGATTGCCTAGCAGGCTACTATTAATCTCTCTCTGAAAATTGAGCTTCCAAAATCAATTCTGCATGTCAGAGGGTCAAGGTTCAGATTCCAGGCAATTTGAAAACATGTTTCTTCACAATCCAAATCACAGAGAACACAACAATACTAATCAAGATGCATGTTCTTCTTCTTGAGAATGTTTCTGGTATTCAACATGTCTCTCAATAGCAGCCAGAAAAAGAATTTTTGGTTACCTAAGTTGCTTGACGTCCAAAGCCATTTGAAGAGAGGTGATGCAGGTATGACACCAATCAGATTGTTGTACCCCTTCTTGCTACTATATCTCGAAGAGCCCTAGCAGTATGTCCAAGTTTCCAACTCTTGCTCACTCCAAGATCTATAAAAATATGGTCTTTAAAACACAATAATTTTGACTTTATATTTCTATAAAAATATTTATTGAAAGTGATATATTTATGAGAGTATATTTGAAAACAAATTTATTTACAAGGTTTTGGCATTTCCAACCTCAAACAACTTGAAAGAGAAAGTAGCATGCACGGGCAGCGTATACATGCATTTTTTTAGGAGAGGAACGTTTTTAGAAATAAGTATTTATATATCGGAATAAGCTTATTCCTCGTATCCGCCGTTTGTGCCAGATTTCCACAGGAACGATGGGACTGTTCCTCTTCTCAACATACCTCTTGCTCTTCTACCGCCTGACCCAAAGACACGTCTTACATACCGGCAAAGGGCAACCCTTTGAGTCCACGAAATTAATAAAATTCTCAACAAACTCACAATTTAATAAGAAAGTAGGGATTGAGAATGAGTGGCACAGTGCAGGTAGGGGATGGGATTGCTGATATAGGTCCTCCATTAACAGCTAGGGCTGTGTTGGTTCTGCTAGCATCCTATGGCACATCATCATTAGGTAATTCAGACCAAAAACGCAATGCTTACTGATCCAAAACTTGATCACTACAGTATAATGCTCAAAAGTTTGACATCATTAACGCAGTGGTATGTTCCGTTCTTGTGGACTCCTCAACAGTTGCACTATTCAAGCCTTCAACAATTGAGTATATTCAAGCTTCCCGTGGATCTTGCAGTTGCTACTTATGTTTCTTTTCTCATATAAGTCATGCAGATATCTTTGCTTTAACTACATTTTTCTGGATTAGGGATGCATGTATTTTGGGAAGCCGTAAAAGTAACTCCATGCTTTGTTTCCTGCGCCGGAATTGTTTGTTTCCTGCGATGGAATTGTTTCAGTGAACTCCTAGAGGTAGGGAAGCAAAGAAAATGAAAGGAAAATGAAACAAATGTGGGTCGAATCCAGGCCCGCACGATCAAAGCCCGAAGGCGTCACAGCGAGCAGACATGCAGACCAGCTGATGCTCTGCTCTCCGTCCACACTACCATGCTTCCTTCCTCTTTCTCACAAGAGCATCGGCTTATTGTGCACGGCTTCTCTCATCCTAGTCCTGAAAAGCTTTAGAAAACGAATGATTTTTTAAAAAAAAAAAAACTTTTTTGATGAAAGATCAAAACATGGAAGGGATGATCATCAGTTGATCAGATAATTGTAGTCTGATTTTTCGAGTCAACACGACTATGCGTTTCTGCGAAGGATTATCCTCACATCAACTGAGGCAAAAATTTGTATTCCATTTTACACAAGGGAGGAAACAAAAAAAGAACTGCAAGAGCAAAATCAATCGAGGATATTTCAACAAAGAATAAAGAAGCTTAGAAAATCGCTTGATCAGGCAGAGAGGCTCAGAAGGATCCATTGGTTATTCTCAATCAGCAGGGCGGAAACCCGTCCCTCAGAAAATCCCTTATCATGACGCATCACAGCCTCCAAACAGCAAGGTCCAAGCCGCGGCAAAGCAAACAAAAAATGCAAGTGAAAACAATCCATCGCGAAACGTACACGACGGCATCAAACCGGAACCGGAAAGCGATGAGAACTGGATGCGCGATTTGCGGGTGACGGCTGCGCAGCTGAAAACAAACAACAGGGAGGCGGCGGAGGCCGGAGGAGGGAGATGAGAAGTGAGCCTCGCGAAGAAACAGGGTATATATAGCAAGGATGGTGTGGGCTAGGGTTATTCCGTGACTCGATGTGTTTGGGCCTCCGTGGACACTTCGATGAAATCAACAGAGTAGGCCTATAGTTTTCCCGTCCCCATTTGAGGTAGCGGCTGGCCCAATTTTCTGTGGTGGGGTACTGGGATGTGACGTTTTATTCGGCTCTTGGCTACCAAGTTTCCGTTGTACTAGTACTAAATTCAAAAAAAAAAGGTTTCGGTTGTACTGTGTAATTGTAAAAAAAATCCTTATACCACTTTTCAAAAGAAACTCTTAAAAATCATAGAGTTTCCAGCTCGCCAAAAAGTATTGGAAAAAATAAATAAAAACATTCCCAATAGCTTCTAATAGTTCACCTCTAAGGAATTTTATACTATTCTCTCTTATACATTTGCATTTGCATCAGGATCCCTTTCCTACTCTTTTATTCTTTTTCATGCTATTCCACGTTAGATCGGCAGACAAATACACATGTGGAAGGTCCGCTGACCCGTGCATTCGGTGACTTTGGTAGAATTGAGAACTTTTGGTGATGAGTTTTTTCTAGAACTTTTGCCAGCTGTTTTGTCTAAAATTTAAATAAAACTAGGTGAATTTCTCGCGCGTTGCTGCGGGAATTT
Organism: Bothriochloa decipiens; assembly: GCA_023333625.1. NCBI lineage: Eukaryota > Viridiplantae > Streptophyta > Magnoliopsida > Poales > Poaceae > Bothriochloa > Bothriochloa decipiens. The sequence continues at coordinate 18,697,536 of CM041641.1, read as the reverse complement.
AATAAATAAATAACTAATGCGGTATAGTATGCTTGGCTGATACTAATGTGGTATGGTATGCTTGGCTGATACATATTTTATTTGTAACAATTCATGATAGTAGAGGTAACATGAGCAATAAGAATATAAGAATGAGTTATTAGTAATGATACATGTTGTGGGATGCTGCTACCTGTAGCGGTGGTGAAAGATGAGGCTGAAGGAGAATTTAATGGAGCCTGGTGCATGGCGCCACAATTGGAAAAGGAAACAATAATTATTTATCACCCTATTCAATGGAATGGAATGATAATCACCCTATTCAATGGAATGGAATGGTAAATGGACTGTTACTTGATGCTGCGTTTTGATGTTTGATTTCTTTTGTAGTGGCTGATGACGTGGCTCACTGTGGTGTTAGATAGGACTTGTAGTGGGTATGAACTATATAGTATATATAGATTAGTAAAGTATATGTCCTGTAAACAAAAAAGTAAAAGGACCCTTCCTATCTTTTTTTTATTTATTTCTAAACTCTAACTCGCAGACCCCCCATCACAGATAGCTGAACTATAGTCTATACAGACGTCGCCTGATGCGTCGCCGGCCGATTCCTTCAAATATATTGTATTTAAACCCAAAACAGTCAATGGAGAAGCACACTTCAATTCATTCTTGAACAGAACGAACCATTTTTACTGCAAAAATTAAGAGACGCTGCTCTTTGGAGCAGCACCCAGAAGTATATTACAATACGGTCTCAGCAGAGAAAAGCTGTATCAAAATTCACAACAGAAAGAAGGCTTCATGCCGTACAACACAACGAGCCACTCACTGCCTTTCAGTCTGAATGGAGACGAAAACATGTAAACAAAGCAATCGTACCCATCATGTAATAACAATAAAAAGAGCGTATCCACTGCCGTATGCTCTCACCCTGCAGGGTCTGAGAAAGAAAAAATAGCCAACAGCCACCCCTGCACAAATATGCAGAGGCTGAAGCTTGAACCTCTTGGTCACAGGCGGTAAAGCTCTACCGCTTACACCAGCGCCACCCTTCTCCCATCATGTAATAACAATAATGGAAAGGAAACCTTTCATTAGCATAGCAGCACGAACTTTTTACATCACTTCCTCGTACAACGGCGATGCTCAAGCAGGAACCAAACAACACTCAGATGGGCAGCATATAGTGCCATCATCATTTGTTGTTAGTTAGCCCCACAAGGAAAAATGCATCAAACACTAAAAACATTTATAGTTACAAGGCGCCTGAACAATGATAAAGTTTATAGGGCTATACTAGTTTTTCCCAGGCCACCAAAGAATGAATTTTGCAACATCTGAACAATAATTACAACCATTAGCTAAAATTATGACAAAATTGCTTCCTTCCTTTTCTCGTATAATGTACACACATGTATCGAGAAAAAGGGCAGAAATTAACTAAAATGTTGGCCTATATATACACCTAACATTGGAGTCAGACAATCCTCATTGAACCTCCGCAAATTTGTAAATTATTAGACACTGCTGAGTCCTGAAGCACCTCCAAAACTGAAATCAATAAGTCTCGTGTCAACAAACAACCACCAAAGAAGAGCGACAAAGGATTTCTTTACAGACAGAAAAACTAAAGTCCCATGTCAACAATCAACCACCAAAGAAGAGCGACAAAGGATTTCTTTAGACAGAAAAACTAAAATAAACTTCTGTTTGTGCCATTGTTCCTCACAATTGTCTTAGCATGAATCCTATGGTTGGTGACTACGACTTGGGCAACTCGTTGAAAGTAAGCAAGATATAATGCAACGAGCCAACAAACAAATATGAAAAAGGAAAGTTTAGACTAAGCACTGCAGTTCATGAGTTTTTTTTTCTCGAAGACGTGTGCCCTATCCTCACATGATCTTTCGTGGAAAGGAACTTATCATCCTTCACCACCTAATTTACTTCACTCATATCTAGAACATAAACACGAACTGAGTACTTGCAAACCTCGACTGAAATGAAGCGCAAGTGATAAACACTATAGAACAAGCCAATGGTAGAATCTTGCCTGTCAGAACCTTCTCCGCAAGGCCAATAGAAGGTGGGAGACTTTAGGACAAGAGTGCTGACCTAAGCTTACACCGGCACCCTGGAAAGAAAACTGAGACTGTGCCCTCAAACTGCATCCAAGGAATACAAATCTGTTAGAAATGGAATTAATCTGAAGGAGACTACCTCTAGGAAAGGATATTTGCTTAGTGCATGATAACACAAATATTCTGTAGAAAAGCATTTCTGACATTTCATGTCAATTGTAAACAAACACAAAATGAGAGCCACTTGAGAGATTAGGACTGTAAAACAGGGCAATATTCCAAAGAACATAATATAACTGCACAAATATTTCTTACCGCTTCGGCTGATGTATATTAGATTCCCATTGAGGACTTGGATTTGATCACTCACAAGACACCAAAACTGAGAATGTTGGATTTAACAATTAAAATTTGCAGGCTAATTCTTGGTAAGAATCCTCTTTGCCAATTTGGCACTAGTCAAAACCATCATGTACAAGAAATCTTTCGGGGCAACAAAAGTAGCAATATGACTTGGTAAAGAAACCCATTTTGGCAGTTTAGCGCTGGTCAAAATTGATCACCCACCGTGCAACCAAGAGAAAGCAATGCGAATCCTTTCCGTTCACAACCGGTTACTCTCTAAACTTGTTTACTTCCACATCCAGATTGGAAGAGGTACCAATGTATATCACAAATGCCAAAGCAACATTGCCATCATAAATCTCTACTCAGAGAGACTATACTTGTTAGATTATTTACCACTTTCATGGTTGATAGCCTCCAACAAATGACGAATCAGTTGTAGCAATCCCTTCACATTATGAAAACTGAAATCAAGTACGTCCCTTACAAGAGCGACTTCATCGACCTGATTCTTTCCAATACCAGAAAGATAAGCTGAAAATGAAGTTTGCGATTTTCTGGCTCCCTCGAATGCATTATTTATGTCCTCTGCCTGTAAAAAGAAAAGAACATTCAGGAACTGGGTACTTACTCGCAGGTCACAGTATGAAGATACATTTAGCTCTGTTGTGTGCACCATTTCATGAAAATGTGAAATTATAACAAGCTTGTCATACACAATCAAGGACCAATGGTTGTTGATTATCTATGAGGAATAAATACTTAGTGAACACTTGAATGAATAAAAGAGTATTCAACAAACAGATTGAAGATTTTGCTAACACGGTACAGCAGAAATTGATAGCTAGAGCAGTATTTTGAAGTCGCTTTCTTGTGACTGAGGTTATAAATCTGAACCAGACGTGCATCACTGATAGGTGGGGGGGCATCTGAAGGTGAGATGTACTAGAAGTGCAAACAAAAACTACAAAACAGAGGCCGATTATGCTCAATGTATGAGGAAGTTTGCTACCCAAACTGTTGAAATTCCATGGCCTTATTACCCTAACCTCTAATATAATGAAAAAGGGCAGGAAGTGCCTCCACAGATGACAAACAGGACATGAAGAACTGTGTATGCAAACAATTGTGTTTGTGCAGTACCTACAGGGGAGGTTGTATTGGAGCATTATTCTAAAAACAAGATGTGTAATAATTTCCATAATTACACATCAGAAGAAGCTTCTGTGATATCATTTATATATTAGTGGGAGAGAAGTTGCCAGATAGTTTTCATTTTAACTTACATAAGAAAGCAATCCCATCAAGTGATGATTGTTCCGAGATATGGGGTTGCTAGCAATCTGAGGAGAGTATGCACCCCTTGCAGAAACAGCCTTAGCAACTGTGCTCTGGCTATTTAAATTGTCGATGTCTGAAGCAGAAGATGATGGAGACTCCACTAAAAAAAAGAACAGGAGAATTTTACAATCAGAACTTTAATCAAGATAAACTTAATTGCACTGATATCATTCTAAATGAAATGAAGGCTTGCATTCTTTCATGCATCTGAAAGGTAGATTAGGCATTTACCTCTCTGAGCAAGAAATGCATTGAAAATTTGATGCAAGATTTACCAAATTTGTGCAATGTTGAAATGCTAGAATGAAAACTTCTTTTTTACTTCATAACAATGCTAAACTGTTGCAGATGAACATAATATAGTACAAATCAGATCCTTCAGAATTGCAACATCCCCGATTTCTTAGGTTTAATTGAACAATTCATCATTCTAAATCCAGCTTAGTTTGAGAATGGATCTGACCCGTTGCAGATGAAAAGGAAAATAAGATCAACCCATCCTAAAGGACATTCCTCAAAGGCTCAAACAAAATAGGCTGTAATGACCTGGCTTGCTACAATCAAATTGAGATACATGAGCCAAAGCATATTTCAAAACAAAAACCTGGAGCAACCATCAAAGATGCTGCCTGCAATGCATGCCTATCTTTAATTACACCAGGGCTTTTAAAGAAAGCAGCCTTCATATATGCCACTTCCACACATTTATATGCCAAAGCAGCATTCGCCATTTTCTTGAGTCGCTCAAATTCGTGAGCGCAGAATCTGTTGAATACAACAAAAACAAAGGAAGACATTAGTTAATCATGCAACGCAAGTACCAAATGACAGGACACATTAGAGTATTATGTAACTTAAATTAGGAAATGTTATCACCAAAGGCTTACAAAGGATGAAAGTTCGGATATACTGAATTTATAACCGCATAAAGCCATAAACAAACATCTATTTTCTTTTTAGAGATCATCCAGGAGAAACTAGGAAACTTTTACTAATAAATATGCATCTAACATGCATCCACACCATCAAACAATTAATCTAGGCTCTCTTTGTAGAGAATCATCATTTATAAAATGATCATTAACCAATATAATCAATTTTCCTTACAAGAAATAAAAAATGCTGTTGAAACTTGGTATAATAGACACAATCACACAAATCACATAAAAGAACGATAAATCAACTGCTGTCTAGATCTTAAAAAAATAAAACCATAAGGATGTTTCTTACCCACAGAGGTTTCCTGTTTCAGAATACAGTTTCATAGCTTGTACAGAATCCCCTTGTTTCGAGCTATCAACATTTGGAGCCTCCCACAGAGAAGCAACATGGAGAAATTTCAGACCTGCTTCAAAGCACATGCTTGTACTTTCAAAGTCATCCCCTTTTTCCTGCAACAAGAGAGGATTTGAATGGGAACAACAGTAAAAATATAAGAAATATTTTGAGCAAACGAACCTTAAGACGTTTAGACAAGTGCTTCAAATCTCGAGCTTCCTTCAGTAGAACAGATGCACTTGTTAGATTTGAAGCATCACCATTAAGAGTTACTTGCTTCCTAGTTTCCAAATTTTTGATAACAACCTTTTCTATTTGCTTTGCCTTGTAAGAGGCATCACCATTTGATGCATTGTTTAAGGATGGCCGCTGCTTGCTTCCTTTGACTGCAGATGGATTTGTTTTCTGGTCCTTATGTGGCATATTCCCTTTATCAGGCTTAATATTCCCATAAGTCAAGTTTGCATGGTCACCTTGGTTTGAACCAAAATGGGGCGGTGTTTTCCCATTCTGACGACCTGTTGGTTGCTTGTGACCATGGTTGTCATGTGATGAAAGGACATCTGGATTGACTTTGTGTTCAGGATTCAACTGGACATTTCTAATACCAAGTCCAGAACCTTTGTTTATAAGGCATGCATTCATCATGTCTTGTTTATCTTTCAGTAAGTCCCTATCCTTCTGATTATGATAACCCATATCTCCGTTAAAGCAACCAGAACCACGAGCCTTAGCTTTATCACAATCAGACCCAAGGTCATAGTTTCTGTTGGAGCATGAAGAACCTTTCTTCCCAGACTCCTGAGACTGCACATTTTCTGTAACTGTCGATGAAGAGCTTCTATGTCGGCCCAAAGGATTCTTGTCAGAACATCTTGAGGGTGAGGAAGAAACTGACTCTACAGGAGAAGCCCTCGTTTCCTGAAAATCAGCTTTATACTTGTGGGAGTTAGGCATCTTGGATGAACTTGAAGTTGCAGCTGTAGATGTTTGTGCATGAACAATTTTCCTCTTTGTGGTGCCTTCTGAGACTGATGGATGCTGGAAACAGGTATTTTCCTGAAGTTGCTCACTTAAACACTCTTTGTCAGTAGATATCCCATCATCAACTCCAGCAACTATGCCTCTACAATCAGTAGCTGTCCTACCTGTCTTTGACAACTTCAGTTCTGGCCTGGTTTTTTTCTTCACAGCATTAGTTTCACTAAAATTTTGTTTTGTAATACCATTTGTGTCAGTATTGCTACAGCGTGGGTCCAGATCATGCTGGTTTGACTGCCTTTGTTTCAATTTTCTCTTCTTAATGGATGAGTCTCGAGGCCCAGAGTTCTCTGTATCTGATGTTTTAATGACCACATCTGAGAAACCTTTATCTTCACCATGAGAATGTTTACCTGATGAAGATAAACCATACTTTCCCATGCCAGGAGAAATACCATTGCGCTTCTGAATGTTTTTTAGAGTCTCACTGGCAGGACTACATTTGCTTATTTCAAACTCAGAGGGCTGATGCTTCATCACTGGGCCATTGGATTCTTTCTTCATTTTCTTTGATGCTCTCAGGTTATCATGGTCAACCCCCACACTGCTTCTCATTCGATGTGACTGATCTTTTCCAATAACCTCTCCTGCAGAAATGATAACCATTAGAATCAAAACAACAGAAGGTATTAGTAAACTTCAACAAAACTTTAAGTGGTGCACCTTTATCTGATGATTCCACTAGCTTCCTTTTTTCCTTCAGTTTAGGGAAGTTTCTTCTTGAAGGAGCATGTAGCTTCTTTGAGGGCTTTGACATACCAGATGAGTCCAAAGTATTTTCCACATTGGCTCCATCAAGGGAACCTTTCAGCTTCCCCAGTGAACTGATGGGCTGTACATTTCCCTGAAAAGTTGGAGCAATAGCTGCACCTATGCCTGACATGGCATTATCATGACCACCATCCTTAATGTTATTTTCAGGTGCAGGAACCATATAAAGTGCCCGAATAGCTCTTGTTGTCTCATCTTCAGTTATTTTGCAGCTATTCATTCCAGGGCTACAATAAGTTGCAAATACCAAAATAACTACATTATAAACCAAATAAAGAATTTAACAATATTTGAAAGAAATGAACGAAGTGGATGAACTTACAGCCAACTCTGCATGCTACACAGCCATTTCTTGGGAAGTATATCTGGATTCATCCCATAGGGTAAAAGGCGCCAATTCTCACACTTGTCGCAGCACACCCATTGTTCATTTATTAAAATGGGTTCTGGAACAGGCAGGGTTGCGGATGATTCCATAGTCTCATTCCTATACACTAATGGCAAAGGATCTGATTTCTCATCAAATATGGCAGAGATATTCAGGTCACCGTCATTTCCAACATCTGACTGGTTACCAATCTCCCCAGATGAGATGGTCTTTTTCTCAAGCCTCACACTCTTATCTATGGGATATGAATTAGCCAAATCAACTCTACGGTCTAAAGCATAATCCTCCTCTTCACCATAAGATTTTCTGTCGATGTTGTCCTTCAATTGTTTCTTTGCCTTGAACTTGAGCTTCTTCCCAGAAAGGGCAGCTTGCGGAGAGGAAACTTTCTTCTTCTTCCCTTTCATCATCCCTAAAGAATTTCTATCAGCATTTCCTACCAAGACAGCCATGGAATCTGCACTAAATAGACATCCATTCTCCTTGCTTTTGCACTGAGATGGTTCATCTTCCATATGCAATATGTTTCCTTTGTCCCTCTCCAGTGATGAAGTTTTGTTGGGAATGTTTTGCAACTGACTTGAACTCGCACAAGGTTGATCATTGTACACATCAGAATCACATCTGTTTTTACAAGAAAATCCATGATCAAGCGAAGGCTCTTCCTTACTGTTTTTGTTCTTGTCACTGAAGAGTCCTTTTGATGGACCATTTTTCAGTCCCTTCATTTTATCTGAAAGCCCACCTGTAAATTTCGTTGACTCCTCAACCGAATGTTCTGTCTTTACAATTGTAGGTAAGAAGTTTGAATCGGTATCATCTAAAGCATCCTGTAAAGGCTTAGTTCCCTTATTCACAGCAGATGGTTTGTTAACTCTGGATTTTGAACTCTTGAAATTGGGATTCCTGTCATTCTTTTCATCAGACCTGATTTCCTTGGTACACTTATCTTTGTTATCCAGAATAGCAGAGGTTGTATAGCCCAAGTCTCCGTGCAATCCTACTTTGACTTGAAATTCAGGTGCTTCTTGTTTTACCATCACTTTAGGCTTTTGTCTCAATTCGAGAACATTTCCAGCGAGGGGTGAGAGCAAGTGTCCTCCAGGAATAAAATGGCAGGTCATTATCTGTTCAAACAATACAATGCATTAACTCTTTAAAAATCAATTTTAAAAAGGTTTTACCACAATAGCACGGACAGGGTAAAACTTAACCTCAAATATGGTACGTGGAGATTCATCAGACAAAACTTTGGGCACCAGAGCCCCAGCAGTCTCATCTAAGTTGTCTTCCGTAGATGATGAAGGAGAGATGTCTAGGCCCAGGCCACTATATATAGCAGCAGTATTTCCTGGCAAACTCTTATTGCTATTCACCTTGATACGTATTTTCGGTGGTTTCCGCTCAGAACCATTGACTGCTCTGTTTAACATCTGTTGAGAAGGATTGCCATCACTCTCATTGGATATCTGACAATAGTCATTTTTCCTGCTGCTGTCTAATTCGATCTTAACAAAATCGTTCTTTTGCACATTCTGGAAGCACATTGTAATATTGTCACATGTGGGCAGCAATCCTAGCAAGTCAATATATGTAAAATTTTGTAAAGTGTACCTCTGTTGGCACATTTGGTGATCTAGAGGCACTGCCATGGTTTTTTGGATCTGCAGTATTCCTATAATGAGGAAAGCCCAAAGGGGAATGTGGATATGTTGGCAAGAACGAACCATGGCATCCATACATCGAACCTATATGTAGTGTGAACGATTTTTCACATAAGCCAATACAACATCAATAACTCTGAGCAAATAGGTTTGGCAATTTTGTACTCCTCTTACCCAAATTCGTATGAGTTATTTCACCTTCAAATTTCTTGCGCAAATGACCCAACACATTTTGAATCCTTTCATCCTGCAAATAATACAACATGCATTAGTATTATAGCACAAGGAACATAGTTATAAGTAAAAGTTTAAAGGCTGAACAGCCAGAAGGATGAAACTGTACTATGAGAGTGTATGCTAAAAAGATAAAGCATGTATGTAAAAGGAGAAGCAGTTTCTTGAAGTATAGACAGGTATGGAGCAATAAAGTTAAATGCACTATCAATAGAAGCGGTAAAGCATAAGCTCAGAAGGAACAATTCAGCCCTCAAAATACTCATTATCACTTACATAATTATAGAGGTAACCCCCAGAACTATCATATAACAAATTTATTAAATCCCTTCAATCCAAACAAACCTGTATGAGTTACCTCCCCATGTAAGGTTAGACATAGTCAACTCCCTCACTCTTAAGAACCGAAAGCTGGATGCAAAATCCACTTGTGAACTGTAAACTGTTGACTACATTTTTTAACCGAAAACACTTCACTTGGACAAAGCATCATGAAGCAGCACAATATAAAGTAAGAAATGTCAATGTACCGATAGTTATCAATGATGAATAAAATTCCAGAATAAGAATGAACATACCGTATAATATTAATCTTTATACACCATAATAGCAGTGTTTTAGATAGACATGGGAACTAGAAATCAAAAACCTTTCCAACTTTTTAGTATTGCAATAGTTTTCTTTCTTTATTCCTCTTTGGTTACATGACTCTTGTCTTGTTAGGTTTCAATTAGCCTGAGCCAGCTAGCTTGAACTACTGACCCTTTTGTTGCAGTAGTGTCTCCCACACAAAACCTATTGAGCTAAAAAGATAGAAAGTCCTAAATCAGTCAAAAAAAGAAAAAAAAAAGAAAATATGAACAAATAAATTCCAAAGAAAAAATCAGAGTATAAGAGAAAACTTGTATCTATATGTTGCCTCTAGGCACTGATCTCAACAGAAGAGATTGATTTGTGTCCAACCTATGAGTACAAGGGCCTACCAAAATACGTGGTTAATTTTCCTTCAGCATATACAACTTTCAACTAATACTATCAGTTCATTGGTCCCCACATAGTGAAATAAGAAGTGCATACAGTTTACTATAGAAAAAATAAAATTAAGGCGTAGGGACATGTGTATTGCGGGGTAAAACACATGTGTGAGTGGTGGATGTTGTTTTCTTGGTCCTATGACCTGGGCTCTTAGGCACTAGGGGTGCCATTGTACATAAAACTCCTTTCCTCCTTAATTGAGCGGCAGAGCTCCTGCCTTTGCTTTCAAAAAAAAAAGAAAAAGAAAATTGCAAACTACTTCAAGTTTAATCAAATATCCCTCATTAGTCATACAGAACTATGAAACTAAGGCGATTATGGTATCATTAAAGTTAACATAGTTAGGGGGTATATTTTTGGAGCATGAGCTCCATATGCATAAACCAAGAAACTCAAAAAACTGAAAAAGAAGCTTTTTTGGAATTAGCAGACAAGAACAGGGAAATTGGAAACTTTTTGCCAGTTCATACATATCCACAATAGCATAGCAGAGTTTTCACCAAGCAGGCCAGGTAACGGAAAACCAACCAAAAGCAAATTTGAAAATGTGCACGTGAACCAACCGTACAAACTATACTGCCAATCACCAGCTAACTTGTCCCAGTGACCTGCTAAATCTAGCCCTGAAATTAAGAAGGCCTTGTAATTAACCCGAGGGCTACCAGAAACAGCTGTAAACTAGTACTAGTATACTCAGGGATTGCATAAGTAACTACAAACTAGTCTTGCATTGTCACGTCGGCTCCGAAACATTGCCAGGTAAAGCTAACAGGTTAGCTGAATCCGAATCCCCCCACAGAGGCCAGCAATCAACTGGCAGAATCGTAAACCCACTTCGCCCAGCATTTGTGTTAGATTGCAAAAACAATTGCATTCATGCCAATCAGTGATGACCTCAAATGCACTGCAAAAAGCAAATGAAACTGAAAATGTGCACATGAACCAACCGTACAAACCATACTACCGCCAATCACCAGCTAACTTGTCCCAGTGACCTTCTAAATGTAGCACTGAAATTAAGAAGTCTACTTAATTAACCTGAGTGTGGTACCAGAAATTACTGTAAAACTAGTACTATACTCAGGGATTGCAGAAGTTAATACGAACTAGCCTTGCATCCTCAGGATACATACATTGTGAGGTAAAGCTTAGCCGAATCTGAATCCCCCAAAGAGGCCAGCAATTAACTGGCAGAGTTGTAAACCCCCACTTCCCTTCACACAGCATTTATGTTAGATTGCAAAAACAATCACGCGTTCATGCCAATCAACGATCAGCTCAAATACACTGCAGAATCGACCTAAATCTCTGCAGCATTGCTACCAAGGACTTGCATCATATCATAATATATAAAGCGTAACGCAAAAGAAAAAGAAAACAATCGCAAAGCTGCTACAATAATAAAATTAATAATAATCACCTCGGCACGAGAAGGCATTCGCATACCGCCATCTGATCAGCCATTCATCCAATACAATACAATCCCCACTCCACACACGAGAAAACAAAAATAGAAGAGGAAGGGAGCAGAGAACGTTCTTACGATGGAGGTGAGCGCGTCGGGTACAGGTCCAACCAGGTCGCGGCCGCCGCCGCCGGCGGAGGCCGCCTCGCCTTGCTCCAGCTCGAGCTCCCCCTCCTCGTACCCCATGACTTCGGCGGCGGCGGCGGGGCGAGCCCCGCCGATCGCCGATCGCGCCGCGCCGCGCCGCCGAGATCGCGGCCTAGGGTATTTCACGTCGTCCTTTTGTCCTTCCCCGCCGTTTAATTTTTATATTTAATCATTTTTCTTGTTAGTATATTGTTTCTTTCCTGCGGCCGCTGTCGCTCGTCGCCTCGGTGGTGGTGTGATGTCTTCGTCGTCGTCGGAGAGGGGAGGACGGATGGTGAAAGTGAATAGTTCCTGCTAGTTTCCTTTCCTTGTACGGGAAAAAATATAGGCCTCGTTTAGTTGGATAAATTGGCGCTGAAACTCCTGTAGCAAAATTTTTGTAGTATTTCGTTTATATTTGATAAAAATTATTTAAACTTTAACTAATTAGGTTTAAAATATTCGTCTCGCTAAATACAATAAAACTGTACAATTAGTTTTTGATTCCATCTATATTTAGTACTCCATGCATGTGCCGTCATTTTGATGTGACAGGGAATGCCGTCATTTTGATGTGACAGAGAATATGAATTTTACATAGTAAATTTGGTGACCAAATTTGGTGAACTAAACAAGGCCATAGATAGAATAGGACGTGAAATATTAATTTGGGACCCGTGCGGGGATTCTCAGGTAGGGATATCTGGCCGCCATAAGCACACAGCTCTACCTCCACGGAACCCCCGGATTTTAGGCCGCTTGTGTGTCGGTGGAGATGGACGGACGCGATTGGATTGGGCGTTAGACGGCGGAGCCACGGAGCGAGGAAGCGTTTTGTTGGTTTTCTTGGGCCGTGGGCACGCAGGGCACGAGGTTTGTGCAGCGGCAGGCAGCCACGTGCCGACCGTGGACGGCGGCGACTGCACCGTTCCACTCCACCACAGGCGGAGTTTAGTGGTGGCCAAACATGGCACGGCACCGCACCGCACCGCGCCCCCCCTCCCCGCTGCCCATAAAAGTGCAGCACGCACTCTGCAGCAAGCCAGTAACGCTAGCAGTAGCAGCAGGATTGTAACCTGCAGTAGCACTCCAAACCTAACCCCCCACACTCCAGACCTGCAGGTTTTTTTTCTAGATTTAGATTCAAACTGACTCAGATGGACAACAAGATAGAAGATCAATACCTTGCCAACAACTTTCTTATTCAACTTGCTAATAGTATACATGGTTTTATTTCTGATGTCAATTATATTGCGCTTGTGTTTTATCATGTTGGCCTCCCTCGATTTTGTGCCGTGCTCCGCCACTACGCTCCACGCGAACGAACTGCTGGCACGACCGAGCGTGTCCAGTACCAACGGATGCTCAGAACAGGATTTGATCGGATCCGACGTGGAATTTGCCATGACTAACCTAAATCGAACCATTACTCAATCGGTCTTTCATGAAACGGGTAACTCGCTTGGCTCCGTTCAGATCTCAACGGATTACAAGAATTACAAGAAATGAAAGATGTCGTTCAACTATGTATAATTAATAAGGTTTATTTTCCGACCGAGAACTCAGGCCTTGTTTAGATTTCCAAATTCACTCCTAAATTTCACTATGCAGAATTCTTATTCCCCATCACATCAAAATGTCGGCAAATGTATGGAGTACTAAATATAGAAGAAATCAAAAACTAATTGCACAGTTTTGTTGTACTTTACAAGACGAACATTTTAAGCCTAATTAATCAATGTTTGGACAATTATTACCAAATAAAAATAAAAAGCTACAGTGTTCAACAGTGCCGGCACAGTGAATCAGCCGGCACCGATTCGGTGAACTAAACGAGGCCTTAGCTAGTGCTCGGGTGGCTAGTGTAGCCAGGTGTGTGGTGTGTTCACCGTCGGCGTGAATTCAATGCTCAAATTTAGACTCAAATTTCATTAGGGTTTATTCTTAAAATAATACAAGTTTGCAGGTCTCATGCGCATAGAGCCAGTAGGGTGTGTGTTCATGTATAAGATGCTAGAGTCATGGATGATCCTGGTGTTCTCTAGATGGAGTGGTCTTCTATTTGTGTATAGTTGTAGGTCTACTTATAGTGCACAAATAGCGTGGATCTGTGTTCATATAGACCTAAATAAAATGTTTTAAAAGTACGTTTATTTTTTACTACCAAGTCTAAAACCCAACATTCTTGTTGTATATAGTATCTTTCCTCTTTTAACTAAAGTGTAGGGTCCCTACACTAAATTTAGAATTGACACAAAAATAGACATCTTTGACCACTCAAATACCAAAATCATTTGTATTTGACCATTTGGGAAAATTTGAAGGTGGTTTTTTTAGCATGGGCAAAATGGTAATGGAAACCATTAGGTTTTCATGCTCGTCGTCCTTAGCGAAGCCTAATGTAGTGTGCGGCCCACGGTAGGGGCAGTCCTCTATTATGGCCTACCAATGCATATCATGTCGTCAACCATTGTGTCTGTCTTTTAATATTACCTCGGTGAAGTCGACTAAGAGACGGTGGTGATACAGTGTGCAAGAGCAAGATAGAAAAGAGAGAAGAGGGAAGGAAGAGAAAGAGGAATAAAAGAGAGACAATAAGCAAGCTCACTGCCATATGTTGTCAAATGAAAAACACTTTTAAATCTTTTAGATGATTAAGTGTATAACGATTTTAATAGCTCGATGATCTGTTTCTAATTTTTAAGTTTGATGGATGGAATCAAACTCTAACAATAGTTTAATAGTAATTTTTCCTAAAAATCAAAGAATCATGTAATATATCATCCAAAGAGTCATTTCCACCACATCGTATTCTACGGATCCTACAATCCAATGAAAGTATTCAGTTCACAAAATCAGTTAAAAAATCCAATGAAACTAAAATTAGATAATAGGAGATACTAGATTACAAAAGTCCCTACCTAATCCTAAATGGGACCTAAATTACTGAAAGTGCATCTAAATCCTATGTGTGGTTTTGGTGGATTGAATGACAACACTATTAAGGGACTAACAATATCCATACAGGTATGTAGTCCCATGTTGTCATTAAATGTTGAACTCATGTTGTATGGGTCTAGGACCGGGGTGACGTGGATGATGATCGACGGCGGCGAACGTGGCCGACGGCGCTGTGCAGCGGCAGCTCCCTGTGGCGGTGCCCTAGGGTTTGGCAGGGGCAACGGCGGCGCTAGCGCGAGTTGAGAGGGGAGAGAGAGAGCTTGAGAGTTGGAGAGTTGGGTAATGTGTTGATCCCAATTACTTTGTAGTACATTATGACTCATATTTATAGTCCTGGTAAAACTTAGCCCTTAAGCAACCAGAGATCCTACAGATCTTTCATTTTCTATTTTATTTGTTTCTATTTTCCTAATTTATCTAGCTGACGTGGCGACCTCCGTAGACAGCGGCGACGACAACGACAGCGCCCCCACCCTTCTCTCCCACGCGCGCACTGCGCCCTCGCTCGCGAGACGCGATTGTTACGGCGACGTTGACGTTGCTCCCTTGTTGGGCCCTCCAGTTGGCCTAATTTCCTTGGCAAATTGCGTGGGCCTCATTATGCATGTTACATGTTGTCATGACCAAATGGTGGTGCTGGAAAAAACATTTCCAAAACCTCCTAAGTGACCTTGCACATGCCCTCTAAAAGAAGAAACTTACTTGTCACCTTCTCAACGAACTTTATTGATTTCCGCTAGGGCGATGATTCCAAATTTGCTAATAGCTTGTCAATCTCTCCTAACCAACCTAAGTCAATTGGGTCAACCTGAGTCAACACTTACTTGGCTTTGAGAAGAATCTCTAGGATAGTTGTCATCTACTAGGAGGACAATGTAAAGATACGTCTCATTGCAATGTATGGGCTATATTTGCTAGTGACAAATAAAAGAAAGAGGAAGAGAAAAGGAAAACACAACCTTCAACACCATCTAGTAGGAAAAGACACAAGTTGAAAAATAAACAAGGATGATAAAGGATAAAACACAAAAATCAAAAATAATTTGAAAATAGAGAAAGAAGAAAATCAAAATATGAAAATAGGTACTAAAAGAAAATGCCTCCAACATCATTAATAGAAAAATTATAATAATGTGAAAATAAACATGCACTAAAAATGAAAAATATATGAAACAAAGGAAATGACTTAAAAATGAGGGAGATGCTAATTTCAGATGCCTAAAAAGTAGCCAACCTCCCATCTATTCTTTTGAACACAAAGTCAAGGATACATGGTCATTAAGAGCTTTGCTATTTTATTTTGTAAAATATCAAGCTGGCTATTTTTGAAATCTCACATGCTAAAATGTGCTAGCCATCTAGCCTCGCCATATAAAAAAGACTGTTTGTAGTTTTACGGTTTTTTTTAATTTTTTTATTTTAGAGGTTGACTAAATCATATGTTTAGCTATCTATTTTTATCATTTCTCTTGGAGGTGCTCTTAACCACTAAGGCAGCAGTCAAATGCAGCAATGTAAGACTCCACCATAGGACACATGGCCGCTTGCCCACTACTCTATGCGGCAAGGGCGCAAGGTAGAGCTACATCGTGTGAACAAGACTACGAATCCTGTAAAATAAACAAAGAGAAAGGAGGAAATAGAAAACAGAAAAAAGAGGCTAGATGAAGGGCTTGAACCAAATAAACAAAGAGAAAGTAGAGCA
>CM041641.1:18651980-18681106 GCA_023333625.1 Bothriochloa decipiens | reverse complement strand
GGCTAGATGAAGGGCTTGAACCAAATAAACAAAGAGAAAGTAGAGCAGAAAAAAAAAGTGGAAAAAAGAGGCTAGATGAAGGGCTTGAACTAAATAAACAAAGAGAAAGTAGAGCAGAAAAAAACAAAAAGTGCAGAAAATACGCTAGAGGGAGGGCTTGAACCTCCGACCTTGTGGTTAACAGCCACACGCTCTAACCGACTGAGCTACTCCAGCAGTTGGAATCTATTGTCTCCATCATTTTATTTGTATGAAAAATACCAAACTATTGAATATCTACTAGCTCAGCATATCAGTGGAGATCCTACTCAAATGCATTCAGGGTCTGCTTGGTTAGCATCTATTTCTTGCCAAACTAAAATCATGGCATGCCAAATTTACGGTCATCAAGTGGTTCATTGCTAAAGAATTGGTAACACCAATTTTTATGCCAAAGTTTTGACAAATCTCTAGAATATTCTTAAACTACATATTTAAAAAATTAGCAAACCTTCGTTTTAGCAACCAACCAAGTGTATACCAAAATTCTTGCAAAAGTTTTGGTAACCATGATTTAACATGCCCTAGTTTTAGCTTGCTCTAGTTTTGGTTTGGCAAATTTTAGATCCCAACCAAGCAAGCCCTCAGTTTACATAAACTCAAAAGACCAAACTATTTCCTCATGATCGCATTCAATGTGCCAGGCAGCTTGTCAACCCAATGAACAAAAAGAAAATGCCCCAAATAGCAATGAATCAGAGTTGGATGACTGATATGAACCTTTCAAGCCATGAAATGATGAGTAACAGACTGATTATTTGGGACAGTTTACATAACTCCCGATAAGCAGATCGTGCTCAAAACTAACTAAAAAAATAGCAACAGCTGCACCCAGCCATGGCACCCTATTATTTCAAGTACTGTTGCTAGAAGACACGAGGTGTATATATTATTTCCATTTATCAAAAGAATTGTTGCCAAGATTTTTCTCAAGGGTCCAATTTCTTCTCCAGTTATCCACTGCTCTTTTCACTGTGGCCCTGGCCTCTAAGATCTCCGCATCTGTGAATCTGTGCTCCACAATTCCTATTGGACCTGGCTGGAGAACGTGGATTACAGTCTCAACATCTTGCTCCACCTGCCTGAGACAGAACATCAAGCAAGAAAATGAAAACATAACACCATTTCATTTTCATTGAAATCATGGACACACAGAAATGATGTATCTATCATACTGCGTAGGGTTAGTGAAAAGTCAGTTAAAACATACCTGATAAGTTGTCGTAGTCTTTGAGGCAACAATCTAAGGAAAGACATCAAGCTAATCTGTATAACTCGGAAGAAGAATAATATTAGCCCCAACTCTGATGAACAAGCAGAAAATGATATGACACAGCATTCATAGTCTAACATATAGCAGTATTTATTTTTCAGAAACGAGAGGAGCTACTGAATAAATTGAATTTGGCTGTTGGTTTGTCTATCCACGTTATGAAAATTTCCAAATCAAGACACTGTATTCTGAAAAGAAGCAGATAAGCGGATTAGAGAACAATTGATTACTCTTAACCACAGCGATCAGAGGTTAATACTTCTTAGGAAAGTCCACTGGAGCCAATAACGTTGTAACTTAGGAGTTCTGGTTCTAAACGTCTGTGTTCACTTGCTTCAGACCGAACTACCCATGGACTCCTGAGGAATTTGTTTGATGAGGGATTAATCAACATGGACCTCTGTCATGTGGGGCCACCAGCACACTTGCCGGGGCCGTGCCAGGGACGCGCGGCCTGCACAAGGAGTGCCATAGGCGCATGGTGACCACGCCCAGCAAGGGGATTGAGTGGCAGGAAAAGGTCCGGCATTATATGGTGACCACGTCCGGCCACGGCCAGGGGATTAGTGGCAGCAAAAGACTGTCCTCAATTTGGGCTGCATGGTGACCGCGTCGCCGGGGATTAATGGCAGCAAAAGGCTGTCCTTAATTTGTGGAATCTTTCCATCATAATTGACTAGGAGGCTGAGCGCCTATTTATCTGCTGTATTCGGAACATTTGAGAACTAAGCAACAACAGTTATTTCCCAATCTCTCTCTCTCAATCTCACCCCCTTCACCATTGGCCGTTTAGGGGAACAACCCCATGGATCAACCGAGACTACAAGCCACTTCGTTGAGGGCCAGCAACTCTACCCAACACCGTTGACAACCTGGTAGCCTCACATGAGACCCCACCCCCCCCCCCCCGAGTCCAGGGCCATCTGCTCTGAATTCCGACGCCCTTGGCAGCGTGGTAGCCCCACATGACATCTCTCCCCCCTCGATGAGCAGTTCATCCTCGAGATGTTCACACCTACATCGAGCATCATCCTGCCTTCCAGGTTGAGGGAGCTACTTATCGAGGGGGAGAGATGCCATGCGGGCCCACCATGTTCAAGAACCAAGAATAAGTGTGTTGCATGCAATATATTCACTTATGTTCCTTGGGTGGTATATTCAAGAGCCAAGAATAAAGTGTGTTGTTCCTGACTTTGTTGGCTGAGTTTTGCTACAAACTTGTTATACCACACTTCCCTTGGTTGCTCTCCCTTTAAAGCATAGTATGAACTACCTCCTGGCTTGGCCCTTCAGTCACTGAGGTGTTGCAGACAACAGTAGCCTACACTGAATTACTCAAGCAGCATTTAGCATCAGTTCAAAACCATATGAAAATCAAGGCTGACAAGCACAGAGTGAAAAGGAGTTTTCAGGTGGGGGACAAGATGTGCTTGAAACCTGAACCATATACCCAAGCTTCTGAGGTGAATCAACCCTTTCCCAAGTTCTCTCTCAAATTCTTTGGCCCTTGAAGTATATTGGAGAAGATCGGGTCAGCAGTAGGGACGGAGCTAGAGAATGTACAAAGGGGAGCCAGCTAGTAATCAGCTTCTAAACAGAAGGGATTAAACACTAATTGTCAACTAATTTAGCTTGCAAATAAATATATACATAAGGGTTTAGATGAAGTATGAGGGGGCCATGGATCCCCCTAGTCCCCCTACTGTCTATAGGTCCCTGGTCAATAGGATATTGTCTTTATCTTACTCCCGAAGCTAAAGTGCACAATGTCTCTCATGCGTCCCAACACAAACAGGTTGTTCCAGATTACAATCCAGCTCTTCCTGAATTGTTCAAGTCAGTCGATTTCAGCAGCACGTATTTGCATCCAGAGACCTTGATCAGCATTTGGTAAAGAAAGGTAACACTAATGTTCCACAAGTTCTTGTGAAATGGAATAATTTTTCCACCTGATGCAGCAACCTGGGAAGATTTCTAGAGTATGCAAGCTTTTCCAACTTCAGTTGCTTGGGGACAAGCAACATCTGCAGGTGGGGAAGGTGGGACTTATGCTGTCACTCAGGCCTGACGAAACTGAATAGCCTATTTAGACACAGCTGCGCAAGCATTGGATGAGGCGTGAAGCTACAGATTACAGCAAGTTGAGAGCTAGCGTGTATAGGGCCCAGAGGGCAGTGTAATAACATATTAACATGTGGGCTTTATAGCCACAACCTGTATCAGCTAAAGATAAGCAAATTTCAGACTGAATAAGTTAAACAGGGAACTGAGGAACCTTTCCTCATTACCTCTATCCATCTCGCGATCTCTTATGTAATCCACATGTCGGTGGTGATGCAGTCCATGGGTCATTACAGTTACTGAGTTACATACCTAATTAGAAACCCAATTTTGCTTTCAGATACATAGGTGAAATTGACGTTCACTGGACTCGAATAGAGGAAGAGTAAAAGTTGTGCTCAACTTTCAAAGTGATTTTTGCGTTTACAAAGCCCACACTAATGTTATGTATCTTTGAAGGCAAAGACGGACCCAGTACAGATGTACACCCGATAATTTTTTTTTTTGATAAAAATGACGAAGTTACCAGGCATAATACATGTCTACACTTTGAAATTAGATCAGATCCGAATATAATAGCTTATATTAGGGTTTGGGTGATCGGTTTCACACAGCAGGAAGGCAAGAGAAGAGGTTAGCATACCTGGTCTGCGCTCGTCGCTAGCGAAGGGCACCGCGAAAACCTGGCGAAGGGGCTCGATGGTCAGCCGGCGTAGGGCGGCAGCGGCGCTCGCCCAGCCGTCGCACAGAGCGAGAGGGAGAGCGGAGAGGAGAGCGCGAGCGCGCGGGTATAGTGAACGCAGCAGATGGACGTCAAGGCCCGTTAGTGCTCTTGTCAAAAAAAAGGCCCGTTAGAGCCCAACATGACACGGCCGGAGCTTTAAATGTAGTTATCCAAATTCTCTACTCCCTCAAAATAAATAAATGATGTTTTAGATTTGTCTTAAGTCAAAATTATTTCAAGTATATGATGAAATTTATATTAAAAATAGGTTCAAAAAATATATTTAAAATACTAATACTTATGATACCAAATAAATATTGTAAGAACCATGAAATATGTTTTCATATTATACCTATTTGTTGTCATAAATATTAATCGTATTTCCTATAAATATGGTCAACTTAAAATGTTTTTTAATTTAATTTTTATTTACAAAACCTTGGAATGGTTTTACTAAAAAAATCTAAAATTTCACTTATTTTGAGAGATAGGGAGTAATAAAATATCATCGCTGTCATTTGTGAATCGCATTACAAACTTAAATGCTTTTAAGTACACACAAACATTCACTCATATGAACATACACACGAACCCACCTTATTTATGAGCATCTTCAGAAAAAAAAACACCAAATCAAAATAATGATAAAATTATTATAAATATCTTGTTGTTGATGAATACATCAATTATCACTTATCACTGAAACTATAATGTTGTCAAATCACCTGTTATGGTATGGATACTAAATTAAATTGACATATTTGAATGCGCTTCCAACTCTCAAGTGTGGATATGAAATTCAATATTGTGCACATTCATCTCTAAAATATGTTATAAAGTATATTTTTTATTTAGGTTGAGACGGGTATACACATTCAAAGTAAGCAAAATTGGGTTCCTAATTCATCTCTACGACTTTTCTTCATCTAGTTGAGTCCGATAAAATTTCACCTATGTATTTGAAAGCAAAATTGGGTTCCTAAGAGCATATCCAACAGAGTATGTAAATTATTTTGTAAATGCAAATTTAGCTAATATCAGGAAAAAATAGTTTCCATCAGATTCTCTAGATGACTCTATTTTGGACAACACTCCATCCTGAAATTTCCGCTATCCAAAGATGGATAGCCTGCGCCGCTCGCCATTCAGCCTTCCCGCACGCGAGACGCCTCTTTCCTGCGCGCATGCAACCACGCCACACATCTTCAGCTTCCTCCGTTGTCCGCCGCCATGAGCAGGATGTTGTGTGTGCGTTGCCCCTCGCCGCCATGCGGTGTGGGCGGCTGGACGTGGCTACGTTGCCCGTGTGCTTTGGCTAGCTAGCAGATCGGACTTTAAATAGACGGTGACATGCAGAGTTCCCTTGCGGCGTACGAGCGAGACCGGAACTGGAGGAAGCCGCTGTGATTCAAAATAGAAGGGAGATCGGGGGAGATCACATGATGTGGCAGGCTTTTGAATATAGAGAATCTTAATTTAGATAATCTGCTGGAGTAATCTTTTTTTTTCAAGTAAGATTTATTTTATAAAATGGCTAAATCACTAAATTTAGATAATTATTTTAGATAATCTCTTGAAGATGCTCTAATTCAGGCAAACTTAGTAACTGTAATGACCCATGGACAGAGCAAATCACCACCGACATGCGGATTACATAAGAGATCGCGAGATGGATAGGAGGAAAGAGGAAAGGTTCCTCAGTTCCGTGTTTAACTTTTGCAAAGTCTGAAATTTTCTTAGCTTTAGCTGATACAAGTTGTGGCTATGACTGTGGGCATCCCAATTCCCAGTAGCAACAGATGCTCAGAGTGAACAATGCTTGCATCATTGCAAACAGCAGCGGTCTTTGCTCAAGCTTTGACGAAACCACACTAGTAAGCAAGGAAAAAAAAAACATCACGTACGAATCGACAGGTTCCAGCATGCTGGATGGAGCGACACCATTATATTGTGAACTGCACTGCTCAGACAAAGAACACAATTGAGTGAATGATCAGACAGAAAACTTAGGAGGATAGGGCATAAGCATGAATCCCCCATCAAAAATAGCAATGAATAACTAATCTGGTAAAAACGAATTATGGGCATTACCTGCCGCGTTTTGACTGAAACTCCATATCCAATGCAGGCAAGACCAAAAGGTAACCATTCAAAAAATAATTATTTAATCCAATGACACCACATTGCAGGCCTGTGATATCATAACGGCTTCAGGATAATCATCAACAATTCTCAGTTTGTGGTATTGTGGTGTAGAGAGCTCCAAATGCATATAACGAGCTGCTGGCAAAGTATGGGTTGATGCTACTTTCTCATCAGTATGATCCTGATTCCTGAACCCTGAAAATTTAGTCCAATTAGAATTATTCTATGATTTAGCAAACATTTGTACCTGATCAAACAATATATCAAATCAAAATCGCTAAATGTGCAATCAGTTATATAAGTAAACACAACAAAAATCTACTGTATTTTTGTCTCGAATTTATTGGGGATTTCACTGATCAGCAAGTATGGAAAAAAATAAGTTGGCAAATGTATAGCCCTCTTTTCGCATGTCCTACATACACAAAAATTACAAGGCTAAGCTTCTGTGCTGCGCCTATATGTATTGGTTGGCAGGCGGTAAAAGCAGAACTGCGAAACTGACGAACGTATTGCCTGACTACAAAGCAAACAGAATGGCTTAAATCCCACTACTACTGCTGCAACACTCAAGATCTACTCAGATTCTCAGACCAATGTAAATATATATTTTATTTTTTATTAGAGTTTTCTAGCCTAAGGCAATGGATATAAATAGCCATTTCTGCGTGCAGATACATACCTAACTATCAGCGGGAAAAACTTGGCACAAGTCAGCCCTTTCGGAGATTAAAACAGCGAAGGCAATGAACAATTTGTAAATACATTTAAGGACAGTGAACAACCTAAAAAATTAAATACAATTCTTCTACCATGCAACGAAAAGAAGAAAAAGAGAGATAAATACAGCTCTATTTCTTCTCACTCCTAGCAAATTATATCAACCATGACAAGCTTAAAAAATAACCATACATGGCATTTCACAATAATGCAGAGCCTAGACAGCTTGGCAGAAACAACAGCTGTTGTTAGGCTCTACACGCAATCATCATGTCATCAAATAGCAGACATGAAATCAGTCCACACATCGCTTCACGACGTGAACAATTGGCTCCCGAGCGTGACGATGGCGGTTCCGTCGCCCATGAATGTTGTCATGGACATCTCCGTCTCCAGAATCCGGTCTAGTTCGGTCGCGACAAGCCTCATCCTTGGTCGGCGTCTCGATGATGGGTTCAAGCATTGGAAGGCCAGGCCAACAACCTCCTTCATACCTTCTGCAGTGAAGTTGCCGGCTAATCTTGGGTCAATCAGTTCATTTGAACTGAAATGCGCTTCCATCTTTTGATGATTCGATGTGACAAGAAAAATATTTTTTTTCAGTGGGAAGTTAGTAAAAGAAATATTCTTATGCATGAGAAACTGCAGCACACATTTTTCATATTGTTATTTTCCTCTAAAGTTATGTCTCAACTAAGGTAGAATTAATTGTACCAATTATCAACATCAACAAGGACTTTCAGTATTCAACAATATATCCTAATAAGAATTTATGTGATCTTACAACATGACTCATACTTCTCATGACTAACAATTATCAAAACAGTGTTTATGTTCTAGCTGTTTTCAAGTTTTGAAAATCTGTGGCCTGACTTCACAGTTAGATACACTAAACACCACAGTTTCCATTTTGTCAATACACATAGATAAGACAGTCATAGGCAAAAAGGTGGTACGAGATTTTCATGGTTCCTTGACATATTAAAGTGATATTTTGCCGAAGATTAAGCAGAACTCCATAACTTTCCTTTCTAGATAACTTACAGCTACATGTCAGTGGAAATTACCCAGTGGGCCAGATATTCTGTGGACTCTGTAGGCATCAACGAAGCCGCTTCCCTGCCAGTAATCAGCTCCAAAAGGAAAACTCCAAAGCTGTACACATCACTGCTTTCAGAGAACTGAGCCATAGATTGTACCCTACATATAAGCATGCAGAATGGGTTGCAAGTTATTACCACAGGATGAGCAAAGAAAATCATCCACAACTGCAGAGATTTAAGATTCAATAACATTACAAACCCATGATACTAAAGTATTAAAAATTTCCGCTTTCACAGAGAACTCAGCTGGACATGTTACTGCAAAATGACCTACATACTTGTCTGATATAAATGTGGTAACTGGACTTACTCTGGATCTTGGTAAACACTGTTACTAAAACCATGCGATGGGCCAGCATCATCAGATCCTCTGATTAACCTAACAAGTCCAGCATCAGCCACCTTTGCAATGAAATTTTCATCAACCAGCACATTGTTTGTCTTGAAGTCTTTGTGTATCAAAGGAGGATCAAGACTGTGTAGATGATTCAAACCTGCAGCAGCATTTTCACTCACACTAAGTTTTGCTCGAACCAGTGGCCCACAAAACCACAAAGAGGGCAAATCTCATAGTTTCTTTTTACCTTTAGCTGCTCCAATGGCTATTGAGAGCCTTTGTTTGAACTCAAGCCGTGTTGTGGAGCTTTTCCTAGTATCTGGTAGATTGTATGAAGCTTCATCAGAGGCAACAAAGCAAGAAAGGCTACAATCCCTTTTTCCTAACAAGATGTAAACATTACCATACAGATGGCCACAGACACTGCCATTGGGCAGGTACTCATACACCAGCATTTGCAGACCCCCTTCTTGACAGTAACCAATGAGAGTTACAATGTTTCTGTGACGAATCTCTGAAAGCCACCTAACCTGCATTTTGCAAGGGTTGACATGACTAGAATCAATTTCTAGGAAAAAGCAAATGCATTTATATTACTTGTCCTTGGCGAATTTATGGCATTTATTAGACCAGAAAACAACAATGGTTGACAGAGAAAGATCTTCATAGCATCCCAACTTATCATTTGACTAGAAGTGTTCCTTGTCTGCCCTAAATAAGATGCAAATTAATAACTACAGTCAAGTGCCGAATCCAAATAACACAACGCATCCAGAGGGTCAGGTCACAGAAAATGCCGAAACATGAAAACTGTTCACTTGACAAGATGCCGAAACAATTGTGGCAAATGCAACTCAGAAACGAAGAAAGTATGACAATGAAGTTGAACCATTCAGCATTTTGTGTAATAATTAGTCCCAAAATGCAGAAGAACGCCCCTGGAATCCTATTTTGACCTGACATTGTTACCTCATCAGCAAACACCTGCGTTGCTGCCCCCACGCGCCTCTTGATCGCGACGATAGTGCCATCACGAAGCAGGCCCATGTACACCAATCCGAAGCTCCCCGCGCCGACGATGTTGGCGTCGCTGAAGTCCTTGGTGGCGTGCACCAGGTCCTCCAGCAAGAATTGCCTCGCAGCCTGATGCTCCGGCTCCGGTGCCGACGAGCTCCGGCCGCCCTTTCCCCACTCCACTAACGCATTGCGGTAGCAGTTAGCACGGTGAAGGGGGAAAACAAACAAACAAAAAGAGAAATCGATGTCCACAAGGAGGAGTTAGCCGCCACCCGCGACTCACCTAGCGTTGAGGGGTCGGAGGAGGCGGTGTCGGAGTTGCGGTTACGCCGCGCCCTTCGGCGCTTAGCGCACCAGAGCGCGAGCAGCACGGCTGCCGCCGCGAGCAAGGTGGCGCCACCGGCGGCAATGCCGACTACAAGGAGGATCGGCAATGACATCCGGGTGGTGCCCGTGACATCGAATCTGCACAAGACAAGACAAAAAGGGTTAGCTGCAACGACGCGCTTTCGGGAACGGTGAAGCAGCAACCGGCCCCCAAACACACAAAATATCTGGCATCAAATCAAAAGACTAACCCCTTTGACCTACCCCCTAAATCAGTGACCGCCGTGGCCTCCGGCATTCATTCATCAATGCAGGGCAGGGCAGGGCAGGGCAGGGCAGGGCGGCGAAGCAGTCGTCTCGCGAATCGGCGCCCTCAGTTCGGCAATGCAGCTGCGGACAGGGGCCCAAGACCCACCCAATCTTGTCTTGGGCAGGGCGGCGAAGCAGTCGTCTCGCGAATCGGCGCCCTCAATTCGGCAATGCAGCTGCGGACAGGGGCCCAAGACCCACCCAATCTTGTCTTGTTTTGGAGGGGACGGCGAATTGGCGACGGCGATCGATCAACGAGGGGAAGAGGAAGGTCCAGCTCCAAGAGGAGGACGAGGAGGGGGGAGGAAGAAGAAGGGAGCAGTAGCAGGCGAGAGGGAGGGGATAGATGGAGGCTGTGGTGGTGCGCGGCGCGGCGCGGCGACTGCTGGCGCTGGTGTAGGGGGCAGCCTCCTTCTCCCACACCCACCCGGCCTCGGCCTCGGCTCGGCTCCCCCACATGGCAACTGGGGCGCCAAATTGCGGGTGCTGCGGCGTTTTGTCAATGCGGCCGCTTGCGCCACGCCATGCCCAGTGCCATTCCCACGCTGCGCTGCCCTCCACATCCATCACCCCATGTGTGCGCGCGTGTCGGGGGGCGTGTGCGCCTCAGCGCCCCTGTGGGAGGGGTTGGTGGGGCGCCGTGCCGCCGCGCCCGTGTTCGTTTCGTTCACCGTCCTGCCCGCCATGGTCTTTGTCACTGCACCTTCTGCTACTGGGGCCATGTTTAGATTTATCCAAAAGTTATAATTTTTTTATTTTTTCTCCATCACATTAATATTTAGCTGCTTATATAGAGCATTAAATGTAGGTAAAAAAATAACTAATTACACAGTTTAGTTTAAAATCACGAGATAAATCTTTTAAACCTAGTTGGTCTACGATCGGATAATATTTATCAAATAAGACGAAAGTGGTATTATTTATTGGGTTCAAAAAATACCACAATCTAAACAAGGCCTGGGTTTCAAGCATCATTATTATGAGTGCATACATTGATCATTGTTGAATTCAACACCTGCTACGTGTTCGGATTGCATGAGAAATCCGCAAATCGTTGTTTCAATTCTCAATCAAAACTCAAAATATAGAAATGAAAAGGAGAGAATGAGAGAGGGATTCTGGTGTCACCAAGGAAAAGGAGAGAATCTTCTGGCTTCGACGGAGCTGACCAGGCCCAGCCCAAGCCGTGTGTCTCTCCTCTCCTTTCGCTTTCGCGAATTTTTTTATTAATAAATTTATTTTTTAAAAAAATAACAAAACTAGTCTCCGTTTTCAAAAAATTACAGAAATAGGCCACCAGTCGCCCGTTAGAAGGGCGACGTGAGAGAATCGCCCGTTCAAAGGGCGACCAGGCCCAGGTCGCCCGGCCAAAGGGCGACCAGGCCCAGTTCGCCCAGCCAATGGGCGACCAGACCCAGTTCGCCCAGCCAATGGGCGACTAGGCCCACGTCGCCCGGCCAAAGGGCGACCAGGCCCACGTCGCCCAGCCGAGGGGCGACCTGGTTTTTTGGGTTTTTATTAAAATAATATTTATTTATTTGAAAATTTCAGGAAAAATTTCGGTTTTTTAAATAATAATTATTTATTCGAAAATTTCAGAAAAAATATGGAAGTCAGAGAAATAGCAAAAATAATACGCAGTCATGCAATGAGCGTGCGAAAGCGCCGTTGTCGTGTGCTCGCCCAAACTTAATAGATGAAAAAATACAACAGTGAAACATTAATTAAGTTGTAAAAACTAAAATAGTATCAGTACAATATCATAGAAAACAACATCGGCGGCAAATCATACAAAATTAATATCGTCCACGCTTAGGTGCAACACCCATAATCGTGCCAGGCTTTGGTGCTCTGCGGCCCGCTCGCACATGGCTGGCTGAGTAAGTAAGCGGCGAAGGAGGAACTGTAACACGTGCAGGACGGCCTCCAGCAGCAGGTGGTGTCGCGTACTCGTCCTGTGAGGGTTGTGTCTGTGGTGGTGCTTCACGTAACTGCGATGACGCAAGTACGTCCGCCGGCTCCTGCTGCAGGTAACTCTCAAGGTCGAAGGGTGACGGGGATCGCTGACGAAAAGTGTCAGCGTGCTCAGAGATGTCCGATCCCTCGTAGTCGTAACGGGTCGTCCCTAAATATATAAGACCAACGTTATGATAACGCTGATGGTAAAACTAATATATAACGTGTCGAACTCTTAAAAGTAGGTCATACCTGGAACCATGGGTACAGCGTGTGAAGAGGAACCTCCGAAATCGAACTGATGCCGTGAACCGTCAAAGTGCATACCTGACCATGCAGAGTGAATGTAATGTTACGAATAAAGCAGTATTAGATAATATAATTAAATTTCACCACTATATCGTACCTGTAGGCATGTGAGCAGGCTGCGAAGATGATCCAATGATATCGAACTCCGGACGCCAACCGGCAGAGTACGTAGGTGGACCTGAATAATGAAACTTATAAGTAACGAACAAGTTAGCATTACTACATACGAAGAAAATATAAGTTACTCACCTGTTTGGTACGTAGGCCGCGGAGGTAGTGGCGCCGTCGGTCCGTCAGGCCTGTGTGTCACGTGTGAAGGTCGAGGGACGACATCCGGCTGTCGCCCGCAGGGCCGGCACGACGTCAACTTGACAATGTTTGCAGTAGAGTCGTACATCCTCTGGACCGCAGCGGTAAGCTCGTGGCTGGTCATCTGAATGCCCTCCCTCAACCGGTGCAAGAGCGATCCACCATCCACAGTGATACGGTGAGCCATGTCGGTCTATTAACAAAACGAGAACATTGAAGTAATTACGATAAGAAAAATATTAAACGAAGTGGGTTGAAGTTCATAAAGATCGTACCGCCAACGACATCGCCTGATCTCTGTGCACAGGGTACGTGTCCGTCAACCTGGGGACGTGGGTCCGTGGCTCCGCTGGTGTATACGTGACTCTGATCCGTGTGCGAGGAATATACCAACGTAAGTAGTCCCCGTAAGCCTGCAAGGAAAACGGTCTGGGCTCGTAGGTCACATCATGTAGTGCGTTGGCCCACTCGTCGACCCACGGCTGTATACGGGAGGACCAAGTAACGCCTGCCGGTAGACCCCTCCGCACGTAACTATGGATTTCAAAACGTATTAATTATCTTTCTATATATATTAAATACTCAATCAGAACGAATTAATTGTCTTATACTTACCCGTGCACGGAAAGAGGAACAATATGGGCAACCGGGAGTGGGAACGTCTGGTTACGACCAAACTGCCGCATCACTCTGTGAGGAGCGTAGTCCTCGACAAAGATGTCGAAAACGACAGCCTTACGTGTCATCCAGTACTCCTGATCCCTCGTGCAGAACGTCGACAACCCATTAGGCGCTCGTACGACAATCTCCTCCATGCTGTAAGGTGTCCAGCGGACGTCGTCTGCCCTAATCCGGTCGAACGCCGCCATGTACTCAGGATAGGCTCTGTGAACCTGAATGTTTGCCCAAGTAGGCTGTATAGAAAATAATAGTAAGGTGTAATTTATTCGAAAATAAATAGAAACAGGTTCAACTGCGATATAGAAGACTTACCCGCCGCCGGACCCACAACGAACCCATCGTAGGGCCGTCCTCCTCCGTCTCCCCGTACAAACCTGCTCCGTAAGTCGAGAAATCCATGACTGGTCGTCCAATACTAAACCGCTCGTACGACCAGAGTTGAAGTAATAGTGGACAACCAGAGAGGATAGCTGACGGGTCGGTCTTTGTGCACGCATCACAAAGACCTCGGTACGTGGCTGCCAAGATAGCGGATGCCCAACTGTACTGCGGCACGACGTCGAGCGGTGCGTCCGCTATCTCGTGCGCGAAGTGAATCAAGTGCGTCGCGACAGAGTTCCCATGCGACGATGTGAACATTATCCAACCAAACAACCACAACAGATAGGCCTCCAAATGCCTCGACACAGTGGCCTCATCCGCCGCAGGGTGGATATACTCGGCCTAAATTAGAAAACAGAAGTTCAAATTTCATTTAACATACACATGAATATTTGATGTTAATGAACTATATCACAATGTTATCTATTTACCTGAAACTGCAAGAGCCAGGTCTTCGTAGGCCCGTGATGCTGATTTTCAGCAAGAGTTTGATACTCTGGAGCGTCTGATCGATGCACAACACCCTCGAAACGGACTAGAAGGTCCTCACGCCAAGTGGCCTCTACGTCTGGACGGCTGACGGCCTGCCCAGCAGTGGTGACACCAAGTAAGTAGGAGACGTCCTCGAGCGTGGGAGTCATCTCCCCGCAAGGAAAGTGGAACGTGTGCGTCTCAGGCCTCCAGCGGTCCACCAATGCCGCAAGTAAGGAACGGTCAAAGTTAAACCGTGTCACCGCATCGACCGGGGCCTCAACAGCACTAGCCTACACAAGCCTACACAGAGGCAGTAGACCAGCTGCTCGTAGCCTATAGCAAATACAACATTTATATATAAATATATATTACCAAATCGTCTGTATGAGTAAAACAAATAAGTGAACGTGTTATTGTGCATACCTCGGTATCCATCGCTCGTCCAGCCGCCACAACTCCTGAGGTACCCTAGGCCGTAGAACAGGTAGCTCAGCAGCTGTCACAGCACTCAAGTAGGACCGGTGGCGCTGGTCCAACTGTGCGTCCAACAACTCCAAGTGTCCCTCATCCATCGCCATACCTAAAATATCTTAATAATGTAAAAAATAATGCACAAATATAATTAATACTATGAAACACTAAATCAAAAAAAGCAGACATACTATTATTTTTAAAGAGCATTTTCGCCTTAATTCCGGAATCCACGACGTGCACGAGGGCGCCGGCCATCTTGCGGATTCCCTGAAGGTCCTGCTTCTGCAGCTCCCTCTGTGGTGGTTGCACGCGTGCACTTTTTGTAAGTATGTCCTGTGCCATTGCACTTGGTGCACCGATGCTCCAGTCTTCCCACTTCTGAGTCATCCATATCATTTCTAATGCGCCGTGTCTTACGACGACCAGGCTTCTGTCTTAATTTGTCCTTATCGGGCCCCCGCAGGTAGTTACTTCCAGGATTGTTTGTAAAACTATCAAATATTGCGAAACCATAAATCTCTGCATTCCAGGTTATCATGACTACCTCCTTCGTAAAATAATGTGAGACATACGGCTTCGGGGACAAATTAGTAAGTGAACAAGATGCTATAACATGTGAGCACGGCCTGTGTAGAAGTTTCGATTTCATGCACGAACAGCTGCATGAGTTATAACGAATAACACACTCTTGTGCAATTCTCTCTCGATTGCCACCACGACGGCCCCGATCCCTACACAGAACTTTAAAGCGATTCTCTGCTGTGCCCATAGGACGTGCACGATGCAAGCTTGCCTTCTCCACCTTTTTTTTATGTAATTTATCATGAATGTTAAAAAAATCAATGTATTATCTGACATCGCATTAAAAGCAACCATATATCTTTCACGAAAGTACTTGCATGTTCCATGCAAAATACCCTCTACGATTGCTACAAGAGGTAATCCTCTCATGCCTCGAATGATCCAATTGTACACCTCCGCCAAATTTGTTGTCATTATTCCAAACCTCGCCCCATCTGTGTCATATAATAATGACCACTTCTCCTTTGGCTCGTACTCAATCCAATCTGAGAAGCACCTGATTGATGACCCCGACCTCCGAACCACGTTCCTCAAGGCATCCGTTGGAAGGCCTGAAAGAGGAACAGACATATCATTCGGGTCTTGATTCGTACGAGTCGCTAACTCTGCTGTTTGCTTTGTTGTTAATTCATCAAGACGTGTCCACATTGCATTGAATTTTCTTTGTTGATTCTGATTGCACAACCTCTTAAACATATTCATAAGGTGTTTATTTTTGAAATGGCTGAAAAAATTTTCACCCAAGTGCCTCATGCACCATCTTGATTGTATGTCCGACCATCGAGGAGGAAGATCACGTTCCACTGAACCATATTGCATATCCGTTATCGCCTTCAACAAACCGGCATGTCGGTCATGTATGACACAAACATTAGGTCGCCCTTGCACCACTGCTAACTTCACACGCTCCAGAAACCAATACCAACTATCTGTGTTCTCACTTTCCACAAAAGCAAAAGCAACTGGTAGTACTTGATTATTCCCATCAACACCAATAGCAGTTAGAATCTGACCTTTATACTTTCCTGTTAGAAATGTACCATCCATGCATAAAACAGGTCTGCAATGACGAAATGCCATTATACATTGACCTAGTGTAAAAAAGGCTCGATGAAGTATTAACTTTCCGGCCTTTTTTAGATCAGACACATCCATTATATCATAATATGTACCAATATTTCTTTGTCTGATGGTTTCTAACAATCTTGGTAGGTTCTCATAAGATGCTTCGTACGAACCGAATCTCTTCTCAATGACCTTCTGTTTCGCTCGCCACGCCTTCGAATAGCTGATGGTGTATTTAAAATTTTCCTCTATAGTACTCACTATAGATTTCGGCTCATACCTTAAATTATCAACAATTCGATTATACATGTACTCTGCAATGAAGCTCGATGTAAGAGCAGTATTGGACTTCTCTAATTCTTGTAACTCACATGTATGTTCTGTTACTATAGAACACTTTCAAATTGTACTCTATTTTTGCTCATAAGCATGTACCCTAAATGGACAGTCCGAAAACACACATTTAACATCATATACTTTCTTGTTAGACTTAACAACTACAAAAGACCGCTTCATTGACAGAGACCAGTACTTCACGGCACTCATCACTTCATCTTTGCCTTTGTACATACCTCCCTCTACTACTTCATTCTCATGATATTCCCACGGCACAGAATTTCCTTCGTTGATCATCAAATTCTTCGAACTGTTACTCTTTCACTCCAGTGGGACAGGAATTTCATTCTCATCTTCAGATGACTCAGTTTCAGATATATTCTCATTCTCCATATCTTCCATCGCCATCTCTTCAACTATATGCTCTATGCACTCTCCTTCGTCCGCTTCACCCGTCGGTACCATAGATGACAGGTGATGATCACTCTCTTCATTATCTTCCTCATTATCATTGTGATTGTCATGGCTCGGACCTCCTTCTTCTTCTACAACGTGTACCTCATGAACCTCCTTCGTATATGCCTGGGCAAGAAGGACTAGAGGCCACCCACGTTCTAC
Organism: Bothriochloa decipiens; assembly: GCA_023333625.1. Classification (NCBI taxonomy): domain Eukaryota; kingdom Viridiplantae; phylum Streptophyta; class Magnoliopsida; order Poales; family Poaceae; genus Bothriochloa; species Bothriochloa decipiens. Next base: position 18,663,866 of record CM041641.1, on the reverse strand, counting down.
AGCTTTGTTGACGTATTTTCTCCATGTTGATGTTGCATTAAGCGGTACTAACTCCCAAAAAGTGCTCTCCCGAGCACGACTAACCATACCCATGACCTTAACGTCATGTTGGTTGCTGTCAAGCCCAAATATTCGCATCAACCAATTCTGCACACCACTAATTGTTCTCTCATTTGCCCTAGACACCCATCTAGTTACTGAGGCAAATCCTGACAGATCAACCCCGTGTACACCTTGAATAATTTCTCCTTCTCCATAATAAATTTGAAATCCTAACTTCTCCGACATCTGTGTAATCTAAAATTTTTAACTAAAATACCTTTTCAGTAATATATTACTAATAACAATATAAGTAATAAGAATATAAGAATATATAAAATACTACCAAAATATACTATTAATCGCTCAACTGCCGAAATACTACCGAAATAACTACCGAAATACTACCGAAATTTCAACTATAACTATTTAATTTAACAATATATATAAAATAAAAATATAAGTAATACTACCGAAATATAATATTAATCGCTTAACTGCTCATTACATTATCTAACAATTAATATAACACACATTAAATAATTATATATAAAATTATTTTTTTACTTACCGAAAATTTTTCTCTTCCTCTCTTCTCCTTCTTCCTCCTCCTCTTCTTCTTCTTCTCCTTCTCTTCTCTTCTCTTCTCTTCTCCTCTCCTCTCCTCTCCTCTCCTCTCCTTCTGTTCTCTTCTCCCAGCCGGCAGCGGCCGGCCGCGGCCGGACGCGTTATATATAGCGGCGCCACGTCGCCCCTTGTTCGGGCGACATTGGCCAAGTCGCCCACTGGACGGGCGACATGGGCCCAGTCGCCCACTGACCGGGCAACATGGGCCACGTCGCCCATCGGCCGGGCGACGTGGGGCCCGCCATGCCACATGCACGGTCAAGTCGCCCACTGGTCGGGCGACATGGGCCACGTCGCCCATCGGCCGGGCGACGTGGGACCCGCCATGCCACGTGCAGAGCCAAGTCGCCCACTGGTCGGGCGACATGGCCCAGATAGCCCGCCAGTCGGGCGACAAGGCCCGTCTTCGCCCTTCCAACGGACGACTGGTGGCCTATACCTGTAATTTTTTAAAAACGGAGACTAATTTTATAATTTTTTTAAAAACAAATTTATTAATAAAAAAAATTCTCGCTTTCGCTGGGACACGCAACACAAGACATTTACTACCATCGACAACAAGAAGGGCCAGGCCGCAGGTGCTCCTCTCTTCCGGACGGTACACAGAATCCATGCCTCTGTTTGCACACGATGTGCTGAATTTATTATACCGATGCATATATTTCTATAATAAAGTTGTTATAAAGATATAAATATTGTTAATATTTTCTGTAAATATAGTCAAACTTATAAATATTTAATCGGCACGAATCATGTATCAACACTTTTTAGGCAAGAACCATGCGGTGCAAAAGGATCAACAAGTGAAGTTGAAGACGATGGATGGATGAAGTGCAAAGATTGAGTGCAAAGCAAGGCGAAGGTATATACGTTTTGCTCGGCAGGTATTTCTATAAAGAGGGTAGATCTCTGTTACTAAATTGTTATCTATGTGCCACTCTCTAGGTATTTCTATGCATTGCATTTAGAGATAAAGTGGTCGTTTGAATCTAAAGTAAAAAAAAAAGGTTTCTACAATACTTGAAAATGCTAACTAGCTAAATGCTAAAGGTGATGGTTGTCTTGTGGGAAACCAATTTGATGTTAACAAGATTTGAAAGGTTTTGAGATCATTTTTCAGTGGGATGTAGTTTGCTCGGTAGGTCTAACCAGCCCTATGGCAGTCTAATTGCAAGCTTAAGCGGATCAGTTCGATCTCCACGCATATTTTGTGCATTTTCCCCTTGGATTGGTTCAATCGTCAGACAGATTGAATGGAAGTAGGTGTTGCGAGCTTGAGCAGTCGGTCTGATCGTCACACATGTTTTGTGCATGTGATCCTTGGATTGGTTTAATCGCCCACGTAGAACATGGGTGTACTCCAAATCGAGCTATCGAGTGAAGGAAGATTACACCAAGCCAAAGGTTCTTCTTGGATAAGGAATCCTTCGGCTATGTGTCCAAGATGGGGAAGGTTGGCATCACTCTCTTAACCAAAGGAATTAGAAAAATATTTGTTTGTTGCGAAACCTACGTCGATGATATCATATTTGCTTCAAGAAATTAAGATTTCATTCAAGCGTTTGGACAGATGATGGCTCAAGAATCTAAATTTTACATGATTAGAGAGTTGAGTTTCTTCCTTAGATTGCAAATCAAACAACTTAGAGGAATCATTTTTGAAATTGTGTTTTGCAGAAATCAAGGTTTTGAGTTGTGTTTTTAAGAAAACTTTTATAGGCAATTCACCCTCTCTCATGTCATCTGGCAGATCCTTTACACTTGGGGCCTGATACGGGAAATCCTAAACCTCCTCCATGTGTGGAATATTTCTGATTCCTCGCTGCCAAACGCTGAGAAATCATTGGAACCCTAATGCTGCTAGCCTCTCCTATGTGAGACGTGCCACAAGTTCAAATAGAGCAACGAGGACAACGGTCCACTAGGGCACTAGGCACCGGAGAAATGTGGGCGGTGGCAATTTTGCCGTAACAAACGTGAAAGTAAATTTCAGAGAAACTTTTAATCCAAATGAACACAGGACTGTCAGAAGCCACCGCCCATATTTCAACCCCAAAATCTTTGGCTCCGTCAACGTCGGCTCACTGCATGGCTTCAATGTTGACTGTTTTTTACATTCGTGTTTGGTACACCTCTGTAGAAGCTAAAATCGAAGCTGCTACTAGAGCTAGCTTGTGAAACTTTTTTTTTTTGGCTTCATCTGTTCTATCATTTCTGTTCACCGTAGGAAGAGGCTAGAACCAGACCAAAGCCCAAAGCCGTTATAAGCAAAACGCGCCCGCCGACCGCCGTACTCCTCGCTTTGGGTCGGCGTCCCTGCTCCGCCGCGGGATCTCCTTCCACCGGCCAGGGAATTAATTAGTGGAATCCTGGCACAGAAAATGCCCCGGCGCCCTTCTTCTATCTCTCTAATTTGCCGTGCCTGATGGCAAGGTATCATGTGTGTTGGGAGGAGAGATAGGTGTACTACGTGCAACAGAGTGAAAAAGATGAGATGACAAACAGGGGCTGGCTTTTGGGGCTCCAAAAGCTCCTGTCCTCTGTAGCGGTAAAGCAAGGATCCCTTCCCGCTTAAAACAGGGCTACCTTCTTCTCGTTACAAATTTCTTGGTACTACTTTCCTCCCTTTATGACTTCGCCGCAGCTATGTTCTCTTGTGTACATGCTAGAAGTTACTAGCAGTGATCAGATGGAGATGGTTGCAAGAGAGTTTGGGCATGCATTTTAAGTACTAATAATATGTGTGATGTCAAATAAGAATCATTGAAATATGATTCATAGTACTTATTAATTTAGAGTCATATATGCTGATAGCATGTCTATAAGCTTGATTAGAAAGTATCTCCTTGATAACCCTCATAGCCAGCCTGTTTGTTTGAACTTATCAGCCAAACTAGCCAGCCATTCAATAGTATTTTTCTCTCATAAAAAATCAACAGCAGCCAGAACCAACCAGCCAGAAACGACCAAGCGAACAGGGCAAACGCTTTCTATGCTTGCCCACCTCCGGGCACTCCTCAACGGCATTGCACACCGTGCATTGCTCACCGGGCGAAATAGACAACCGCTAATAGTTAGAAGATTAAGTAGACATTTTATAAACTTAATTAGCCAAATTTTAAATAGTTTGATTTAGAGTGACACGAATCGTAGTTTAATTAGCCAAATTCTTACATTGTACTAGCATAAACGGCGGTGATACGATAAGTCAATAAGTTCTACTTTCTTATTGGCATTGTTTTTAACATGATGGATATTAACAGCACTATAGCTGGTAGTGGTAATTTATTATTTTTTCATACAAACTAAAGCAAGTTACTGAAGAAGGGGGGCATAAGAAGTAGGGATCCTCTGAGTCCCGGTGGGGGCTCGCCCAAGAAATGGCTGGTATCTCCCAAGAAATGGTTGGTATCTTCAACAATGCATGCTCGACTATAGACACTTGATATGTCGGTTTGCTAGAGTTATAATTACATGTTTTCATAAGTTTTTTTATTTATATAGGCGGCACACAGAGGCACACAGCACGCTTGTTGGATCGAATAGTCAAACATATCCATTTCATCACATGAAGCATAGTGCGTATATAATTCAGGCAGCAATGTGCAATGGGGGGGTTGGGGGGGGGGGGGGGGGGGTTCCAAGAGTAGTATAGCATGCAAGCTAGTATGGCCGAACAAGCCGCCAACAAGAGGGTAGCAAAGGGCCCACTACACCGGTCCACCCCCAAGAGCCAAGATCCAAATCTGCATCAGTTAATACAATGCTCACACACTCATGCAGCTGACATAAAAAATTGCAAATAAAAGCACGATTAAGCGCACTCTAATCTGCTTACGTCAATTAAGATATATGTGTAGTATAAGGGTTCCTGAGTGATTACAAAAAAAAGAAGAAGATATAACAAAAAAAAACAGTGGTCTACTAGAGGTAATGTGCATGAGGTTATCTACCCAAAACAAAGGAAGAAAAAGAAGAAGATAAAAAAAAAAATGTTCGACACCACAAGGAACATGGTGTGCTCAGTTCGCTGTGTATGTTTTTCTTGAACAAGAAGAACAATACTAGCAGTCTCATCAGTTCATTTCACATATACTAGTTTTCATGAAAAAAAAATTATCAATGAGAATGCGTGCCTTCACTGAGTGCGCATGCACTTTTAATATCAAGCAGAATTGGTTCTCACCAGATCAATTCGTAAAACTGAAAACAACCAAAGTAAATACCTGGCACATACTGCAATTTAGAAGATGGAAAACCTATTGAACTTTTTCAGTCGTGACGACCATGCTATATCATTTTTTTTAGAAAAAAAAAAACACGAAGAGAAGGGTTGGATGCAATCTCTGGTTCTCTATGAAGAGAGATGGCGACAGCCTAAGGTGCCAAGTTGACCAAACAAGAAGCCAATAAGTTGTGAGCAAGATTTAAAACAGTGGGAGGCCACATGCATGATGCTGTCATGGAGACGAGAATCCAATGGCATTGCCCCTGCAGTGCAGAGACACTCCTCATAATGGGCGAAACTTCCAGCCTGTTTGCATCCAAGACTGCAGGGAGAGGATCTATATATATATGTATGTAGGCATGACATTACTATAAACAAGAAGATCTGGACATCAGATATTTGTGACCTACTAGGTAGCTCATGATGCTGCTGTTTAAAGTAGAACCAGCACATTTTATCCAAATCAGAGACTGCACCAGAGAGTGCATATGATTGCATTTAATATGTATGAAACATTCACTAGAGCTTGCTCTTCTCCCTCACCCCTTTACAAATAGTATTAACTAGTTGAATTCACCGCGCGTTGCCGTGAAAATTTGTGGACAACAATTTTGTAAAACCATTGGTAGATGAAAGAAGTTTATAACCAATGAGACAAAAAATAGCATGCCATTTGTTAAGAGAATAATGTGTATGATAAAGGAATATGATGGGAAAAGATACATAGAATAGAATGGAGAATTGTCATACTATATGTAATTTAAATTTTGTTTGTCATTTGTGCATTCAGATGACCAAATATCAACATGAGCTTCATTTTTTTTCTTTGTCATAAATGACAACTATAAAGGAAACTATCTGTAAAAAAATTTAGCAATTGAAAAAGGGAATACTCGGATATTATAAGGTCACTTAGTTTTTTGTTTCCACGGTATGTAGTCATAGCATGATTTTTGGAACTGTCCAATAAAAAATCGAGACTTACACTTGACCAGAGATGAAGATCAAATCCTAGGGTATGCTTGGCCAGAAGATTAAACCCGTAAGATGATATGTAGAGCCGTGGAGAGGGAGCAGAAGGGAGAAGACAAATAACCAAGAAAAGAAAGACTTTTTTTGACAAAAAGAAAAGAAAGACTTAATGATAGGAAAGGAATACTCCACTGGACACATGATTTTGGCACCTATGAGCCCAAGGAGAATCCTCACGGCTCCATTGTGCAACGTATGTGTCTTATCTCCGCCATGCCTGAAGAATTTTTAATTTCTGTGCTTCCAATGCAAATACTTCATTTGAAAACTTATTTTTGGCTGGAACGAAGATTAAAGTGAAGGGAGTACAATTAACGAATCTACCTGCCGGCTGGGCTGTAGCATCCTTCAGGAAGTTTAATTTGAAGAAATGGATGGGTTAGAACTCGTTCGCACGGCACTTGCCCAGGTAAAAGGCAAGGCTGTTCCAACATCTAAGGTGGTTTAGTTTATGCTTAAGTTAGAACTTCTAACTTGACGAAGTTTCATACAAAGATGCATCAAAATCCAACATTAAATCCACCAAGAAATATGTATTAATAGTGCAATTAGCAAATATATGTCAATAGATTCATCATGGAGTATATTTTTTATGTCATAATTATTTAGTGTCATAAATGTTGGTACCCTTTTCTATAAATTTGAGTAAAAAAGATAGTTTAAATAAAGAAAGCTAACTTTTCAGATATAGGTAAAGATAGCTAGCTCTTCAGATAGAAGTAGAGTATCTTCCAACTTCCAAGTGCATAGGAGTACTACCTTGTACTACTGGTGATTTAGATTCAAATGCTCAATGTGCTTAAACGATTAAATATCAAAAGCGACACCAATAATAAAAGTGTAAAGTGCATTAGCATTGATTGCAAACTGTGAGTGGAAAGTGTGCAGCCCTGGTCTGGTGATGCATCATTGGTGGCAAGTTATTTGCTCAAAACAAGAAGCACTTAAGGATCTAATATAAGGCCTTGTTTAGTTCCGCAAATTCACCCCTGAATTTACTATACAGAATTTCTATCAAAAACTAATTACAAAGTTTTGTTATACTTTGCGAGACGAATATTTTAAGCTTAATTAGTTAAAATTTAGATAATTTTTACTAAATACAAACAAAATACTCCAGTACACCGATTTAACAGCGGCTGTGAATCGGCGCCGAACTAAACAAGGGCCCAAGTAAAACTAAAATCAGCATTGAATGCAGCAGGCCCCGTCCAGCAAATCGACAGGAAGGTTGGGGAGAAAACAAAAGCAGAGATGAATGAAGAAAGAAACGTACTACTGTATAATGAACAGGTGGTGAGTCGTGATGGTCAGGAATCCAACAAAAAGGTGACATGAGCAGTCTAGGAATCCTAGCCATATCTACTTTTCCCTGTAATGCCAGGGCCAGGGGCTCAGCTGGGCCAGTCATCACTAGCATGTCTTGTGCCTGTGCCACTGCACATGATGCCACACAGCTTCATTGGCCGGTGCCGGTCCCCGGTCCTGCACTGCAATGCAAGGCTGCAACTGCAAGCATCTCAGGCAGGTGCAGCCTCTTGCCTCTTGGGCCTTGGCCCCTCACCAAACTTAAGTCATATCATACCAATAATATGGTGCGGAGTATGATTAACATGGTGCGGAGTATGATTTGAGATCTGAAGAAACATTCCATTCTGAACTGAAAGACGTAAGAAACATACTATATAAATCGAAATCAGAAAAGATTGAAACTCGAAAGACTGATAAAAGAGAGCCACTTGTTTCGTTCTGCGACTGCGTTTCTGTTTTGTTCCCTGGTCTCTACAGCTGGAGTACAGCATCCAATGATCCAATTCTACTGTGGGGAGCATTGCATTACGTACATCACCACTGATTAATCCACAGTTACTGCTACGGACATTGACTCAGACACTGGGAGTGTGCGCTGCAGCTGCAGGGGTCAAGCGAAGCCAGACAGCTACTAGGTATGTGTACCCGTTCCTGCTGCTGCCGTAGCGGTTGCTGAGTGCTGCGCTGGGCCGGGGCCACTGTGCCAGCGCTCCTGGCTTCTGTTCAAGCGCGCAGCAGCGGAGGCTGGTGGCTTGCGGTCGTCACGGAGCATGTGTGCGCTGGAGCGGATGTTGTTGGTGTCGAGCCTAGGCCAGAGGCCAGAGCCAGAGCCAGCAGTGTGCACAGGATGCGTTGTGTAGCACACATATCCACTGAACTGTGAACCACCGTGAATACTGTGAACCACCATGATATGGTTTTTGCGGCCGGTGAACTGTGAACCACAATGAACGATAGTAAGTTCGTCCACTGATGGCTTTTGCGGCCGATAGGCTGAGGAATGTTGTTTGTTGTACGTCTGACGCACACTGCACGGACCTTCTTCAGCTCAAGGCAAGACAAACAGGGCTCGGCAAAACACATCTCGTTCTCCTGTCAAGTGACAAGTTACCGAGCATTCACGGATCATAGCAGCTGAGCAGCCTGGAGCGGCTTCTTATGACTGAATCCGAGCAGCGCTAATACCAATCCATAAGCAGCAAATGGGCCACAACAATAAGCTGCAAAAAGCACCCCAACTAAAATGCATGACCATTCATCTCATGTAAGGCAATTCTTGTCATCAGCTACACATGCAATGAAAAATCAAGAAATAAAAAAGTTCAAAAAGAAAACATAAAGGTTTTCACAGCACAAAAGCAAAGCAAGGCAGTCCAAATTATGATGACAAGCATGGGGTATAAACCTGTTGAGACTTAAACAGGCTAGCAAAATAAGAGTTTAGATGCACAATTGACATTAAACATTATTACAAACTGAGATGCAGAATCAGGAATATCATATGACTAGTCACTAATCAATCCCTTCCAGGCTGATAAACTTCACAAGAGAGAAACTTGCAGCAGAAAAACAAAAACATAGCAGAAAGCAAGTTCATGTGGGGGAATACAAGAACGAGGGCTCCAGAATTCGTCCATCATCATTATTCTCTGATTGCACAGATGGTTGCATTGCTGGATATTTGAGAAACTAACGCGGTGAGGCTTAGAACATATTAAAGTACACGATGGTGTCCTTCGCCATCACCAGCAAAAGCAGCTTGAAGTATATCAAAGCCCACTTTCTGGTGATATCATGGTGCACGTAGTCCAGAAGAATCTCCTTGTGGAACATGTATACTTGGTGGAACACTGCGCCGACCAGAAGAGAGGTACTTATGCTGTTCTTGGAGACAAGAAGCAGAGCTGGGATCATGTAAAAGGTGACTTGGGTTAATATCTCTGATCGCTTTACTCTGTGACTCTCGAGTGTCAGGGGACTACTTCTAGGTTTAGCGATAGCTGCTTCTAGCGGGCTGAACACCAGAACCTTTGGTGTGGCTTCCTCACTTGATCTCTGTGCATCAGACTGTTTCATTTCACCACCTGACTTGTATGTCTCAGAGATCTATCATAAACAAATTCATGAAAATTTATTACAGGGTGACAGAATAAGTGAGAAATCAAGCATTAAGTCTTGCTGGTCACAAACCTGTGATTTCTGCACCTGACATCCATTGGATGCTAGAGAGGAAAACCAACGAGGTAAAACTTGTGCTCCACTGAGGTGATATGTTGGTTCATATCCTAGAACCTGTTGTGCATATACATGCCAGAATACATATTAGAGCACTATAGACTTTCATTCTTCTGAATGATATGAAACATAATATAATGGAAACAATATGCCCAACTTCTTTCGAACCTCAAACAAATTTAAAAACTAAAAAGGTCACACATTTCAATTACTCTGAAACAAACAAAGCAACCGGTTTTTAAGTTTCATGGATGGATACAATGGTACACACATATAATGCAAAAGGGTACGCAACAAATCAAAACATGAAAAATGGACAAAGATAGAATAACCATCGGTTCATATCAAGAGTTGGGTACTGTGAAAATACAAGCTATCTAGAGAGTACTGATGTGTTCTAACTGAGTATAAGACTTTTCAAAACTTTGACTATCACAATATCTAAAATACGCGAATTGGAAACATGGCAGTAATATGTGTGGATTTTCCTACCAGTACTGTCACAACTCTATTTGTGACTACAAATATCACACTAAATTAGTGGTTAATGTTGTGTTTCTGTTTTGGTGACAGTGCAACTGTCTAAACAACAAGTGTTTGTGATCATTGATCAGTAGCAGAAAGATCGGTAACTTTTGCAAAGATGTGATGCTGTGAAATGATTCGAAACCATCAATAATCTATATCCTATCCTACAACAGTATGGAAAGATAAAATCACTCAATGATTTAAGACAATATAGTTATATCATTGTTATCCTTGAAGCTAAATACTAGTCAGACAGTTAAGCCACTAGTAGCAGTTAGACCTTTACTAACCGTCGCCTACACAGTTTAATAGCACATCAACATACCATCTAGACACTAGTCTTAAGATCTCCAACTAGCAGCTATGTGAACAACTATTATCTCATCATCCAATATTGGAAACATGAGTTTGGGCTTTATCTTCATTTTTTAGTTCAGTTATCCACAGACAAAAAAAGGCGTACCCAGTGCCGTAGGCTCCCGCACTGCGGGATCTGGGGAAGGGAAAATAGCCAGTAGCCATCCCTACACAAATGTGCAGAGGCTGGGGCTTGAACCCTGGACCTCTTGGTCACAGGCAGTAAAGCTCTACCGCTTGCCAAGATTGCGAGAACAAAATGGTGGAAGCTTAGGGGGAAGCAGCACAAACATTTAAGGAGAGGATGATAGATGAGGGGCCGTGGGAAGAAGGAGAAGATGCAGATGACATGTGGCTAAAGATGGCAACATGTGTTCGGAAGGTGGCTTCGGATGTGTTTGGAGTGAGTAGGGGAGGCAAACGAGAAGCGAAAGACACCTGGTGGTGGAATGACGAGGTGCAAAGGGCTATTAGGGAGAAGAAGGAGTGGTTCAAGCGCCTTCATCATGACAAGAGTGCAGCCAACATTGAGGGCTATAAAATAGCGAAGACGGCTGCAAAACGAGCGGTGAATGTAGCAAAAACTCAGGCGTATGATGACCTTTATCAGCGACTAGGCACGAAGGAAGGGGAGAAGGACATTTATAGGATGGCTAGAATCCGCGAGAGGAAGACGAGGGACATCAACCAAATCAAATGCATCAAGGATGGGACGGATCAACTTTTGGTGAGGGATGAGGAGATCAAGGACAGGTGGAGAGAGTACTTTGACAAGTTGTTTAATGGGGAGAATGAGGTCCTACCTTAGAGTTGGATGACTCATTTGACGATACCAACAGACGTTTCGTGAGGAGATTTCAGGAGGCCGAGATCGGAGAAGCTTTGAAGAGGATGAAGGGCGGTAAAGCGATGGGCCCTGACGGTATCCCCATTGAGGTGTGGAGATGCCTAGGTGCCAGAGCGATAGTATGGCTAACTAAGCTTTTTAACCTCATTTTCCGGTCAAACAAGATGCCTGAAGAATGGAGGAGAAGTATATTAGTACCGATCTTCAAGAACAAGGGAGATGTTCAAAGTTGTACTAATTATCGTGGGATTAAGTTGATGAGCCATACGATGAAGCTCTGGGAGAGGGTTATCGAGCATCGCCTAAGAAGAGTGACAAGTGTGACCCAATACCAATTTGGGTTTATGCCTGGTAGGTCGACCATGGAGGCAATTTTCTTATTACGACAGTTGATGGAGAGGTATAGGGAGCAGAAGAAGGACTTGCACATGGTCTTTATTGACCTCGAGAAGGGATATGACAAAGTACCGAGAAATGTCATGTGGTGGGCCTTGGAAAAGCACAAAGTCCCAACTAAGTACATCACCCTCATCAAGGATATGTACAGGTATGTGGTGACGTGTGTCCGAACATGTGATGGCGATACTAGTGACTTTCCAATTAAAATAGGACTACATCAATGGTCGGCATTGAGTCCTTATTTATTTGCTTTGGTGATGGATGAGGTCACAAGGGACATACA
>CM041641.1:18606617-18651580 GCA_023333625.1 Bothriochloa decipiens | reverse complement strand
ATTGAGCCCTTATTTATTTGCTTTGGTGATGGATGAGGTCACAAGGGACATACAAGGTGATATCCCTTGGTGTATGCTCTTTGCTGATGATGTGGTGCTAGTGGATGAGACTAGGGCAGGGGTTAATAGGAAGTTAGAACTATGGAGGCACACGTTAGAGTCGAAAGGGTTTAGGCTTAGTAGGACCAAGACCGAGTACATGAGGTGCGATTTCAGCGCGACTAGGAATGAGGAGGGAGACGTTAGCCTCGATGGGCAAGTGGTGGCCAAGAAGGATACTTTTCGGTATTTAGGATCGATGCTACAAAAGGATGGCGACATTGATGAAGATGTTAGGTATAGAATTTCAGCCGGTTGGTTGAAATGGCGTCAAACTTCAGGCGTCCTCTGTGACAAAAGGGTACCTCAGAAGTTAAAAGGTAAGTTTTATAGGACAGCGATTCGTCCGGTGATGTTATACGGTGCTGAATGTTGGCCTACAAAAAGGCGACATATCCAGCAATTGAGTGTAGCAGAGATGCGTATGTTACGATGGTGTTGTGGGCACACAAGGAGGGATAGAGTCCGGAACAACGATATTCGGGATAGGGTTGGGGTGGCACCAATTGAGGAAAAATTGATTCAACACCGGTTGAGATGGTTTGGCCATGTCCAACGGAGGCCTCCTGAGGCACCGGTGCGTAGTGGGGTTCTAAAGCGGGTCGATAATGTAAAGAGAGATAGAGGTCGACCTAAACTGACTTAGAACGAGTCGGTTAAGAGAGACCTTAAGGAATGGAATATCCCTAAGGATTTAGCTATGGATAGGAGCGCTTGGAGACTAGCAATTAACATGCCTGAACCGTAATCTTTTTCTCTTGTATCTTTTATGTGTTCTTTGTTTCCATGCCTCTTTTGGGTTTCATCTCTAGCCTACCCCAACTTGCTTGGGACAAAAGGCTATGTTGTTGTTGTTGTAGTTATCCACAGACAAACAAACCTTTACAGTGAAAAGCATATAGAGGCCATCTCATGAGACAAAATACTTTGCAGTTTATGTGGAAGAGGTGCTAGGGGCACAAGGCACCACAAAATAATTTTTTTTTTCTCTTTGAATTTTGGACACTGGGCATCCAATAAATGAAATACCCTGTTAAAAGTAAATCACATCTTAACAGGTACCAGTCACAAGGTGAAGGCTCAATAGTGAATACTAGTACCAATGCAAACCAGTGTTCGTTGGCATTCATATCCATAGGAGGAACTTTATATACCTACTTTTCATTTCAATTTTTCATCAGAATTAATCATTACAAGCTCAAAATGTTGATGCCCAAACATCATGATACATGTTCCACAGAAAGCCATACCATCCTCCAAGAATGTCAACTACTGATTGCATTTGCCAATTGGTTTAGGCAATAGAAATTTTGAAAGGTTTTACCATCAAAATAGATATTAATAAATATCCTATTAACCTCTAATGTGTATACTGAGCTAATCTGCAGACTCCAGCATTATTCATATAGAACAGCATAAGAGCTAAGCAGTACAAGAATATGGACAATCATCGACACTAAACATTAATGATGGAGTGAATGTGCTCAAAGTGAGGACAACTCTACAACCACCGTCCACCAGACATCAACTAGGATTGGCCTTCTTGTTAACTATGATACTGTTCCCACTCTAAGAAACAACAGGCATCAAGATTCCTAAATCTGTGACGATCACAGCTTCCAGCCTTCCATAGTACGAAACTGTGCTATTTTTCTTCATCAAAGAAATGACACCAAGTAGGACTAATATCGCCTCATGCTAAGTCAATGTTTTGATAATATCTAAGCTAAAAAACGACATATATATGTACCATACCCATTTCTCTAATAATTGACTCATTGTCTCCAACGTGACTTTCCCAAGATAAATACCGATAATAAAACCCACAATAAAGCTTATCAAGAACTACACAGATGCAGTTCTCTCAGTTGTTAATGGAGGGACACACGATACTGGCAAATGATATTAGACCAATTGAACCAGTCTTTCTCTTCCACGGTACCAGACATATGTATAGTCTAACACATGATGTTAATCTATACATATCTCTTAGACACGGCAATGTGCTTCCCTCCTTACACTAGTACCTACAGTCTCGCCATGTCCATGGATTCAGATTGTAGACACTACAGAACTACATAAGCATACTACATATTTTGGTCAAGTACACCACGGAGATGTGCAGACAGTACAGAACTACATAAGTGTACCACATATTTTGGTCAAGTATAAACGGAGATACTAAACGGAAGCACTCTGCACCTCTGATACCAAGGCAAAGCAGTCGCGAATCCGACGAGGGTTTGCCATAGGAACGTCTACGAGCTAGATCATCAATCAGACGGTGCAGATCAGACCAAGCGCGCAGGCACACAAATCACTAAACAATTGCATCGCAATCACCCATTCCGATCTACAAGTATGAAATTATGTAGCACAAGCAGGGGGGGGGATCGGGTACACGGACGAACCTTGCCGAGCCCATGGGTTGACGGGGCGGACGGGTAGCGGGGCAGGGACGAGAGCGCGCGGGCTCCGGCGATCGGCGGCGCTGCGTCGGCCGTGGCGCGGGAGAGGGCGGCGGCTAGGTTGAGGGCCTTGGATCGGGCCAGGATCCGCGACGCCATGGCGATGGGTTGGGGTTTCCTTCTGTTGGAGAGAAGCGGCGGTGGGTGGGAAAGTTGGGAAGAAAGGAGCACGCCCACGCCGCACGAGCACGGCACGAGATCATTCGTGGAATGGGCTGCGGGTCTAAGCCGGCTCGGCCCATCTTGGTCTAACCCGTGCTTTGGGCTCCCCTGTCTCCAGGGCCCAAGATGTACTCATTATTTTACATCTCTTATTATAATATTATTATTTTTTGCTCAAAAAATTATAATATTATTATGTTGCTCAAAAAAGTCATAATAATAGCGTCATTATAACTAGCTATTTTGATGCGCAGAACTCAATAATCTCAAAATTGGACATTATATTGTTTTTGGTATCGGAGATATAGACTTTAGCAATGTGGATTAATTATTATGTACAGAGAATTAGAAGGACAACACAACACACGGGAGACAGATTTATGGGTCGTTCTAGGGACCGACCACCCAAAATGGCCATACCTCGCCAACCACCCCTACGTGGGCCTCACCCTGACCCACCACGCCGGCTTCTTCTTCCTCCTCGCGCTTGCGCGACCCTGCCGCCTCGCCGTGGGGCTAGGGGGCGCTGAAGCTCCAGCAAGCTAGGGCCGCACCCTAGCCTCCGCGGCGGCTGTCATCTTCCCCTTCCCACCGCTGCCGCCATGGCCATGCTTGCGCCTCCGCCCTAGCCTAGCCCGACCGGCGTCCCCCACTGCTAGGACACCCTAAGCCGCCCGCCAGCATCCCCACCGCCTGTCTTCGCTGCCTCCTCCCCTCCCCCCCCCCCTGCCCCGGACAATCTATACCCGGGGAGATGGAGATGGGAGTGGGGATGAGCCGCCAAAGATGGAGACGGCGCTGACGAGCTCAAGTGGGGCGTCGATGGAGGCGTTGGACGTGGGGAGGGAGAGCGTGCCAACATGGGCTTTGCCCCGCGTTGGGCCGAATTCATGTCTCAGGGAGGAAGAAAAACAGGTGCGGTGGGAGTAGATCTTTTATCTCGTATGTTCATGCAAGGTCTCTAGTAACTAGTTCTCTATGCAATATAGCCTAGAATTATATATGCCACAGACCAAGGAATTCCTACACCCCTCCTTATATATAGTTCAGGAGGTAAGGTTACAAGTTGTTTAATCAGTTTACGGTTACGTTTCCTAGTTAGTTCCAAGAAAATCTATCAATACATACATAGGATCTGTGAGCTGTGCAAAATTACAACCTAAAACATGGACGACTTTGCGAAATCGTTATCCATATTATTGACATCTTTCTGAGCTGATCATCTAACATCTCCAACTTGTATCTGTATTCTATTCTTGTTTAAGCACTCCCTAACGGGTAGGCATTCATGGTGGTTACTCATTTATTACGATCGCCCCTCCAAAGCTTCAGCACCTGTATACACATATTACAAAGTATCTATAGAAAAGCGTACTGTTACAAATATAAAAACTAGGAGTCAGACATGATTCCACAGATCAACTCGATCTATGAATCTTTGTTGCAATCGTAAAAACTCTTAGCAAAATTATACTTAGAAGTTTCTAAAATTTTGAAACTATACACGTCAATAATGTATCTATAGCAAAAAAATCATATATACTCAGCAAAATCAAACTTGTTTTGTAAAAAGATCATATAAATTATTAAATTTCACTTGCATAAAAATTTTGTCATGTAATGCATATAAAAATAAAATTTGTTATTTTCATATGAATTTTTACAAAGTCATATACTTATTGATTTTAAGGATCGCCAATAAATAAATCTAGAAAAGTTAAAACTTTATAGTTTGATTTGAAATTGAAAAGTCAAATCAATATGAATTTTATTGATTTTGAGGATCCCGTTTTTTCAGCTCCAAACACCGTCCATCGGAGAAGCAGCCGAAGTACCGAACTATCTCTACACAGGCATAGCTCTCCTCGCCCTTCCTTCCCCTTCCGTGCGCACCATGGAGGCCCAGGAGATCGCCGCGGCAGCGCGCCACTTCTCCGCCATGGCTCGAATCGTCGGTCCGGTTAGTCTGCGACTTCGTACCATCACCAGCTCAGTTCCTCCCAATTATCTCGCTAACCGCCGTGCTTCTCCCCTTCTCCGGCGTCTCCGCTTCCAGGACCCCAAGGCCGTGAAGATGCGCCGCCACGCCTTCCACCTCCACCAGTACGCCTCCCTCCCCGATCCGATGTTTTACTCGACAGATTCGAGCTTTCCTAAAGCTCCGTGCTGACTTGGGCTGCAGTTCGGGGTCCACCACGCTCTCGGCGTCGGCTCTGCTCCTGCCGCGGGGCGCCCTGGCTGAGCCGCCGCCGCTTCTCGATGCGCGGCCCACGGGCACGCGGCAGGAGACCTCGCGCTCACGGCTGCTTCCCTCGTCGAGCCGTTCCTGGTCGCGGAGCAGCGGAATAACTCCGGCGAGGTAGGTAGGTAGGTTACAGTTACAGTGTCACAGCACCGTATAATCACTCTTTCTAGTTAGTGCTAAGCTTTTGTTTGCTTGCTTGTTTGGAATTGGATGCCTCCAGGAGCTCCAGCCGAGGTTGGTTCCGGAGGCGCGTCTTGATGTGCTTGTTGAGGTAAGGATAAGCATCGGTGTGGAATTCGTGCTTAGCATTCAATCACCCATAATCAGTAAAGTGCATCTTTGCGAGTAAAGTAAAATAATTGCTGGAAGTGTATCGATTACATCCCAGTTCCTAACCATGTAGCTAGTAATAAGCTAATGCATGATGTGCAATGTTGGTACTTGTACCGTGGTAAGGAACTTGTAACTTCCAAAATACTAGTACTTGTTTCAAAACCAGGAAGTTTTTCCTGAATTCCTGAACCTGCTCTGATGTGTGCAGCATGAGTTGGGGAACTCTCAAGATGGGAAGTCTGGACCTCCACGGTGGCTTCCAGCTCAATTGCTTGCCATGGTCAGTAGTCAGTACTGTATTTTTTTTTCAGCCAGATTAGTGTTACTAATTGATGAAGTAGCAGCCAGGGAGTGACTTATATTGTTACTAACAGATGCATGAAAAAAATATCAGCCATTGATATGTTACAAGATAAAGGTGGTTGTTTTCTGAGTCCATTTAGATTGTGAGGACGTTCTATGTTTGGAAACAGTGGTGATGCCCAATTGGACTTAAAAGTACAAGTTTAACACATCATGTGCATTTACTTTCAATTTAAGGAGCTGTGCAACTGCGCTTTGGAGCAGCCCTTATTGGTTTTGATTAAACTATGATTCCAAATTGTTTTTTCCTGTGTTCTAAAACTGTTTAAACCTTTAGTAGCTGCTATCAATTCGTTTCTGGTAAGAAGAGTTGCTTGGCTTGCCATCGGCATCTCCTGTGTCATCATACCAATGACCTATATTAAGAATTGAAGACTGGCTTTGGGCTGCTCATTAGGAATAAACTAAGATCAGTAAGGAGGGAATTTGTTTAGATATCCTCATTACGAGAACCCTTCTTTTTTTTTTACCTTGGTTATTAGTGATCTGCATCTGTACACTGCACTTAACAGAAGAAAATGCATGCTTCTGTCGTATACTCTTATGGTAAGATAACATTTGTAGGTTTTGGTTAGTCTTCACCCTTGATACTTGCACATACATGATCAACCGGAAGCCTTATTCCTTCTATAGGTTGATGTCCCGTCAGCTGCTGATTCTGCTTTATCCTTACTGAGACATGAAGAGTTTATCAGAAAACCAACATGGGATGTAGGCTGGTCATTGGCCGATGCTAATCAGAAACAGGTCTCTTTGTTCATCAAATCGAAGTATTAAACTGTTGCCCCTCATTTGTCTGGCATTAAAACTTATTGTTATCCCAGGTTGAAAATGATAGCAGATCTTCCCTCGAGTCTAACAGGAATAATGCATCCATTGAGTCAGTAGACCCATTGATGTTGTCCAGGTCTGCCACAAGAATTGCTATTCTAGGAATTCCAACCTTCAACTCAAATGTAAGGTGCAAGTCGACATATTTTTCCTTAAAATTTAGCACTTCGAAAGTTGCAAGCTGTAGTTTTTTGGGGGGTACTTAGTACTCTTTGGTTGTTGGTGAACAGGATGCAAGACGTATCAATGTTTCAGTGATGCAACATCGAGGGGACCCTTTGCTTATAGTAGGATCTCCATTTGGCTTCATGTCACCCTTTCATTTCTTCAACAGGTAACTTTTATTCTACTGCTTTAGCAGAATGCCAGAATGTCAAGTATGCACCAGAATTTAGCACATGCAACTTGTCAAACATTTCAATTTGGTGACAAGAACATAGTCTGTGCATTCATATGTTACTTATATGTAATGATAAACTCCAGACATTTTAAAACTTGGTACCGTTCCATGTGCATTATGGAGAAAATGCCAAACTTTTGCTATCTAGAGTTTTATTAGCTCTTTGCTTTGCATGTCATCACTACATCTTCCAAAGCATATACAGTTAATGTGTTGTGTTTGTTCCTGGTATGTCTGGTGACGTGGATGGTGTTAACTAGATACTGATATTTCTGAAACTGAAAAGGCCTGGCATGCTATTGTTGACAATTTTCTTTTGCTACCATTATTAGTAAACAGAATAAGACTTTCCTATTTATTTGTATACATATATGCTTTTTGAGCAGTATATCAGTTGGTGCTGTTGCGAATTGCCTTCCTCCATGCACTGTGAGGAGCTCACTGCTGATGGCTGACATCCACTGTCTCCCTGGTAAACATCTTTCTGTCTTTCTTTTCTTGTATAGTATGACATAGGTTATTGACAATCTCTTAAATTGATCAAAGGAATGGAAGGCGCTCCAGTGTTTGACCAAAATTCTTGCCTTGTGGGGCTGCTGATGAACCCATTAAGACAGAAAGGCAGCAATATAGAAGTTCAGGTGAGTTCACTGGTTTCAACAAGATCCCTTTGCACATCAAATATATGTAACTTGTCTATCTTAAAATCTACTTACCAGCTCGTGATTACATGGGATGCAATATGCATGGAATGGAACAGCAAAAAACTGGAGGAAATTGGACGTGCCCCAAGAGAGCTACCTTATGACAAAAATACGGATAGTAAATCTATAGAATTACGGCATGCAAACTATGGGAGGTTTGTCTCTTCTAAGGTCAACAAAATTAATCAGCATTGCATATCACTCCCTTCGCTCAGAGAGGCTATATCTGCAGTTGTTCTTGTCACGGTTGGTGATACATCTTGGGCTTCAGGGATTGTTCTGAACAAAAGGGGTTTAGTTCTGACAAATGCTCATCTCTTGGAACCTTGGAGATTTGGGAGAACTTCACCCTCAGATTTACAATCCTCATTCACTGGAGAACATCTCAGTGCTGGAGAAAACAAATCATTGCGTCCACAAGGCAAATTTTCCAATGAAGATGCTGTCAAGCATAAGGTTTCATTGTTTAACTTGGGTTTCAAAAGAGAGAAGAGAATATCTGTTCGTTTGGACCATGCAGAGAGACAGATATGGTGCAATGCTAGCGTGGTTTTTATCTCAAAGGGTCCACTTGATATTGCATTGCTTCAAATAGATAAGGTTCCAGTTGAACTAAATACAATCAGACCAGAATTTGTTTGTCCAACAGCAGGGTCATCTGTTCATATTATTGGGCATGGCCTTTTTGGACCCCGGTCAGGTGAAAAATCTTAGAACTACAGCTAAAATTAGTGCTTAGAGCAGTTTGATACTCCCTCCATTCCAAATTATAAGGCGTTTTGGGTTTTCTAAATCGATGGCTTTTGCTATGCACTTAGATATAAGCTATGTCTAGATGGATAGTAAAAACAATGTATCTAGAAAAGCCAAAATGTCTTATAATTTAGAAGAGAGGGAGTACTTCTTTTGATCAATGTGCATGCCATTGCAAATGTTGAGTTTTGTTATTATGGAACTGATCTTTGAGTATCTGAATGTAGGCCTACCCTCTTCTCTATCCTCGGGGGTTGTGTCAAAGATTGTCGAAATCCCATCAAATCAACTTTCTCATCTGGCCAGTGCTCTGGAGACTGACAATATGGACATACCAGTAATGCTGCAGACAACAGCAGCAGTTCATCCAGGGGCCAGTGGCGGCGTTCTTGTTAATTCACATGGGCTAATGGTTGGGATAATAACAAGGTATAAAATAGAACCTTTCTGAAGCCCTACAGACATTAACTAAAACCTTTTGAAGTTCATCAAATTATTTTGCCATGTGATCGACTGTATCTAACTATCTATCTTTTATATGTTGCTATGCACAATTTGATGAATATATGCTGAAACCATCTTAGTGTTCCTGCTACTTGCAAGCAGGACATCGTGGCATTCATTTTCAGATTAGAAGAATGAAAGTATGCATTTTCTGAAGAGGTTGTCTTTTTTTTTTCCTGACTTATTATTGTTTTTCTTATCATATCCAGTAATGCTAAGCATGGTGGTGGAAGCACAATACCTCATCTGAATTTCAGCATCCCCTGCAAATTACTGGTTGCGGTCTTCAAGTATTCAGGTGCTAATTAAGTTTGCTCCTTTTAGTTTTTTTAAAAAAGTTTCCTCCTTTTTTTCTGCTCTCAGCTTTAGGCCTTGTTTGGATGCACTCGTAGCCACCTCAATTCATGTGTATTGGAGTGGAAAATAGTTTAAGTTTCATAATCCGCTCCAACACATGTGTATTGAGGTGGATACGAGTACAACCAAACAAGCCCTTAGTCAATATTAATGATATCAAAACCCTTTTGAGTACATATAAAAAAAAAGGAATGCATTTCCTTTCTTGGCAGCAATTGGAAAGCTCGCAATTTTGGAGCAGTTGGACAAACCAAATGAAGTCCTCTCATCAGTTTGGGCGTTGGTACCATCATCATCCCCATTTGTCAGTAGCTCCCCAGAAAAAGGCAAGGAGGAAAAGGTCTTGGAGTTCTCAAAGTTTCTTAGTGATAAGCAACAAACTCTGAAATCTAGTGTAGATCTTAAGGAACTCTTTAGGTACAAAACTCCCAGCAAAATATAGATTGCATCCTCTGGAATTCTTACAAGGAAAATATTTCAAAACTTTGGTCGTGGAGTGCAGAAGTTGCTTTGTTGAGGGGACATTGAACAGGGTTCAGATTACCTGAAGAAATGCCAGGCTGTTAGCTAAAGTCTAAAGCTGTACTAGTTTTTTTTCGTGGGCAAAGACCTTGTAAAGGAGCATTCAGACAAGTTCATACATGGTTTGTTCCCAGAATTTTGTATGAGACGTTTGATCCTAGAATTTGCCGGTACAAAAGGAGTTATCAGAGCACAGTGAGCTTATTTACAGATGGTTAAGGCGTAATGATGCCACTGAGAATGTAATAATTTACATAAGAACTTTTTTTTACAGTTGAAAATGAAAAGACTACCAATTCAAGTCATAGTTTTATGGTGGGAAGGATAATTGTAACACTCTGGTGTTAAGCATGTATAATCACTTATATTCTTAAGCATAAGCATCATTATGCATGGCATTGATGAAAGGATTAATTGATATTTTATGTGGATGTTTGAATTATTCAAATTATGGTTGTTTTTACATGACTTGGATAAATGGTATGAGTGTTTGGTGTTTGATGACCTCTAAGGTAACCTAGACATGATTAGGACACCAAATGAACCTAGGTTTATGTTCATGGTTTTGGTTAATTAAGCTTTGTTGTCATGGTTGATCAAGGTGGACCATGAAAGTGGTTTTGTTTGACTGATTTGAAAGTGGTAGCTAGAGTGTTTGCATGTGTGTGCACCCTAAATAAAGTTTGTAGAGAATTTCATAAGGAACAAAAGTTGTTATTACCACTTTTTATGAAAATGCTTGGAAGATGTTCAAAAATGTTGAAAAAGGGTAGATTTGGGGGCTGTTTTTTTATTTTTAGGGATTTAAGGGGTATTTTCATTGGATTTTTGTATTTCAAAATCTATGCAGAATCTGGTCATACTTTGTATAGATGAAATGTTCTACTCTTTTAGAGCTATATTTTCTTCAATATAAGTTTTGGCTAATTCGGCTTGGTTTGGGAATTATAGGGCAGAAAAGTTTGTTTTAGAGATCATGGAAATAACATTTCAGTGACGGTTGGTCAAAACCGTCAGAAAAATGGCCGGCCACCGCCCATCGCGTCCAGCCCGCGCGCTCTGCGTGGCGCACGTCCATCGGCGGTCCGGGGCGGCCGTGACCGTCCCGACCGCGTTAAAGCAAGTGCGGCCGCTCCCTCCTTTCTGTCCTCGCTCCATTTTCCCCCTCCCCCCACCTCTCTCCTTCCCCCACTCCGCACAGCTCGCCATCGCCGTCGCCGATCGCGCGACCGTCGCCGAGCCTTGCCGCTGCTCATTTTCTTCCCTGAGTGCGTCACTAGACTCGCCTCGACGTGCGCTTGCCCGTGCGCCCCCTAGCAGCCGTCCTCGCCGAGGGTAAGACCCCCAATCAACCCTTCTTCTCCGCGGCAGGCGGGCCGGTGACCGCCGCCGCCGCGTTCCGGTCGATTCGGCGTCCTCTTCTCTCTCTGACTCGAGCTTTAGCTGCTCCTTGCCGTGTAGAAGCCGTAACCCTAGTCCATGAAGCTAGTGCGGGTCGTTCCTCGCCGGATTTCAACCGCGCCGTCGGTCGGGAAGCCGTCGCCCGCCCTGCGCACGCGGCCGAGCCGCCACGGCCCCGCTCCGACCGCGCTAGGACCTCGATTCGATGCGCCTAGACCCGCTCGTGTTATCCCTCGGTTCAATTTGGTCAGGGAGCCACGGCAACGGCCGGCGACGCCGCGCCGACGCCGTCGATTTGCCTCTCCCCTGTGCAAAGACCTCGTCCTTGAATATGACAAAAGCTAGGGTGCTTCGTGCATATCTGCCAGACACAGGGAATTTCTTTATCGGGCTTAGTGGATTTCTGGTAAACCTAGGGTCTCCGGGGCAAAAGCGTTTTCCTTTTTCTTTTAAAGAAACTGATTCCAGATTTTTGTTAAACCTTTGAAAATTCATAACTTCTTCATTTTTCATCCAAATGAGTTGGTTCAACTTGCAGTATTTTTATTATGAGAAGATCTATGCATAAAAAATATGAAATGTGCAATTTGTGATACTTTTCTGTATAGATTTATTTATCTCTATTAATTACTTTTATCTTAGAAAATGCATAAGTAATTCTCTGTTGCTCATAAAAATGTGAGACCAAGTTTGTTAGTCTTCTTATGTCATGCTCTATCTGTGAAAAATATTGTGAGGCTATGTCTTGTGGAAAGTTTGCTCTGTCTAGTTATGGTGCCTATTTCTATTAGATGATAAATAATTCATAATAAATAATATATAAGGAATTTGTGCATGAAACTTTTTGGAGGATGTTTTTATGTCAATCTAGAGCTAATGATATTCTGAGATCTGTTGTTTAGTACAGGTGCTAATATAGCATGATAAGGATAATCAGATTAAAATACATTGCTAGAAGGTTCTTAATAATTGTTTCCTTAATGCAAGCTTTTCTGCAATTAAATGAGTCAGCTATCCCTCTTATACAGCCTTGCATACTCCTTGGAGTCAATTTATTTTTAGTTTATGACGGATAAGTCTAGCTGAGTACATTCTCGTACTTAGGGTTTTATTTTCCATGTTGTTGCAGATGGTGAGATGTTTATGGCTATTGTTAGCACTGCTTCTATCCCGTCTTGGAAGATGACTAGACCTTGGGCATGGTCACTCTACTCTACCTTATGCTTTTGTTGGATACTGACCGAGGACCTGGCACAGTATTTGAACTGGTGTGTGTGTATTTAAACTTAATCGCTTCCGCTATTTTGAAATTTGAACTTGGTTTGTAATAACTTTATTCGTACTCCGATGGTGTAAAACTATGTGCGAACTATGTACGTTGTGAATGGTGACGCTAAACTCATTACGATCTTGGTCGTGCCAGAAATGTTTAAAATCCTTCGAGATTTCGGTATGACTACCGGGTTTATTAGGTCTCAATCATGTAGTTTGCCGTCTTAATGGCGAATTATGTGCTTGTGCTCTAATAAATTGGTCAGTTCTGTTACAGCTGGCATCGGAGCTGGTTTAGCGTGTTACTGTTCACAAGTATTTAAAATAAAAGAGTTTTTGGTTTGCAAAAAGTATTTACAAAAAGTATAGGTGTATATAGGCGTTCAAATCTATGGTTTTGAAAACTAGAGTGTGCCAGTGATCATATCCTTTATGCCCAATAGGAATTCAGGTGGCTTAATTAAGTACTGACTTGGGGGAAATTGCATCATATTTTCTGTTTTGTCGTTGCCTATACAATGACGGAGTCGTATGGGTGCCATTCACTTGAGTGGTAATGTATGGATCAAATTGCCTCTACGCCCTGGTAAGTGTGAGTTGCGAGAGCATGATTGGATGCAATGCCAGTCTAGGGGAGTGCTTATTGATGCCGGATTATTCACATGTTGCACACATGTTTATATGAAGGTATCCCATGTTGGGACCGTCTTCTGGCGGTGTCGTCTTCTGCGCGACTTGTTGGGGTAGTAAGTAATCGGTGTTTTCACCTTGTTTGGAAGGTGCGTGAATTTTTACGTCGAATTGCATTCATATGGGATATGGGCTGAAATGAATTTTCTGCAGGTACACTAACCGCGAATGGTAGAACGAAGTAGTTACGTATAAATGAGAGAACGATGTATGCCACCGCATAGAGCGTTAGATTATTAGTTCGTGAGGACGTATGTAACGTGCATGCATCATGGTTAAAATTGCTCATTCATACATTCATGGTTCCTTCTCTTATAAATAAATTGTCTCTTTTCTTTAAAATTTTACACTTATGGGATATACAACTTTTGGACAGATGCCGAGAACCAAGCAGACTGCTCGCAAGTCCACTGGAGGAGGAGTGCCCGTGGTCCTTTGGCTGTCCGTGAGCCGACACCAAGGGAGGTGGACACTTTTCTTGAGGAGCACGCCATGCCTAGCCTTCTTTGGAGGATTCTCTCCAACGCTGGGTACACGATGGGCATGGAGCCACACTACTACTGGGAAAAGGATGACTTGGTGAACTATGGAGAGGCTCGTGTGGAGGTAGTTGTCCCACCTTTGGACGGTGACCCTCACTGGGTTGGGTGGTGCTATTTTGGTGCGGGCAGGACTGCCAAGACGGGTGCCACGTTTGCAGCTTTTGACGTGGTGGAGCACCTGATGAAGGAGATACCTCACCAGCTTGCCCAGGCTTTTCCTGGAGTATTCCCCTTTGCTCACCTCCTTTCTAGGTGGCCACATGCTGAGGGAAACCCACTGGAGGCCAGTCCTGAGGAGGCACAGGGTAGCAGCATGCCTACCATGAGTGCTATGTTTGCAGTAATGAGGGCCTATGTCAACCTGGAGACTAAGGCACTTCGTCTGAGTGAGGAGTTCAAGGAGGCTCGAGCTAATGCACACAAGGAGAAGCGTGAGTTGACACGTGAGCTTCAGCGCTCACGAGAGGAGGTAGCCCGTGTGTCTCAGCATCAAGACAAGGTTGTTCAGGAGAGCCAGAAGATGGCGCAGGCTAGGGATGAAGCCTGGTCCGAGTTTCGTCATCTTAACATCTGTCAGCATCAGGTGCTAGAGGAAGTGGAGGATGTTCGCGCTTACAATGCTAGTCTTCACGAGGAGGTGCACAGGAAGCAGGAGGAGATCCGTCAGCTGAGAGCAGCCCTAGCAGGCTTTGGACGGTGCTTCTAGTGAGAGTAGCAACAATAGAGAGTAGCCTTGTTGATGATCGCTAGTCTCTAGTTGTTCTTTTGCGTTCCTGTCGGGTGATCATGTAACCCTTTTGCATGCTATTGAGACTTTGATGTAAGGTTGGAACATGGTGTTTGATGTGGCGATATCCGTACAACTTTAAAAGTCCGGTGTATGTATGCTGGCAAAATATGGATGTTGTAAGACGCTTTGCGATGGTTCGAAGTAATATTAGTAGTGATGTTGTGATGTGAAAATTGGAATTATTGTGCCTCTATTTATTGTGCGAATTTATTTCTCTCGATAAATTCAGTTTGGCATGATTTTTATATTCACCTCTCATTATGACAACATTCACCTAATAAATACTTATTGCTGAAATATGCAGATGCCGGTTACCCGTAGTGGTTTGGGTGGTAATGGTAGTGGTGGTGCTGAAGAGGGTGCCGATAATACTGCACGTGGTGTACCACCCCCACCTCTGACCAATGCGGAGCAGCTGTTTGCTCAATTCTTGGGCAGCCAGCGCAACGTGGAGCAGCTTCTTCGTGAGAGTTTGGCCCGTGATGTTCGTCAGGGTCCTCCGCAAAACCAATACAGCAGCTTCAAGGATTTTCAGGACACTAAACCTTCTGTATTTAAAGATGCTCCTGAACCGCTTGAAGCAGATGAATGGCTCAACACCATGGAAGATAAATTTCATCTTCTAAGGTTAACAGAAGAACTGAAGGCGGAGTATGCAGCCCATCAACTTGAGGGACAAGCGGGGACGTGGTGGAAGCAACATCGCACCACCTTTCAGCAGGGTGTTCCTATTACTTGGGACCGCTTTGTACGTGCTTTTCGGGGGAATTTCATTCCTCCCAGTTTGATGGCTATGAAGAAGACTGAGTTTCTGTCGCTCACTAAGGGAACTCGTAATGTGAAGGAGTATCTGCATGCCTTCAATACCTTGAGTCGGTATGCTCCTGAGTTTGTTAACACTGATGAGAACAAGATAGCTAGTTTCAAGAGAGGCTTGAGTTCCAAGTTGATGAAGACCATGAGCACTTCTGCCTGTGTTACTTTTAATGACTTTCTGAATGATTGTATTATGCAAGAAAACAGTAACAACGTTCATGTTGTCGCTAAGAATCGCAAGAGAGCCCATGATGGAGGTGGTTCTTCTCAGGCAAGAGCCCCAACTGCTTTTCGTATGCCGTATCGTCCACCTATGTCTAGGGCGAGGTTCAGGCCCTCTCAGCAGAAAAGACACAACCCTTATCCAACTCAGAATTCGCAGAAGCATCATAGAGCATTCAAAGTTCCTACTCCACAGGGGAAAGCAGGACAGAGCAGCTTGACCGGTGCTAACAAGACACCTGTTAATGGGCCTTGCTACAACTGCAACCAGACAGGGCACTTTGCTTGTTATTGCCCTTTTCCCAAGAAGCAGCAGGCCCCATACCAAGCTCGTGTGCACAACACCTCGATTGAGGAGATTCTTGCTGGTGAACCAGTGACTGCGGGTATGTTTTCTGTGAATCAAATCCCTGCCGCTGTTTTATTTGATTCTGGATCATCGCATTCTTTCATGAGTCAAGCATTTGCACAGAAGCATGATCAAAAGATACTTGAATTGAGCATTGAATTCAAGGTTAGTTCTGCTGGGGCTGATATAACTACTAAGCAAATAGTTCATGGTGCAACCTTAGATCTAGACAAGTGGAGGTTTCGGTTGAACTTGATAGTTGTACCTGGCTTAGGAGTGGACGTGATAGTGGGGATGAGTTGGATGAAATTCTAGGGTGCTGTGATCGATACAGGTAATAGGGTGCTATCTATCAGAAATCCTCTTAAGGAGGGTACCTTTCAAGTGTCGTTACCCCAAAAGTTTAAGCTGGAGAGCGTATCCTATTCTACTCGTGTGACCCCTCTTCCCGAAATTCCTGTCGTGTGTGAGTTTCCGGATGTTTTTCCTGAAGAGCTTCCGGGTCTTCCACCAAATAGGGATGTTGAGTTTCGCATAGAGTTACTACCTGGCACTGCCCCAATTTCAAAGAGGCCATATCGGATGCCACCAAATGAATTGGCAGAGCTTAAAAATCAGTTGAAGGAATTGTTGGACAAGGGTCTTATTCGCCATAGTGTGTCGGAATGGGGTTGTCCTGCTATCTTTGTGAAGAAGAAGGACAAATCTCTATGGATGTGCATGGATTATCGTCCACTAAATGTTGTGACCATTAAGAACAAGTATCCGTTACCCCGAATTGACATTCTTTTTGACCAGTTATCCAAGGCGAGAGTGTTTTTCAAGATTGATCTTAGGTCTGGTTACCATCAGATCAAGATTAGACCGGAAGACGTGCCTAAGACCGCTTTTTCTACCAGATATGGATTGTATGAGTATCTTGTTATGTCCTTTGGCTTAACAAATGCTCCTGCATACTTCATGTATCTGATGAATTCGGTCTTTATTCCTGAGTTAGACAAGTTTGTGGTGGTGTTTATTGATGACATCTTGGTGTACTCAGAAAATGAAGAAGATTATGCCGAGCATCTAAGGATTATTCTAGAAAGGCTAGGGAACATAAGCTGTATGCCAAGTTTAGCAAATGTGAGTTTTGGCTCAAGAAAGTTCAATTCCTTGGCCATGTTCTATCTGATGAGGGAATCTCAGTAAATCCGAGCAAAGTACAAGAGGTTATGAATTGGGAAGCGCCGACTTCTGTGCATGAAGTTCGGAGTTTTCTTGGTCTAGCCGGATATTATCGTCGTTTTATTCCGGATTTCTCGAAGATTGCCAAACCTATGACAAATCTGTTGTAGAAAGAGAAGAAGTTTGCCTGGACAGTGGAGTGTGAAACAACTTTTCGTACCTTGCGGGAGTTGTTGACCACTGCTCCTGTTCTTGCGCAGCCAGATTTAGGGAAACATTTTGATGTATATTGTGATGCATCAAAAATAGGCTTAGGATGTGTGCTTATGCAGGAAGGAAGAGTCATAGCTTATGCCTCACGTCAGTTAAAGAAGCATGAAGTGAATTATCCAACACATGATTTGGAGCTAGCAGCTGTGGTGCATGCTCTAAAAATCTGGAGGCATTACTTGTTGGGTAACTTCTGCAAAGTCTATACTGATTACAAGAGTCTGAAATATATCTTCACTCAACTCGAGTTGAACATGAGACAACATCGATGGATGGAGTTTATCAAGGACTTCAATATGGAGATCTTGTATCATCCAGGCAAGGCTAACGTAGTCGCAGATGCGTTGAGTCAAAAATCACATTGCCATGCTATTCAACCTTTGTTAGCAGATGGTTTTGGCCTCATGCATCCTGTTGTGCTACGCAACATCTAAATTAGTTGTTCGCTTGAAAACAAGATCATCGAAGGTCAGAAAACTGACAAGGGTATAGGTCATATCAAGGAGAAAATGTTGAAACAGCCGCTCAAGCATTTCAGAGTGGATGAGAAGGGAATCTTATGGTTTGATGATCGTCTGGTCGTACCAAAAGATAGAGAACTCAGAAATCAAATCATGGATGAAGCTCACTTATCAAAGTTATCTATTCATCCTGGTGGTAGTAAGATGTTTCATGATCTGAAGGTTCATTATTGGTGGCCAAAATGAGAAAAGAGATTACAGCTTATGTCGCACGGTGTGATATCTGTTGTCGCATAAAGGCTGTTCATTTGAAGCCAGCTGGAATGCTTCAACCGTTGTCGATTCCTGAATGGAAATGGGAAGATATCAGTATGGATTTCATTACCGGACTTCCCACCACTCAAAAAGGGCATGACTCTATTTGGGTAATCGTTGAATGACTTACCAAGAGTGCGCACTTTATTCCAGTTCGTATAGATTATCGGCCGCCTCAATATGCTGACATTTATCTCAGGGAGATTATCCATTTGCATGGAATTCCCAAGACAATTGTATCTGATCGAGGATCTTAGTTCACTGCTCATTTCTGGGAACACTTGCAGAAGGATTTGGGGACAAAACTGAATCATAGTACAACTTATCATCCTCAAACTTAGGCCAGACAGAAAGAGTGAATCAAGTTCTTGAGGATCTTCTGAGGGCTTGTGTTTTATCATCCAAGGGTTCATGGGAGAAGTGGTTACCTTTGGTAGAATTCTCTTATAACAACAGTTACCAAGAGAGTATACAGATGGCTCCTTTTGAGGCACTGTATGGCCGAAAGTGTAGAACGCCTGTGAATTGGGTAGGACCTGGAGAAAGAAGATATTATGGTATTGACTTTGATAAAGAAGCTGAAGAGCAGGTTCAAACAATCCAACAACACATAGCAGCTGCACAATCCCGTCAGAAAGGTTATGCTGACCAGAGAAGAAGACCTCTAACTTTTAATGTTGGTGATTATGTGTATCTGAAGGTCTCTCCTATGAAGAAAGTGCAACATTTTGGTGTTAAAAGAAAACTAGCACCTCGTTATGTCGGTCCATATCAGATAGTAGAAAGAAAAGGATTGTGGGCCTATAAGCTTAAACTGCCTGAAGAGATGAGTGCAGTGTTTCCTGTTTTCCATGTATCCCAACTCAAGAAATGTCTGCGTGTTCCAACCGAAGAAGCCGTTAAGGTTAAAGACATTAAGCTGAGTTCAGATTTAACTTATGAAGAGAAACCTATGAGACTCCTGGATGTCAAAGACAGAGTGACCAGAAATCATGTGGTCAGGCAATACAAGATTTCTTGGAGCAATCATGATGATAGCGATGCCACTTGGGAAACGGAGGACTATTTAAAAGAAGTATATCTCGATTTTCATAAAGAATGGTTAGTCTACTCAAATCTCGGGATGAGATTTCTTTAAGGGGGGAAGGGCTGTAACACTCTGGTGTTAAGCATACATAATCACTTGCATTCTTAAGCATAAGCATCATTATGCATGGCATTGATGAAAGGATTAATTGATATTTTATGTGGATGTTTGAATTATTCAAATTATGGTTGCTTTTCACATGACTTGGATAAGTGGTATGAGTGTTTAGTGTTTGATGACCTCTAAGGTAACCTAGACATGATTATCACACCAAATGAACCTAGGTTTATGTTCATGGTTTTGGTTAATTAAGCTTTGTTGTCATGGTTGACCAAGGTGGACCATGAAAGTGGTTTTGTTTGATTGATTTGAAAGTGGTAGCTAGAGTGCTTGC
The DNA here is from genome assembly GCA_023333625.1 of Bothriochloa decipiens. NCBI lineage: Eukaryota > Viridiplantae > Streptophyta > Magnoliopsida > Poales > Poaceae > Bothriochloa > Bothriochloa decipiens. The sequence goes on along the minus strand of CM041641.1, from coordinate 18,632,063 downwards.
ATGTGTGTGCACCCTAAATAAAGTTTGTAGAGAATTTCATAAGGAACAAAATTTGTTATTACCACTTTTTATGAAAATGCTTGGAAGATGTTCTTAATGTTGAAAAAGGCAGATTTGGGGGCTGTTTTTAAATTTTTAGGGATTTAAGGGGTATTTTCATTGGATTTTTGTATTTCAAAATCTATGTAGAATCTGGCCATACTTTGTATAGATTAAATGTTCTACTCTTCTAGAGCTATATTTTCTTCAATATAAGTTTTGGCTAATTCGACTTGGTTTGGGAGTTATAGGGCAGAAAAGTTTGTATTAGAGATCATAGAAATAACATTTCAGTGACGGTTGGTCAAAGCCATCAGGGAAATGGCCGGCAACCGCCCATCGCGCCCAGCCCGCGCGCTCCGCGTGGCGCGCGTCCACCAGCGGTCCGGGGCGGCCGCGACCGTCCCAACCGCGTTAAAGCAAGTGCGGCCGCTCCCTCCTTTCTGTCCCCGCTCCATTTTCCCCCTCTCCCCACCTCTCTCCTTCCCCCGCTCCGCGCAGCTCGCCATCGCCTCCGCCGACCGCGCGACCGTCGCCGAGCCTCGCCGCTGCTCATTTTCTTCCCCGAGTGCGCCACTAGACTCGCCTCGACGTGCGCTTGCTCGTGCGCCCCCTAGCAGCCATCCTCGCCGAGGGTAAGACCCCAATTGACCCTTCTTCTCCGCGGCCGGCGGGCCCGTGATCGCCGCCGTCGCGTTCCGGTCGATTCCGCCGTCCTCTTCTCTCTCTGACTCGAGCTTTAGCTATGCCTTGCCATGTAGAAGCCGTAACCCTAGTCCATGAAGCGAGTGTGGGTCGTTCCTCGCCGGATTTCGACCGCGCCGTCGGTCGAAAAGCCGCTGCCCGCCCTGCGCAGCCGGCCGAGCCGCCAGGGCCCCGCTCCGACCGCGCTAGGACCTCGAATCGATGCACCTAGACCCGCTCGTGCTATCCCTCGGTTCAATTTGGTCGGGGAGCCACGGCAACCGCCTGCGACGCCGCGCCGACGCCGTCGATTTGCCTCTCCCCTGTGCAAGGACCTCGTCCTTGAATACGACAAAAGCTAGGGTGCTTCATGCATATCTGCCAGACACAGGGAATTTCTTTATCAGGCTTAGTGGATTTCTCGTAAACCCAGGGTCTCCGGTGCAAAAGCGTTTTCCTTTTTGTTTTAAAGAAACTGATTCCAGATTTTGTTAAACCTTTGAAAATTCATAACTTCTTCATTTTTCATCCAAATGAGTTGGTTCAACTTGCAGTATTTTTCTTATGAGAAGATCTATACATGAAAAATATGAAATGTGTAATTTGTGATACTTTTCTGTACAGATTTATTTATCTCTATTAATTGCTTTTATCTTAGAAAATGCATAAGTAATTCTCTGTTGCTCAGAAAAATGTGAGACCAAGTTTGTTAGTCTTCTTATGTCATGCTCTATCTGTGAAAAATGTTGTGAGGCTATGTCCTGTGAAAAGATTGCTCTGTCTAGTTATGGTGCCTATTTCTATTAGATGATAAATAATTCATAATAAATAATATATAAGGAATTTGTGCATGAAACTTTTTGGATGATATTTTTATGTCAATTTAGAGCTAATGATATTCTGAGATCTGTTGTTTGATATATTTTTATGTAAAAAGTATTTTATACCCGGTGAATTGTGCTGCCTTGTCATTTTTGTGTAGGATAAATTACTTACTGTTTTGACCTGAAATTTTTATGGTAGTCTTTTTTGGGTATGCTTAAGCTCCTGTAATTTTTATAGAATTTTATAATTAGTCTAAAGTCAGGTTGTAGTTATACCCTGATTTCTTTCAATAATAAATAATGCTTTAAAGTTATCATTTCATGTGTGTAAAAATGCTTTTTATGATATTTGTGATGTGTGTGACCTGTTATTGGTTTTGGTTCAGTATAGGGTAGTGTGAAAAATAATAGTCGTTTATAATTCCTTTTAATGTGTAAGTAATTTGTAATACGAGGCTTGTTTAAGTTTTGTCGGTAGAAGAGAATGCAGATGACTTGTGCTTATCCTATATGTTTTAAAATCATATCATTTACCTTAGCTGAGCATTCATTCACCATCAGCATCAGCATTGTATTTCTATGTATATAAGGTATTCATACGCACTATGCATCATACAGGATCGTCAGAGCTCGAAACGGTAGTTTCTAAAGCACCCGAAGAGGAAGGCCAGCAGGAAGCTTTGGTGTTGGAAGTAGCAGCAGAAGAGGATTCCGAAGCTGATCTTTCGGAGTGTCCCGACCACCAGCCACGCTCTTTCCTGAAAGGCAAGCCCCGGAGCATTCTCCCTGTGGTTTGTAAAATATCTAACTTGAGTCCTTTACTTGTTTGATGCATTAAGTTATATGCGTTATTTTATACCGTTACTGCATTACTTATATTCCTTGCCACTGTTTATACTTCAACCCTGTTAGGTTCAGGTACGAATATCTGCTTAGCCTTGCTTAGCTAGATCGGTAGAAGTCGGGTGATTTCCTGTCATCCGCGAGTTATAGGTGGTGACTTGGAATGGTTGAATACATTGTTATCTTGGATAACCATGTGAAGATAATAAATCGAGACCGGGCGAGATTGGTGTTGGGACTGAACTGGAGGTTCGGTGAGGTTATCCCGTCTGTGTCGAACTAGGACCCCGTCCGTTGTACGTCCTCAAGTCATATTGAATTTATGCCTCACATTTAGCTGGAAGGATAAGTCGTTCCGACCGCGAAGCCTGGGTTTGGTTTGGGCCGGGAGTCGACCTGTTGTACGCATCGTATTGGAGAAGATGGAAGACCACGGGTTACGCGGAGAGTAAGTCCGAGGTCAGGGTCGCCCTGAATAAGACAGCCGGGTGGTTTCTGGATACGATGGTACCTGTTGATCCCGCGACTTTTTTCGAATTGAATTTTCAGTGATCTGTAGCTCACCTTAGCGGGTGAGTGTGGTTTGTGTGAGGAATACCCGCCAGCTGGTTAGTAATCGATTATAATCGCCATCGTTCCTGGACAGTGAACACTTGACTTGAGCAGCGGCATCGTAGTAAGAAATTGAACAAGAGATGAGATGGTTGAGCTGTTGAGATTGAAAGATACTCAACCGGAATTGGTTACTATTCTTGTTGAATAATTATTACCATGCTTGTTTAGTACAGGTGCTAATGTAGCATGATAAGGATAATCAGATTAAAATACATTGCTAGAAGGTTCTTAATAATTGTTTCCTTAATGCAAGCTTTTTCGCAATTAAATGAGTCAGCTATCCCTCTTATACAGCCTTGCATACTTCTTGAAGTCAATTTATTTTTAGTTTATGACGGGTAAGTCTAACTGAGTACATTCTCGTACTCAGGGTTTTATTTCCCATGTTGTTGCAGATGGTGAGATGTTTTATGGCTATTGTCAGCACTGCTTCTATCCCGCCTTGGGAGATGACTAGACTTTAGGCATGGTCACTCTACTCTACCTTATGCTTTTGTTGGATATTGACCGAGGACCTGACATAGTATTTGAACTGGTGTGTGTGTATTTGAACTTAATCGCTTCCGCTATTTTGAAATTTAAACTTGGTTTGTAATAACTTTATTCGTACTCCGATGGTGTAAAACTATGTGTGAACTATGTACGTTGTGAATGGTGACGCTAAACTCATTACGATCTTGGTCGTGCCGGAAATGTTTGAAATCCTTCGAGATTTCGGTATGACTACCGGGTTTATTAGGTCTCAATCATGTAGTTTGCCGTCTTAATGGCGAATTATATGCTTATGCTCTAATAAATTGATCGGTTCTGTTACAATAATGTCTGCCCTTTTTATAATTATATACCTGAGCGTGGTGTGTTCACCTGTTATGGCTGCTAAAGCCTTTAAAAATCAAGCAAATCAGGCCTACGCTGGGCTGCACCTATGTTATTGTAGTATGAACAGTTAAGAGGCCTTCTAAAGGCCTGAAAATGCAGTGTACAGTTTTAGAGGCCTCCTCTGAACAGGCTCCCCAAGCACCAGGGTAATAATCAGATGTACAATCTCAATAACTGGGAGTCACAAGATTAAAAAAGTGACATTTTACTTTTACCCATGCAATCACTACGAAGATTGTATTCCTAAAAACAATATCTAATGCGGTGCAAAGACATACACTTGACACCCTTCGTAGTCCAACACATTCTGTTCTATGATATTCATGCAATCTTGTCACGAAGTGCCAAGAAGTAAAATTTCTTATTTATAGAGCAAAACCTGACTTAATCGTCAGAACATGTATGGTGAAACCCCTTCTTGAACGTGGTGAAATACTTAATCCCTCTACACTCTCCTGGTTCCCTGAAGACAGGCCCACCCATCCATTTCGGATACCAATATTCTGTCCAAATACCTTGAGTAAACTTCTTTGATTTTTGGCACCTGGGTTAGATGAGACAAAAGAAAATATCATAAATAATCTCACAAAAACAAAATAAACTCTGGATGCCATGAAACTTTAAGAAAACTACAGTCAATTTTCTTTACCTGCTCCTCCAATATTCCAGAAACAGCAATTATTCCACCAGGTTTTGCATAACCAACTATGTCCTCAACCAGCTCCAGTAAGGGATTTAGAAGGATATTTGCTGCAACTACATCATAAGTTCCTCTTGAGAACTTCAAGTCAAGGTTATTATTGGTTGAGTGGTGGTTTTCCGATTTATCGATGGCACTTGGAAAGCATGAAGGCTGAGCATTTGTTGGTACCAAATAAACAGGCATTTGGTTCGAATGTAAACCATTCAGCAACAAATTTTCTGAAGCAGAGACTATGGCTTGAGGGTCAATATCTATCCCAGTTGATTGAGTAGCACCCATCTGCATTCATTAGCCAACAATGAGTGTGAAATAGGGTAACACCGCCTTCTTATCATGACACTTGTCAGAGGTAAAAACTAAACACAGGAACCTTCACAGCTGCAATCCCCAATACTCCTGTGCCTGTTCCATAATCCAAGACGCGTTCACCGCCTTTAATAACTTCTCGTAGAAATAGAAGGCACAGCTTAGTTGTCGGGTGCTCCCCCATCCCAAAAGCCAAACCTTTATCAATGATTATGTTTGTGGCCTCTGGATCCTACCAATGGAAAATGATGAGAAGAAACAAAAGGAGAAATTTATCAGCTCAGCAAGATTTTCAGTCCAGGAAAGAAAAAATCAAGCAACTTCCTCAAGATTTTTTTTAAAAAAAACTAAAGACAGTATGATGTGAAGACATACGGGGGGAGTTCTCCATTTAGGAACAACCCAAAGGCCAGCAGCCACTTCAGTGGGCTGGTACGTGTCCTGCAGCAACCACAAGAGGAGTAATCTTTTCAAGTACTGTATTTTTCAAGCAAAAACTGTTTACCCAACTCAAAGGTTAAACACAATGGATCTCATAAAGGCCTAACTCAGTTTAGAGCTATACTCCTACTAGTTATAAAAGCCAAAAGTTACTGCAACAAGACGGTCCTGATATAGCAGAATAAAACTGATGATCAAATAGATTTTTTTTTTTGGGTTGGCTGTACAGTTAGGAAACAGGAGCAAGACTGTCCTTCAAAGGTCACAATCAAGAAAACTGTATACAACCTCTATAGATCCTAACCTGCACATTCACCACCCAATCGCACTGCTTCCCGACAGAGGTTTCATACACTGGGCTGTAGTTCAAACCAGCTGAGCTTACGGCACTTGATACGCTGGTGTCCACGTCTTCCCCATCGGCATACAAGGAAGTCATGGAGATCTGCATAATCAACATTTTGTGGGGGCTCGAATTATCCCAATCGATTGCAGCTTAACATATGACCAGAATAGTAATCATGGGAATTCACAATGCACAATGCTCACTTCATCGAGATTTTCAGCATCAGCAATATCATCCACGGTCACGGAGCTAGCACCGAAGCACAGAAGCGCCTCGGAGAGTGCTTCATGTTTCGCAATGTCATTCCAGGAGGGGAAAAAAGATGCATCAGACACTGAAACTACTCGTGGGAAGTGAAGGACAAGGAATCGAAGTGGCTACGAAGTGCGCGGGGAGAGCGTGAGGTACTGACCACGTCGTGCCTGCGGCACCGAATGCGGACGGAGAGGTAAGGCGCGGAGATGTCCGAGCCCGCGGCGGCGGAGCTGGAGGCTGCCTCGTCCCCGACGTCCACCGCGCGGGCGCAGGAGCTCATTCCTCGTCGGGCTCCACCCGCCGGACCGCTCGAGCCGTCGCGGGACGGCGAGGGGTGAGCGTAGGGCGGGAGGTTACCGCCGCTACTGATGGCGTACGGGACGCGAGGCCATACGGCTCGGGTCGAGGAGAACGTGGAGACGACGCGGCGGAGAGGGGCGCTACCCGAGCGCACCAGCGATGGCAACATCTCGGCGGCGGCGGGCCGCGGGCCGCGGGCCGCGGGCGGGGGGCCGAGGGCGGCGGCGCACTCGCGAGGTGGACAGACCTGAATACTTTTGGTCAAAACGACCTACACTCGGCTCAGTGAGCTGAGCACTGCGCGGTGAGGAGTTCGGAATATGCCTTTTTGGCTTTATTTTGCCTGTTTGCTTTGCAACGTCTGTGTTTAGCGGCGTCCGGGTAGTGATTTTTATTTTTATATTTTGAGTTGAATGCACGGTGACTTCTTAAAAAAATTTTAGCATTCTTATTTAGGTTCATGAAGTCTTAAATTTGGGTACTACATCCTGAAATTAGGTGATTGCAATTAAAACAGAACATGTTTTAATCGAAGCCACATCTTTAATTGCCATATGTTTAAACTTACTTAATTTTGATTGAGGCAGATATGGCTTAGCGTGGTAGGTTGTCGTGTACCCTTCACAACTCATTTTAAAGTTGGTCATATGTTATTTACTAGTTACTACGATGGGTCACTTTAGTTAAGTTTCTTTTGAAATAAATTGTACTTTTCAAACGACTAAATTAAATAAAAAAATAGCTTAATTATGTTAAAAGAAATCAACAAAGATATGGAATAGCTTAAATAGGGTGATTGTAATTAAAATGGAACAACTACATCACATACTATGTTCTATTAAAGTTGGAGGGCTCATTAACCAATTAAACACGAGCGAAGAAAGTGAACAGGTGAAATTATTTCTCCCACTTATAAACTGTGTAACAAAACAATAGCAAATGACCTTCTTTAAAATTATATATTTCAAAATCATAGGTGACAAAATGGGTTGTTTACACCATATAAAGCATATATGTGTAGTTTAGTGAGTAATTGGAAAGAGTTTTGGCTAGGTGATCTTCCCAAGAGTAGTAGAATGACAAAACTACTTTGCCACGCCAAAAGAAATAGTGCGACAAGAACAGCCATGTCAGATCTACAATGCTAACATGGCAACCTTGCTGTGTCGATGCATGTAGCATGCGTGATTTGGTTGCGTCATAGATTTAAAATTATTTTTTATCATAGTTCCTAAACTTTGAGATTTTTTAACGCATGTCAAGTTATTTAAAAAAATGTAAACTAAAATCATTAAACTTGAGATTTGTTTGATGCACTGACAGAATGTTTTCTGGCCTTCTCTGAAGAACCATTTGTAGTATGTTTTGTGAGGGTACAAAGTGACCTTGTTTATTTCCAAAGAAGAACCATTTGTTCAAGTAAAAGTCTTGAGTGTTTACTATGTATCACCTTTATCTCAAAAAAAACATGTCATTCTAGAAAACTAGCAAAATGCCCCGTGCAAATAGTGCAAATAGCTACACTGTTTTTATTGTAACAGTTGGATATTTATTTAGAACTTTTTGTCAACTATTTTAGTTTGTTATATTCTTGATAGTAATTGTTGTCACCCTATGTGGTCGCGTTGTATCCATAGACACAGACTTTGTATATATATCGTCGACCATTTCATTAGTTTAAAGCTATTGTTGTTTCCAAACTTTGTGTTACTCATTGATCCAGAGGTTGATTCTCTATATCTTTTTAGAACTTAAGGAAAATTATAAGTACTCCATTCAATCTATATTGCAAGCCGTTTGAACTTTAGTCAAACATCTCTAGTTTTATACGGAGTATATGTTTATATAAAACATCTATAGCATAAAAAAGTTTATTATAAATCATATTCTTATAGTGTATTATTTGACATTATAGATTTCAATATATCTATCTTTAAACTTAACTACTCCTTCCATTTCCAAATAATTTAATTCTAATTTGTGTCAGTCAAACTTTTTTTTATGTTTGACTAGCTTTATAGAAAAAATAACAATCTACGAAACAAAATAAACAACTTATGGAAATATATTCTATGATATATTTAATGATACTGCTTTGATACCATAAATCTTAATGTTCATTTCTTCTAAAATTCAATCAAAGATTAAAATTTTTTACTTAAGATGACTCTAGAAATGTATTATTCAGGAGCAGAGTGAGTAAGATTGAACAATTTGACTTACAAAAAACTAAAACGATTTCCATGTTGGAGTGAGTATTCCGTTATGAGCAGTACATCGAATTATTCTGTGACATTGACCTTAGCTCTCACAAGCTAGACTCCAGCGACTGATCGGAGCTAGAATTCGCTGCCTCGAGCCGTGGCCTGTGCGGTACTGGGACCCACAAGACAGTTTGAAATCGGGGTCCGGGCTGCTGATTCCCATAGGAAATGCGCGTAGGAAGCCAGCAACACCGGCTAGTGGAAACGTGACCTGTCAGCTTCGCACAGGTCAGCAACGACCGGTGAACTTTATTGTACTCACTCACATCTAGAGTCAAATGGTATGTTGTATAGGTGCACTTCTTCGAAAAGTGAAGCACTTTTAAGTTTGACCAAATAGACAGAAAATGTTATATGACACCATAATAGATATTATTAAATTAATCACGTCGATTATTTTCTATCAATCTGACTTGTTGATCCGAACAGCCCCATTACTAATTAGTTTGCCATTACTGTCGTAACAACTGATTCATCAAATATTTAATCCGCGGACACGTGTCATGACAAGATAGATTAGGCGAAGGTGACGACAGCAAGCCACAGATCATCTTGGCTTGGGACAGAATTGCTCAGTTACTTGCATCGGTTCAAATGGGACACAATTAATACTGACTACAGAACTAGACATAGCTTTGCTCAGCCTGTTTCAGATTGCTGGTTTGCTGGGGCTCAACACGACACATTGTTACTAATGAACTTGGGTATTACGGTATACCTCACAAGATATCAGAGCAAGTTTAAAACAAGTAAAAGTAAGCTACTTTCAGAACTTTTTCTATACCGAAAGCCTTATGTACAAGCTTCCACCGGTTGAGGATCCTTACAGACCGCGGCGTTGATGCGACTGATCGAGTTGATACTGAAGAAAAAACTACTGGTTCCACATATTTGATTTACCCCTGTCCTTGTGCTTTCAGAGAGTATAACAATTCCTGAGGTAGATAGGAAAACAATGCAACAGCTTTAGAAAAGAAGAAACGATGAAATAAATAGGAGTGGTTGGGCAGTCGTTTCGAGATTGAGAATACCAGATCTCCTTGGCGGGTGGCGAGGGAAGGGTAGAGATCCAAAAGAGACTTCTCTTCCCACAATCTCTCTAAACCATTAGACTGATCTGGCTCTGTCTCGTATTTACTACTGCCATTAGCTGACAAGCATGCATCCATGTTTTTCCTGATATATATCTCGACTTCTTTGGGTTGCCGAGACAACTGAAGAGCAACAAACTGGAAAGATGCAGGAACACAGCCTTTGTTAAGGCACTGGTAAACTAAATTCCTCAAGGCCAACAACAAGTTTATGGAACCAACCTGGCAGAGATGCTGAACAGATAGTGTTGGCAGGCAACTGAGATACGGCTTTTCCAGTTTAGGCACACTTTGCCCATCAAGTGGAAGCAGGACAAGATACAGGTTCAACTACAACAAAGAAACAAAATATTTAATAAACCAAATTGATAATGCATGGACTTCTGTACAAGCTCTGCTACCTCAGCTAGCCTTTCTAACAAACGTATTCATCAGCCCGTCAGTATTATGAACATTCTGAAGTATAAATAGAAAACAACAACAGCAAATTAGAAACCGATCTATGTAATTGTACTTTACCTTGCTATCGAAGTCATCAGCATTACGGAGCTGATCCACCAACTTGGCAACACGGCCACCCTTGCTCATCCTTCCACTGAAGCCACTGGTGTTGCCATACCTGGTTTGGCTGCGGGTGCCATTTTTCCCCCATGCAAGCATCTCTCCCCGCAGCGGAGAAGCAGTCACAAAGTCTTTAGCACCTCCTGAGTCATCATTATCCTCAATGCTATTGTCGGTATTGCCAATGGCCTTAGCAGGGGAACGACGTGGCATGGGCCACCTCCGAGCTCTTTTTGGCCTTACATCTGGGGAGTGATCATCGACAGAAGATGACTCCTTGCTTCCATCATCAGCATTTTCTTCTCTATCCTCATCATCAAAATCAGTTGGGGCAATATCAGGAGAACTGATTCGCCCTCTCCTCCTTGGTCGCATATTCCGCCGACGACTCCTTGTAGAAGCTGCATCTGCTGCTTTTATAGCGGAGCGCTTCTTCACAAGTGCTTCATTTTGCCTCCGAAATGTCTCAGCAATGGATTCTTGAATCTTACATAAGAAATGAAGCCAATGTCAATAACAATAAGAGCAAAAATACAAAACGGAAAAGCAAAATCATGTCCTCCAGCCTCAAACAAAATGCTAATTGACACAGATAGACCTACCCTTTTGTTACGGGTCCTTTCCTCTTCACTGAATGCAAGTTCCTGTAGTATCAAGCAAATTAGAGGCACTGTAGCAGACCTAAGATGAAAGCTAACCAAAGAAAGAAGGCAAAGCATGATTTCTGAAGAACTAATACATCACCTCTTCCTCATACTTATCAATGTCTGGATATAAAGCTAGAATTAAAGCGTCGTAGTTAGGATCATCCCTCAAGGAACGTCTACTTGCACAATGAGTGCGGCATGCTGGGCATTCATTATTTCTGAAAACAAATAGCGGAACTTAAATCATAATGGAATTAAAGTGTATTTTTAGGGTTTGATACTGCAACCAAGTTAGGACTCCATTTTTTTAAGAAATGACACTGGCACAAGGCATATTAGACAAATAACATGTGGCACCATACCCAAGCCGCATTGATTTATCTATGCAGTCCCTACAAAATCGGTGCAAACACTCCATGACTGTCCTTGTCTTCCGAATAATTCCTGCAAAATAGGATCATAACAGAGACAGATGGTCAGGCACACACATTTTGCACATAATGCTACTTACATTTTCACAAATGAAAAGCTTACAGAACCTAAGCTTCTAATGTAAACCAGCTAGCCAAGGAGCACATAAAGAAAAAGATTATAAATGTGATGAGCTTGACTGTCAGGATTTTCTGAAAGTTAAAAGGATACATAATCCACGTACATCTCCTTATTTTTTGGAAGATAAGAACAACTCAAATACTTGCATACATGTATTCTATGGAATTCACTATTTTCATATTTTGTAGCAAATACTAATAATAACCCAGTAACATCCAACTACAATTGAAAGTGAAGTTGTCAGAAGAGAACCCGTCCAAAGTAAAGAGGAACTCTGAAAATGAAAAGCAAGTTGACAAAGCATATCATTACCTAGGCATATAGGGCACTGCACTTCCTTCCGAACATCCACTAATTTCACAAGTGTAAACCTGTATTTAAAAAAACATTCAGGTGCCAGTATGAAACTTTTGACCATAGAGAGGACAAATCTCTTATTGTCCATTTTTACATCAATCATGTATCCACAATCTATGGAACACAAAGTCCACCACAAGATCATTACACAGCTAGGACATGAAGAAGGTGATGTTCACAATAGCATAAGAGAATGACAGAACAGGATGAAAAGAGCTAAATTATTAGCCCTTCCCCCTTTTTTTTGGCAGGAAACTGATACTATACTAGCACTTGAGACAGGACTCTTACTCTTGAGCTTTCCAACTCTTATTTCACAAGCAGAAGAAAATGCATTCTAGTATAGAATTGGTGGACTCAATGAACCTATAGTATCCAGACAACAACAAAAAAGAAAAAAAGAAACCACCAACAATAATAGGATGTCTACTAGAATTCTAGAAATATGCTACAAAATATCCAGAGTGAATAATGTGTAACAAAAGATATTTGTTACTGACTAAACTGTATTGATCTCAGAGCAATTGTGGAGCTGGTTTGCACCTTCTAACAAGTAATCAAATACCAAATGCAGGACAGAGAAATGCAGGGTATAAACTGTATAATGGGAAAAATGATGAGTAAAGATGTAAGAAATCAGATACAGTTAGCATTACAAAATTTGGCAGCAAGGGAAGACATCAAAACAGCTGATGGAGAGGAGAGAAAAGATTCTGCACTAAACTGAGTTAGGTACCAAACAGGGAAAGCACTATCTCGGTCATTGGTGATCAGGTATCAGGAATCAGGATAGCAACAGTAGAACGAGATAACATATACTCAGAGCTTGGCAGCACACTCCAGGACTGAAAAAAAATGAAACTCTTGCAACGAACAACTGGAAACACGAAGAACAGATACCCCCACTCCCACTCCCAAGAAGATATTACATGGGATGAATGACCTTGAATGTCACTCAACCAGATGTTAATGTTAAGAAAACAGCATCTCCACGAGCCCCATTGGATACAAAGAATAGGGGTGCACAAGGAGGCTCACACTAAGACGCAAGACTATTGCGATCCTGGACTGGAGGTCAGGCTAGCAGCGACAAACCGGGCACATGAAAGAGTTCGCCGTAGACGTACACGATTCAAGAAAAATAGCCAACTGTTCCAGTGGGCAGCTGAACCACGATGAACAAGAGCGCCGATTCAGCTGTGGCTAGCGATTCCGGCAGAACAGGTTGGGCAAGCGACGATCCACCCCGGATGCTCCCGCCGGCATTTGCCGTCACGGGCACGGCGCCTCCGGAACCGCGCGACATGACGAAAGCATGCATGCTACGGAAAGATCCCAGGCCCTGGCGGTGATGGGAGCGATTCCGCCGCCGCCGCGCGGAACGGAGCGGACACCGCCAGCGCAGCCGGCTCGACCGAACAAGAACAACTCAAGGTGGCCGGCCGCCGCCGCCGCGCGGAACGGAGCGGACACCGCCAGCGCAGCCGGCTCGACCGAACAAGAACAACTCAGGGTGGCCGGCCGCCGCCGCCGCCAGTCCGCCACGACGAACCCGAGCTGGCTCGCGGGTCCACAACACTACGAAGATACCACGCGTCGGAGGCGAAGGGAGCGTTCGAGCCGACGTCATCACGACGAAAGCGGCCGCCGCCACCGCCAGGGCTGGCGGGTGGACTGCACCTCCCACCACCGGCCTCTGCCGCCCGTCACCCGGCCGAACGAGAGCTGCCGCAAGGGGACGTGACGGCAGGACACCGCCACATCGCAACGGGCGGCAGAGCAGGCCGCAGGCGACGGCGGGCGGAGGAGACGGGCGGGGCAGAGCGGAGGAGAGGAGAGGGAGGGGGGCGGTGGTCCACGGTTTACTTACTCGTCCATCACGCCGTCGCTCTGCGACGACTGGCTGTCGCAGTCGTCGTCGTCGCCGCCTCCGCTCCCGCTCCCGCTGCCGCCCCCGCCGCCGCCTTCGCGGTCTCCTTCCTCCTCCTCGTCGTCAGCGTCGGAATCTGCCAAGCCCATCAGACAAGCACGCGCTCAGCGACGCCCATACAGCGGCAGCACCGCGCGATGCGTGCTCGCATCGCGAGAAGATGAGACCCGAGTGGGCGGCCCGCGCGCGTCGTCGAAAGTCCGCCCAGTAGTACCGTGGCGCCGGTCCTTGGCCTGCCGCGGCCCGCCGTCCCGCTCCTCCACTCCGTTCAGCGTCAGGTTCGGGTCGCCCCCGCCGCAGCCGTCCGCGTCGGCGCCAGGAGCCTCCTCGACGTCGGCGTCGGGGCCTGGCGAGGCAGACGACGGGAGCGGGCGCTTCTGCGCGGGCATTCCGGCCGCTGGCTCGGCTCGGCGCGCGGCGTTCCTGCCGGGAGGGAGCAAGTTGGAGGAGGAGGCGGAGGGAAGGGAGGTCAGGTGGTGGGTGGAAGGAAGCGGCTCGAGCTGATGGAGGTGGAGAGCGAGAGGAAAAGAAAGGCGACTAGGCGAGGCGAACGCGAACGCGAGGTCCGGGCGAGGCAGGGGAAGAGGAGGGTGCCCCTGCCCTCTGCCCCTGTGGCCCTGTGTCGTGTAACTTTGGGTTGGTGCCGATGCGCGTGGCCGCGTGCGGCGACGCCTCTGCTCGGCTCGACTCGCTGGCTGGCTGCCGCCCGGCGCTCCCTGTTCTCCCGGGCCTCTTCTTCCTTGGCCCGCTTGCCGTTGCCGAGTAAACGAGGTGACCAGGCCTCCTCCTACAGTCCTACTGGCGTTCCCGATGCCGAGTCTCGTAACCGTAGGGTGCAAAATGCAACACGAGCGGACCCTTTAAGCGAGATCCAGCGGGCGGTTTGCTGATTTTCAGCGTTCCGGGCCTCTTTGTTTGTCTGGGCCGGTGCAGAAAGAGCCCGCCTAGCGGTTGCAACTTCTTGTGTTTGGTTTCTATCTGTAGTCATTAGTTCGGCTCAAAAAAAAAAAATCTGTAGTCACTGGTGATGCTATATAGAGATGTTCGTTTATCTGCATAGTTAGGTGTGACCATTTTAAATACTTATTACTGCTCCTCGTCATTGGCATTGCATCGAGCACTTAGTTTACGTGAGAATGCCATAGCCGCTTTAGCCGTGCTTAACGGACGACGAGGAGGAGGTGGGGGCTGACGACATGCAGCACGACAAGCTCGCGTCAATCTTCCAAACTCCGCAACGACGTTGCAGCTACTGCCCCTAATGCCACTGCCGCCTAAGGCATAGGAGAAGGAAGTGGGGGAGTCCCGGCACTGCTAAAGGGGCAATGTCAAGCGGACGTGTAAGGTCCTAAATGACTAGAGGAGATGAATAGTCTATAAAAATTTTTTATAAAGTACTAAGATAAAGTGTTAGTATAAAAGATGGCGTAGCAAGTCTAGCACTAGCTCAATTAAAATTATACAAACCCCCTAAATAATTCAAACACAATAGGCTAAAGCCTCTAGTCACACCAACAAGTCTAAGTTGCTAAATTACTTCTAGAGAACAAGAGAATCAAACTATACAACTACTACTACACAAGATAATATGCAAGTTTAAAAGAGAGGAGAGATTGACTTTTATACCAACGTCAATGAGTAGAGGATGATGACAATCACCAAATAATCAATTCCGACAATATATATATATATATATATATATATATATATATATATATCTCAACCAATGTAATTTATCAGGAGACAAAAGATAACACAATTATTTTTCTCTCGAAGTTCACTTTCTTGCCGACAAGCTAGTCTCCGTTGTGTCCTCCTACACCACGTGGTTCGGTGGTTAATCGGTATCACACACCCAGCCTCTGCATGACACCATAAGAACCTACCAATGGTGAGAAATTGAATGACATGAGCAATCCACTAGAGTTGCAATTTGGCCCTCTGTCGGGGAAGCACAACAACCCCTCACAAATTCATCTTGATTGGAGGCAGACACAATCACCAAATCCCCTCACCAATCAATCCAACTCTAACCGTCTAGGTGATGACAATCACCAAGAGTAACAAGAATACCACAATTACAATCACCACCTAGTGCTACAAATATGAATCACAAATACATATAGACACTAGGATTTCCAAGCTCCTCTCATGAACAAGCACCAACCATGAAAATAGAGACGAAAGGGATATGGTTCTCTTGGAGCTCTCAAATCGATCTCTAGAGCAAGCTCTCTCGATTGATTGAAGCACGAATCACCGGATTGAGAGAGGGATGGACCAGAGCTTTCACTTTTTCTCTTCTACGGTTTGCAAGAATGAGCAAGAGTAAGGGAAAAACACCAGAGAGAGCAGGGTCCTGCCTTAACCCGTCGGCAGCTCCCAACGGCTACAGAGCCAGCGGCCCCCACGAGCTCCATCTGTGCTGCTTCCCAACGGTAGGATTCTAAGAATCCCAGGCGGCGCTCAGGCAAGGGGCTGCGGCAGCTTTGCTCTCCCATGCTCTTCTGGTCTGGACAAAAAACTCCGCGACGCTCTCTGTTCTGTCGAACGAAGTAGTAGTATCCATCGGCGGCGGCTGCAACATTTTCTTCGGCAGGACCAGGCAACAGCGGCAGCTGGCGGCCCAAGCGAGCAGCAGTGGCACGGCCCAAACAGCAGCAGCTGGCGCAGGCCACCTCTGGCGGCCCACGCCTGGAGCAGTAGCAGCTTGCAGCGGCAAGGCGGCACAGGCGGCCTAGCTGCGGGGCGCTCGGCCCAGCAGCGCGGCTAGGCCAGCGCAGGGCGTAGCGGGCCAGCAGAGCGCGACGGGCCGGCCCACCAAGTGTGGCCACACGTGTCCAAAGGCCAGGCCTGCCTCCTTTCCCTCATCCAGGTCGACGGGCCGGCCCAGAGGAATACCAGGCCGGGCCAGCAGGCCGGCTTTGCCACTAGCAGATCGGCAGCACTACTTCCAGTCCAACAGATTGATCACAGCAGCACCGGAAGCAAAATGCCAGCAACAACAAGCATAGTAGCTCTTTCTTCTTCCAAATTTTCAACAAAAATCCAAATCATATGCTATCTCATCCAAAAGATGTCAAACCACATTCCCATAAGAGATAGCTTTTCGACAAGGCTTTTCAAGGGAATTAAACCCAAATGCATATGCAAAAGAAATTTAATTTACTGGCACTAATTGAGTAGAACAATTATGTTATTCCCCTCTTAATAGTACGGTTATCAAACCTAAATCACCCACATCCTCTATGGTGTCTTGGGTGTCAAACAAAACTCAATTTATACCTTTGCCTTGATATCCATGATTTTGTCTCTCCTTCTCAATCTCAAGTTGGAGCACATGGTCATCGCAATATTTCCATCATCTCCAAATTCATGAACATGTGGCTTTCTCCACCTAGCCAACATGCTCCATCATTTTGTATTGCCAACATATCTCAATTTCACTTAGAGCCAATGGTTAGCAACTAGGTTTCATCAATTACCCAAAACCAAACATGGAGCTTTCAGGAGGTTGACTGGCCGAAAGCCAAAGACGGTGAGCTTCATGACGACATCGAGACCGACTCCATTGCATCAAGTTATCTCACAATGTCCGTTGAGATTGGCCTACATCAAGTCGCCAACAGCACCCAAAATGCCATCACCCTCAGGTTGCTCGTGCTAAGCTCGTTCCTCTCTAGCATGCTACAAGCAGCCCTTGGACACATCCCATACAAGTTATTTGTGTATATATACTAGTAAATGTACTCATAGATTGCGAGGGAACTCAATAGGATCAGACTTCGTATTGTCGCTACATGCGAGTTATTCTATTTTTTCTCAAATGACACAACAGAGTTGCTTGTCATTCCATTAAAAAGAATAAAAGTACAATGAGTCCATACAAAGACCAACTTGATTAATACACTCACACACCCACACCAAAGGAGCTTACGTTTGCTAGAAGACCCCCACTATCTCCCTAGCTAACTGCCTAGTGATGGGTCTTCTCACCTCAGTAGGGCTCATGAAGTCCATCCTAGGTGAGGGTATAGCCAGTAACACACTCACTGACAAACATCACATATGGTGCAAACGGTAGCCCTCAACATCATCTGCTATGTACTACCTGAAGCTCTATAAAAAAAGCAAGGAACATCGAAATGTTCTCCTCCTAGACTCATGCTAGCAAGTAAGTTCCTCCTAGACCCATCCTAGCAACCAAGCTCCTCGCATATAAATTAAGAGTTGATGCAACTTCATCCTTGGAATTTATGGCCAGGGATGTCAGCGGTCGAGTAAGAAGTGGGTAGAGCAATAGTCCGCCCGCTAGCATACCCGTGAATTTATTCTTACACATACCCACACCCAATGGGTACCCCTTGGGTCTCATGTTGTACAAGCCGTCAACCCTAGTATCGCTGCACACCGATGCCCTACCTGTTGTTTGTCGGTGCCCAAGGCTATAGCTTTTCCATCATTGGTCGCCCATGGCCGCAGCCCACCGACATCTCTTGGTCGTAGCTCCTCGACGCCTCTTGATATAAAACCCCTGCTAGACAACTATGGGTGAACAACGACAGGATTGTTGGAGCTAGAGAAGTTAGAGAACGATGCCATGTTTGTGGATCTAGGGCTCCGGGCAGATGACTATTGGGAGGGGCAGAGGGGGAAGTCTAGGACTATGGAAGGGGCCAGTGACCGGTACTATGGGAGCAATCAAACTATGTGTCAGTGATGACTAGGGAGGAAGAAGGATGACGATAATGTGTTCTGATGTCTCTTTGACCTAGCCATCAGAGTAATCTAATGCCCCATCCAATGGTCAATGGCAGATCCTGTAAAACTAGCCGTTACTATGCTTGATAGTAACTTATAGTCCAATGCTCGTCATCGATCATCGGGCAAATCCAATGCACAAATTTCCTCTCTGGTTGCTCTTTGTGTAGTATCATATTGCAAGCCGATACCCCAATGCCTTCACCCTATTAATCTGATGCTCTTGTTCCTTAGCAAACCCTAGGTATCAAATTTGTAGCATATAGTCCAATGGTCTCTTATACTAACCATTGGACTAATATGGTGCTACCGTAGAAAACCCTGGCCACCATTAATACATATCATATATAGTCCGATGGTACCTGATGGATTAATCCAATGGTACCAAAGACCCCACATTTCACATCCTATTTTCAACCTTATCTTTGTGAATGGGGTTGATTCCAACTTATTTTTGGGATTTCTCCAAACTACCTAGTGTTAAGTTTGACAAGTGTGCACCTTTAGCTTTTATTTATCCATATGTTCATACGCAACTAGGAGGAATGTTTCTAATATAAATAAACCATGTAATTCATCATTTGAGTTGATATGATCTTTGGTGCTGGTCAGTGGCGGAGCCTCTCAGAGGCGAAACTGGCATTCGCCTCCCTTGTCTCTGACAAAAGATGACTGAATGCTTTATGAATCCCTGTAAAATTATTAATTTGACGCTGTGATTTGCAAGCATGGAAGAGAAAAGATAGGATATCTAAAGTGGCTAGCCGCATGCTACTTCTATTGACTGACCATAGGAGTAAAGACAGACGGATGGGAAGTTGTGCTTGCCTGTAAGGCTGCAATTGCCAGTTGCCACAATAGCAACTTTTAAAATTAGCCCTCCCTTAATTCTGATGCACCCTTCGCCAGTGGTGCTAGTTGATCTCAACTCCAAGAAAAAATTTGCTCAAAATGCCTGAGTTTTTTTGGTAGAGATCCAATCGTCACCATCGGTGAAGCCAATTGTCCAGGTACCTACGGTTCGTCGATCATTGTGATAGCCATCGATCGTCAAGAAAAACAACATCGAGCTCACGTGATGTCGATCAGGGAAGGTGGGCAACCTACATCCCTACAAAGCAGCGAGCCGCAACAGGGCCGACATAGGAGATGCAAGTGAACCACGGTGAGGCTCTGACAATAGAGAAGGAGAGGTGTGTTGACCGAGAAGGCGTGAGTGGGCCATGGGCGTAGTTGGTAGGGGTAGGTACAAGAAGAGATATGACATTAGAGAAGGCATAGACGAGTCGGGCGACATAGGAGGCATAGATGAAAGAGTTGTTGAGAAGAAGTGAAAAGAAATACAACATTGGCAAACAGTTATATATACCATAAAAAGTTGTCTAGGGTGAAAAATTACTTATTTTGTAGAAAAAAGTGATATCTTAAATTCTAAAAAGTCTTTTAAAAGTTCCAATAATAACCTTGTTTAGGAGACTCCTGCTCGAGATTTTACCCTTATATACTACTGCCTCACGTAGTCAGGCCAGCCTACAAGGCTACAAGGTCCCGTCCCTTTTCTTCTTCCATCGCCCCCTAAGTGTGCTCTCACAACAACAAATGCACACTTGGGGGTAAACATAATTTTTTCTCACTTATTATAAATAACTATGAAGTATTTTGAATTAAGTATGTGATAACTACTTTTTTTGATAACTCACTTGATGACTACATATGAAATGAAGTCTATATGTGTATCTATAGCTTTATGGCAACAACCTTCTACATGAAGTCTATATGTGTATTTATAGCTATGGCAACCTTCTACACTTTTCTATATTTTAGAATATCTCTCACATTTATCTATTCATCATATATTTCTCATTACACAAAATATCTAGAGTTACGGTATTCCATGTAGAATATTGTTTGTGTTTATCAATTGCCTAGATACTTCTCATACAAAATGTCTAGACATAGAGTCATATATTGTCTAAAGTAAGATATTTATGTGTTATACATACCCGCAGAAAGTTTCTAGCTCCCTAAGACACTAGGAAGGCAATTGGGTCACACCCTCTAACATTTTTTTTCTAATATGATAATATTTTATTTCCCCTTTATATTTTTAAATGAATAATTGTTTAACTCGAAAATATATTTTACTACAAAGGATAATACATAAAATTGTTCTACTTGTAGAAAAACCATTTGTTCCATAAATGACAACTAGTGTCAGGTAAGAGTAGCAATATTCTTAATTTATTAATTATGCAATATTGTTATGTGTATAATACTTTCTTTAAATACATAACTATTTTTATGGTCAAACTATTTCTATTCCTATCTGGTCATGTCAAGCTTTCTTTTGCTCTTGCCTCATAACGATGTCTATCTTTTCAACTTGTATACCTCTGTCACTGGTTGGAGTTTTTCTATGGTCTTAATGCCACTATGTGCCTCTACCGTCTTTATGCCTTAGGAATTATAAACACTCGCTTAGCCAAATTAATTTAAGATTAATAAACTATGACTATTATAACATGACACCGTATGCTATGCATACCAACTAGCTATGCAAAACTATGGAAACTCCAATCAAGTCCACAGGAATCTAATCCAATGGCTTTAGATGAAGGTGGGATAATTTATCACATTGACCCTCCCACCAATCCCATCTAATCAATTTTTTTTCCAAATCACCCTAGGACCCAGCTGCCGCTGTTTGCCTTCCGGTCGCTGTAATCATCATCACGCGATCTGTAACAACCTGAAAAATCCGAGCTACAAATTTTTTTTCTCAAAAACCCTGAGTGATGTTGTGTCATGTAGAAACGTTCAACACATGTTGCACAAGTATCTCATGTACCTTACCTTGCCATCCATAGTTATATTGCAAGCATCATGTTGCATTCTAATTCACCATGTGATTTGGTTCTTTTTGGATTCGTGGGTGCTAAATAAAAATAACCTATAATATTTATTTATCTCATAAATAATTATTAGGGAGTTAATACCCTAACAAATATAAGGGCCTTGTATGCCCACTACTTTGTTAATCAAAGTTGGCACATCACATAAATATATATAAGTATAAATACATAAAAGTATTTGGAAAATCTAATGGAAAAGAGAAAAGGAAGAAAAAGAAAATGAGAAGCCATCTGGCCCGCAAAGGAAGCTAGCCTAGCCTGCTTCTCTCTCTATCTCTTTTTCCCGCGCCAGCCGACCCACGAGCAGCCCAGCAAGCCACCCGCCTGCCCGCGTCACGACAGGAGGGGGGCCAAGACACTGACTGGTGGGACCCACGAGTGGGACCACTTGTCATACTTTATCCCCTCTCCGGTCCCCTGCCTCCCCTGCTTTTCCCGCGGCCGCGTTTGCTCACGTGAAGGCCACGTGAGGCCGCCAGCCGCCCGATCCGCTTCTGCTTCGCATCGACGCTCACCCACATGCCAGCTGGGCCGACCGAGAACCGACAGCCCTAGCAAGAAACGCCCGTGGCCGCGAGGATCTTTTCTTCCAGCGCACAGCCACCCCGGGTGCCCATGCCGATGTTCCCCGCGCTTCCCTGGCTGAGAAGGCGCCTAGTCGTCTTAGCCGCTGGCAACCGGAGCCCACAGCCCCGCTGCGTCAGCTCTTGGAGCACCGGGTACCAATTTACCCCCGGCCGCTCATGGTTGGTACCGCCGTACCCTCACCGCGCTACCTACCACCTCTGCCTCTATAAGAGCCAGCCTCAGCGTTCCCAGGGTTCCATCGCCCGCCGCCACACCGGTGGCTCACCAAATTCACCTAGCCAAGCATCAATTGGAGAAGAAGAAGAAGAGGAAGGGGAAGAAAGGAGGCGGGGAAGGAGTTGCTACCGTCGCCAGAGTTGGGGAAGAAGGCCCCGCCGGAGCTGCCGTCGAGTCATACCGCGAGCCGCACCGACGACCACCTCAGCCTCGACCGCAAGAAGGAGCCACCACCGCATTGGACTTCGTACTGCAACTCCACTTCATCTTCGCTCGTCGGTGAGCACCCTGAGCACCCCTCTTCCTCTATGCCCTCTGCTGACTGCCATGGCGCTCCACACCGTGAGCGAGTAGGCCAGGACCATCGCCGATCGCCTTGGACACTTGCACACACACACACGCTGTCTATCTAGGCCACAAGTATCACGGTATTAGGAGGACGCCAGAGCTGCCAGCCGCCATGTCTGTCGCCGCGCACCGAGCGCTGCCACGGTGAAGCCGTCTTGTTCACCTCGCCGATGAGCCCTGCCCTTCTTCGACACCGGATTTGGAACCGCCTTGTCATGGAGCACCTCGTGCGCACGCTATCTGCTGGAACGCGACATTGGAGGACTGCCGACGCAGGAACTCACCGCCGTCATGCTGCTCTGGAGCGCCACCGTGGCGAGAACACACCGCTCAACTCTGACCACCTCGAAGGACAAGGATGCCCCGTCGAGCTTCGCCGTTATATGCTGCTGCAGGATCTGGAGAAGATGGAGGCCATGGAGCCCCCCTTGGTGTCGTGCCGCGCACCGAGGCCTCGTCGGAGCTCTGCCATGGGAGTTGCTACCCACGCGGACTCCGCCGTGGGTTTTGGTCATCGCTGGCGCATCAGGAAGGAGCTGCGTGACCCCTATCGCCCTCCAGTTGCCTATTTTGCCTTAGATTGAGTCACCGTCGAGCTGCTGTCATGCGTCGTCATCGTCGAGCCGCCGTTCACCGTGGACAGCCCTGCCGGAAGCCAAGGTGGAGCCTTGAATACCACCTCCGTGTTCGCCGTGACGTCCTGAAGCTGATGCAATAGAAGATGGAGCCGGAGGACCACCGAAGCACCAGGATTGGAGGAGGACGTCGCCATCGAGCCTCGCCGTCAGGCAAAGGAAACAGAGGAAGGGGATGGAATCATGAAGAGGATAGCGGACGTGGTCTACATGGACCTGAGGCACTGCTCGTGGAACCCAGTCAGCGCCGGTGCACCGTTGGTTGGTCCGCGGACCGTGTGGACCAAAGGACTCATCCGTGCACCCGGCGCATGTGGACGTGAATCACTGACAGTGGACCCCGCAAGCAACAGTGCACCATGGACCAGAGCTATGAGCTGAGCCCGTATGAGATCTGGATTAATGACATGGCAGCACCAGTGGGGCCCACTTGTTAGTTGACCGATGACCGCTGATCGTTGACTGATGACGTCAGCAGTGACATCACCTTGGACCCACATGTCAGACGACCGTTGACCCAGTCAATGCTGACATCAGCATGATGTCACCTGCCATGTCAGCATCTGATTTGTCTCTGTTTGAACTGCATGTGACACGTGGACCAATCACAGGCTACCACGTGTCAGCATCAGAATAATCCAGCCTCTTTTCTTTTTCAGAAATTGGTTAAATCTTTGAAAAATTATAACTAAATCATACGAGCTTAGAAAATTATGATCCACATATCTTAATTTTTTATAAATCGAGCTCTACCTATTTTCGCTTGTTTGAGTGTATTTGGATCTTTTATTTGGTATTCGTTCTTTGTGCTAATCTATAGGGGTTGCTTCTACGACCATTAATTCTCAGTTATAGGGTCGAGCGAGGACAGGTCTGACGACAGTGACTACCAGGAGAAGTTCGAAAGCTATGTCAGTGAAGGTGCCACATCTCACCCAACCTTGTAGATCCCATTACGCATGGCAAATGTAGTAGAGCTAGTGCTTTAATTTTTGTTGCTATATAATGGATCGCCTGAGCTAGGTATGCATGGTAGATTACTACTTGATGAGCCCTACCTTGTTGTAACCTATCACCTGCTTACCCGCTGTTATGTTAGCCACTTGTTTATGTACTATATTTATATATATACTGCACTCGCTTACATTTTGATGTGACGTGATGAACCCTGGGAAGGCCTAGAGGGTGCTAGGCTGGAGGTGTGTGTGTTGATGGGTCAGATGAGCTTGTGAGCTGATGATGCTGTATCTGGGTTTGGGGTGGAGCTTACGGTTGGGAGTAGGGTGAGGCTTGAGTCGATCGCGCTGGGATCTACGACGAGCTTTTGGAGCGAGTCTTGCCAAGGAATGTGTCTGGACATTTCCATGAATAGCAGTCTGTGGTGGACTAACTATGATACGATGGTGGTCTTTGGGTGTGAGCCTCTAAAGACGAAGGTGCCGTGGTAGCATGCTAAAGATCAACCCTGGAGAAGACATCTTGGCTTGGTCACACTTAGGAATTGCTGCGCTGGTAACCAGATCATTGGAATCTATTACTTTCACTCGCTTCCCATGCGGGGGGAGACGGTCGAACCGCTAGGTAGATCGATGCCATTACTATCAGGCGAGCGTGTGTCAGGGAGGTAGGAGCATGATGATGTCTCACACCCTTTTGAGACGCATGACGCTCTGCGGGAATGGGATCATGAGATAGACTCTTCACAGTATCAGCCACTCTAAGGGTGTTCCAGGGCTGAGAGGTAGGATGGCATCGTTCTATGGCAGTAGGCGCCCAGACTCTGCCTAGGTGGTGATCAACACCGATGATGGTTCTCTAGTGGATTAGTGAAACCTCTGCAGAGTGTATGGTTGATCGATCGATACATATGCTGACTTGTTCGGCTATGGACCTTTCCTGTGTTCTACTTGCACCAGACTAGTGAGTGGAGTGTTCTATTTTCCCCCTGAGTATGATTTCCAGCCGTGAGCCAGGTTGAGGGCTGTGGGCCGCTGAGGCAAGCCGAGAGGGAGTTGGCTTGTCGACACAAGTCTGAGATGGTGTGGAGGATATGGGATGGTGTTTCAGAGATGGGTGGTGATGGATGTTGTGGGTATGGGAATGTGTATAAAACTTGCTTATTAATTACTTATATACTTGATCGCTGCATAGGAAACCCCAGCCTTTATAGGTTCATTTGTTTATATCCATGTTTTGCATCCAATTTCCACAAAGCAATGCATAGGGTGGGAGTGGCCAGTACATATCGTACTAAAAATTTGGTTTCAGGTTCAAGGATTGAGTACTCATCTGGGGAGTACAGCGAATGAGGGTTTCGTACCTACGCTCAAGTTGGATCGGAGATGATAG
>CM041641.1:18544792-18606607 GCA_023333625.1 Bothriochloa decipiens | reverse complement strand
GTACTAAAAATTTGATTTCAGGTTCAAGGATTGAGTACTCATCTGGGGAGTATAACGAATGAGGGTTTCGTACCTACGCTCAAGTTGGATCGAAGATGATAGCTTTCGCACCTTCAAGGTTTTAATTTTATGCTATATGAACTCCAATTCCGCTAAGTGGCGATGTAATAAGTTATTGTAATCCCCTCTATTACACTCTTTTGTTCGATGTATGGATGGTGATATTCAACTGTTATCAGGTAATGTGATTTAAATGGTCATGTTACACTTCGACTCTGTGGATTTTTCATTACGGAAATCGAGGTCATTTCACGATCATCGCGACTGTTGTCGCGCGAGGTCCGCCGTCGCCCCGTCGTCACTGGCCTGTCCTTCCTCACAGTCACAGATCGAGTGGAAGCGATCGCCAGCCTCCAACAGCAACAATCGCTGGCTCGTCCTTCTGCCGCTAGCCCGTTGTTCGTTCGTTCGCCTCCAGCAGCAAGCCAGCAACAATCACTCGTCTCCAGGCTCGTGAAGCACATTGCTCGGTGTTTGATAAAATAGAATTTAGGATGCTCCTGCGAAGACCTTTGTGTTAACGATTTGGACATGCATGCTCATATTCATTACTTGTCTATATGTTCATGCTCCTGTGAAGATAGTAGCGACGTACGTCCACTGCTCCTGCTAGTAGATCATCCACTGCTCCTGCTGAACTGTGGCCAACAGCACATGAACTGCTGAACTGCTATGAAGTTAATTACAGAGGCAAACATCACAACCACAATTCACTGTTCACATTACGAAAACACATCCAGAAGTCACTGTTCACAAAGCGAAAACAAACATGTCCTTAATTCATAGTTAAAGAGGTAGCATGTAAAAGGTTACAGAAACTTGAAATATCATTCAACAACATTGTTTGGGCAATTATGTGCATCATGATCCGCAAGTTGCTTACATTTTTGACATTTTCGTAGATTCCTTTGCATCTCCCTTTTTTTCCTCCACTTCCAGCCTTCTTTTCCTTGCCCTTCTTGATTCCTTTGCATCTCCCTTTTGATGTGACATCAGTTGGTGGATGTATATCAACTTCATTTGGAATTTTATTACCCAGGAAAGTTTCATATTCCTCATGTTTATCAACTCTCGTAGCAGGCGCGATTTGTTGGAGAGGTTCTACTAGGTTGGATAAACTCGAATATAAGAAGTCTATCCCTTTTTCTGAGGTCTTGGCCATTTGGATAAGATCTTCAAACTTGTTACGCGATTCTGAGATCTTTTTCCGCATTGCCACCTCCATTGGATCCTTAGGCTTTTCATCTAGTAGGTTCCCTTCCTCAACAAAGAATAGTTCCCTGTAAAACGAAACAGAAGGATTGTTGACCTATACAAAAGGAAAAAAGTCATAGAAAAAAATGTATAGTACACACCTTTTACATATTATGTGCCATCTCTTCATAATATAAAGTGATGACATCTCATTTTGCTTCTCGACTCGAAGCACTTGTATGATATGACGACATGGGATGCCATATGACTCATATAATTTACAGGAATACCTACCAAACATGTTTGACTTGTTTATATGAACAACTCAATCTTTTCCAGTTAGGCTGCTGATGGTGAAACATCTTATATCTTTGCACTCTGAAATACCTTGAATAATGCAATGGTCTCTTGCAGCTACGATTTGTTTCTAAAATTTACTAAAAACTTCATGTGTATATCTCCCTCTACATTGCTTCTCCATGGCCCATGGTGTCATCAGTTTAGGAGTGTTGTGAAGACTTGCATTATCGGCTTTCAACTCCTCTTGGCGCTGACACTCCAAAGCTATTTCAAACCTTAGCCAGAACTCAACAAAGGTCAACTTTCTATGAATGAAACGGTTTAAAAAAGAATTTGCACTCTCCGATCGCGATGTAGTCCTAAGCATTCCTGCTAGAGGTATGTCCAGAAAGTATACCAGAATCCATGATTCACGAATGGCGAACCTATTGGAAAACCACTCATTTCCCATGAGTTCATAATCAGTCATGATAGAATTCCATTGTGACACAAAGTCATCTGAATTCTCAGTCCCCCAAACACACTTGTTTAGTCTTTCCCAAAATTGTTCATCATTTCTCATAGATGGCCCAACCTTATCAGGTACCTTTCCCATGATATGCTACATGCAAAATCTATGAGCTGTATCCAATAGAATTTGAGCAATAGCAACCATCATGCTCGCATCTTAATCTGTTGTGATTAGATGAGGTGCTACTCCACCCATAGCCTTAAGAAAGGTCTGAAACAACCATACATATGAATCAATCTTTTCATTTGCTAAGAATGCTGCCCCAAGGATAACACTTTGCAAGTGATAATTGACTCCAGTAAATGGCACAAATTTCATGTTATACTGGTTTGTGGTATATGTTGCATCTACCGACATCACATCACCAAAAACACTGTAGTTTTTTTTGCATATAGCATCTGCCTGAAATACACGAACAAGTCATCCTTGTTCATCCACCATAAACTCATAAAAGAAGGCAGGATTTACTTCCTTCTTTCGCTTAAGTTGTGCCACAAACATTTATGCATCTGCATCCTTGATTTTTGTTCTAAGGTCACTGAAATAGTTTTGCAAATCCCTCTTTGTGCACCCAACATTCTCGAACCCACCCTCACTGACATGGAGAAGTCGATATGCTTGTGATGTGCCAATGCTAGCCTTATGACAATTGAACAAAGTACTCTCTGCTCTCTCACTGACATTTCGGTTGGATCGTAACAAATGCCTCTTATCTGGCGACACAAAACCATGGTTGTGCGCCTCAACCATTGAATATATTCGATACTTCTTGTCACTGTCAAGCCTGACAACAATATGTGCCTAACAACCACATCTTGTTTCCATCACATTTGGTGACTTTCTTTTCTTTTCAGATTCACCACTAACTTTTTTACGTTCTCTTGTCTGTACCCTTTCCGTGAACAACAATACCGCTTGAATAATATTTTATCATTTTCCTTATTGTGCTGACCAACATGAACAAAGAAACCAATTTCGTGTGCATACGATTTGTAAAATATTTCCACATTTGTGAGACTATCAAAAATCATTCCAACCAAAGGCTTTAAAAGTTCTTTGCAATTTGTGTCCTATACAAGTGTAAAATTGAATAAACAACAGACCAGGCAAACTAGTTCTTTGCAAAAAAATCATTTATTTTATGCAACTAAAATCGGAGAAGGTTTCGACTTAGGTGTGCTTGGCTGTTCAAGATGGGCTCCAACTCCGGCGTCGACCACGTCAATCGTGATATTGGCGTGATAATCGGCGACGACGGGATCAATGGCGACATGAGACTTCATCACAGCGGCAGCAGCGATCTCCATGGCAGTAGTGGGGGTCTCCATGGCGGGTGATCGTCAGCCTCGCGCTGGGTGGCCGTCTTCATGTGCTGGTGGTTGTGCAAGTGGTGCTGCACGATTGTTGCTAGCTTGCTGTTGGAGGCGGACGAACGAATGGCGGGCCAACAAGGAAGGGCGGGCCAGCGATTGTTGCTGCTGGAGGCAGGCGATCGCTTCCACTCGATCTGTGACCGCGAGGAAGGACGGGACGGGGCGGCGGCGGACCTCGCACGACAATAGTCGCGATGGTCGCACGACGATGATTACAGCAAACGGAAGGCAAACGACGGTAGCTTGGTCTTGGGGTGATTTGAAAAAAAATTGATTAGATGGGATTGGTGGGAGGGTTTAAGTGATAAATATCCCACCTTCATCTGAAGCTATCAGATTAGATACCTGTGGATACCTGTGGACTTGATTGGAGTTTCCGTAGTTTACATAGCCAACTGGTTTGCATAGCATACGGTGCCTTATAACACAAAAAATTATTTTGCAACTTAATATTAAACCCTATTACAATTTAAGCATCCTTAGTAAATTATAGATTAAAAAGAGAGTGCTAGGAATATTCAATTTTTTCATGAGTATCGAAGTGTCATCACTCTTTATTAATTCTTGGAGCATGAATTTTAATTGAGTTCATACCATTTTTTTATTGATGATGGAAATGTTTCTAGTTTATAGGAACTATTGTTCCATGTTTGGGAAAAAATATTTAATATCCACTTGAAAAATTTTCATAAAGAGAAAATTATTTTTATTTTAGAAAATTGTTCTCATAGCTTCCTCTGTTTTAATTTTTTTATTCCTTTTGCTTTCACATCTTTATTCCTTTTGCTTTCACATCTATTCACTTTGTTGGACACTATAAGTGGCCAGTAAATATATAGTACATTAGTTATAAATAAGTAAATAAAACTTTTTATATTTTTATTAAGATTAAATATTTTCTATTGAAGCTAGAGGCCATTTTTGAAAAAATTGGTATATGTTCATGTGAAAATGGCTTTTAGCTTCAATAGAAAATATTTAATCGTAATAAAATAAAAAAAATTCTATTTACTTATTTATAAATAATGTACTATATATTTAAGAGAATAGATATGAAAACAACAAGAATAAAAAATTAAAAAAGAGGGAAAGAAAAATGAAAAAAAAAGAGAAAATTTTCAAAGAAACTGATAAAAGCAGCCCACGGGAAGCCCGTGCGTTTTTTTCCCAGACCGTCGATGCACAGCATAACCTGCGTTCCCCTTCCATCGGCTGCATCCCTCTTTCCCTCCCGGCCTCCTCGCTCCCTCTCTCTCGCGCTCTCAGACGAGGGCCGCCGCCGCCCTAGGCCAGGTGCTGAGGCTTTCGTTCGTCTCCTCGCCGGCGACGAGCACACCACCAGGTACTCCCACCCCTTCTCTTCCCTTCCCTTATGCTGTGCGAAGTTGAGCACCGAAACCCTAAAGCTATTTAGCTATTTGATGACAAGCCTCCTCCTAACTTCGAAGTTTTTAGAAAAAATTATTGGATGTACATGTGTACACCCATGTCCCTTTACTGGATCCGCCCCTGGATAGTAGCCTGCGAGTGATGTGTTTATGCGATGAAGCAATGTGGCATTGGCATGTTTGAAGCTCGTAGTTATCAGTGTCCAGTTATTATGTGGATTATGCCAGATTTGTCGTCATGTTGATTGTCTTGTTGGTCTGTGTGAAGTGATGACATACATGTGTGACATACGATTGATTCTTTTAAAACCATACATTTTCCTTGTGGGTCTTAATAATTCCTTGTTTAATTTTTGTCAATAATAAACTGACTTTTCTTTATTAAGTCAACAACTGTTTTGCCTGAGAAACTATATGTTTTGTTGAAGAGGCATTTTCTTTTTGACTAGCAAGTTCTGACCAGATAGGTCAGAAGTGCCATTTGTCGTTATCCTGTTAATCAAATAATCCTGATGTAGGTATGTGAGGTAAGGTGTTGTTTGTGTCATGTTCTTCACTTAGTTACAGAGGTGCAGTAGGTTAGCACACCAAGTTTCTGAGTTGTAATGCCTTCGTAAAAGCTTATTTGTTTATGTTTGATTAGCGCACGCCATCGTGGTTCACAAATATGAGGATGAAATGCACAAATATAATAACCCCCCATGCACCTACAGCAGGAAATTAAAAGTTCCATTGGTATAATTTGTATTTTAACGAATACTATTTTGATGAACCAAATTTGACATGTCATTAGACCTGTTACTATTACTACTGAAGCCTTTACCATCATTCCATCCTTTATTTCTATGCATGGTTATTAAGGCGGTAAGGTGGGGCGTGGTGATCCATCCCCCTTCCAGACGCCTATGTGAATTAGGCGTGTGGCAAGGCGACACAATACACATACCCTCACCTACATTACCTGTTACTATTACTACCGAAGCCTTTACCATCATTCCATCCTTTTATTTCTATGCATGTTTATTAAGGCGGTAAGGTGAGGCGTCGTGACCCATCCCCTTCCAGACACCTAGGCGAATTAGGCATGCGGCAAGGTGACACAATACACATACTCTCACCTACATTAGAGCAGGACAAACATACATTGATACATATACCTTTTTGTTGCCAGTTTTAGAGCCTATGCACAAGCTGCCACCACCCACTAGCAGGGCAGTTTATACCCTATCCAACTATCCAAGCACAAGCAACATACCACATCAAAGGAGTATATCCAAATCGAAGTCCAAGATCCAAGCAAGCATAAGCAGTATTGTTCAGACTTTTGAACAGAGGAAGGAAGTGGATGAAGAGCAGAGGAAGGGAGAAGAAGAGGTACTTGTGAGCCGATGTGAAGGGTCCTGGGCTGCTGGCAGGGAATCAAGCAGAGGAAGGAGAAAGCAGGCATTGGTCGATGGTAGGCGTGGATTGGTAGGTGGTGGTTGGGCACCAGAGGCTGACAGAGCAGAGATTGGAGGCGCAAATCAGTGGAGTCCGTGGAGTTGTAGGACCCGCGAATCGACGAAGTGGAAGGGACGGGAGCAGCTGGATGAGGTGGACTTGTCGCTGGATTCCAGGTGTTGCCGCTGCCAGCCTCTCTCAATTGGTGAGCTGCAAGATGCTGTGCGTTCTCGCGGGAGGTATAGGGCTATAGGCACGCAATTTCCCCTCCGCGCGCTTAGCTCCCTCTTGTCCCCGTGCGTGGCTCCATTTTCCCATGCGCACATAGATCTATGAACTTCTCTTTGTGTCAGTGGCCGCTTCTTTTCTCACACGGCGTTGGTGCCGCACCTTGGCGATGACTTTTGGTGTGAGGTGATGCCATATGCAGGGAAGTTGCGGTGGGCACAACGTCTTGATTCAGAAAGCGCCCAGACGCCTAGGCAACGACTAGGTGAAGCCTTAATAATCATGTATCTATGCTCCAGCGTACCCCAACTTGCTTGGAACTAATTGTATGCTTGTCTTAGGACCCAGCTACGCTAGGTCTAAGTCAGGACAGTCCTGGGTCATGACCTGGTTGGAGCAAACACTCAGTGGTTGGTTTGCCTACAGAGACACAACTCAGATCAGATAGCTCAACATGGAATTGAATATTAGAAACCTGTCAATGCTGTGCATGTCTCGGACTCTCGGGTTCTAAAAACTAATTAGCAGAAGCAATCTAATCTGCTCACCTAAATACACTCGCTTGCAGCAAATCATTGCATTTCCAATGATTCTGATGTCTGTTAGTGGGAGGACCTGAGCTTGGCTCAATGCCGTGGATGTGGACCTGTGTCATGGGGCGTGGCAGGCTGGTGGCAATGAGGAAGAGCTCAAAGCCTTTTTGGGCCTGTTAACACCATGAAGTTGCATTTTACAAACCTGTCCATGCTCTAATCCAGGCAACCAAACATACCCGAAAAGGCCTTGTTGTTGTATACATGCTCCATTGAATTGAACCTCATGTGTTACAATTGTATTTGCTTAATACTCGATACAAGTTGTGTTCCCTTCCCCAGACCCCGCAGTGCGGGAGCCTACGGCACTGGGTACGCCCTTTTTTTCTATTCGAAGGGGGCTGGGGAAGGTTTAAAACCCAACAAAACTAGTAATAAAAATTGAAACCACCAAGTTCAAATCTAGGTGCACCTTGGATATCTTACGATGAAATTTTCATTAAGTGATTTCCTGGTACTCTACTTGAGATCTTATGAAAAGAAAAAAAAAAGATATCCTTGAGGTGAGATACAGCTACATGGCTACATAATGTGTTGGAATGTACTTATTGTTTTACAGTAGAATATACAAGGACTAAGGTGGCTTTGGTAGCATATCTTCTCCTGGAGATTTCTCAGAGTACTGCTCCTTTGCCTCCTCCAGTGGCCTTGTCCTCTCCCTCCTCCTCGGCCCGCCGTCGCCCTCCTTCAGCGGCCCCGGCGTTGCGTCTCCTTCCTCCGGCGGCCGCGGCAGCTCGCGCCCTGGCGGTGGCAGCGCTTGGCCCGTGCAGCCTCTGCGCTGCCCGTGCCCGCCGGCGGCGGTGAGCTGGCGCGCCCGACAGCGACGCCCACGGGCCCGCGATGCCCTTGCGATGGGCCACGCTCGGACTCGGGCTCCGGCTTAGCCATGGCGGGCTGGAGCTGCAACACCACCTGTGGGAGCATCACGAGCTCCATCTCCTGCACGTGGCGACCGTGGCCTCCCCATCCCCGGCCTCAAGGCGGCTGCTCCCCCTCCTCGTCGTGTCGTCTCTCGTGCGGCTCCCTTCAAGGCTGACAGGCGGATGCGGCACGCGGACGACGCTCAGCCCCAGCTCAGAGGGCGGCGCTCGCCGGAGAGGGAGCTCGGCCGCGCTCGCCGGCGAGGGAGGTCGGCCGGAGAGGGAGGTAGCCCGCTACGGCAACAACGGAGGCCAGGCCATTGCGCGAACATGAAGTCGAACTGGAGTTTTCGTTTCCTGCAGCCACATTGAGAGTGAATCCTTTCCTTCGGAAAGTTTCCTGTGAAACCAAAGGAGTGATGACGTCAGCCATTCCTACGGAATTCGTTCCTGTGTTTCACCCGTGTTTCACCCGCGTTCCAAAGGAGCCCGTAATGTTTTAAAGTATTGAAATTTTGGGTCTTATATTTTGACCATGCATGCATCATTTAGGTTTTTGTGGAGTGACTGCTGCTGAGAAGAAACCAATGATGCAGTCTCATGATGTTGATAAATATTTGAACAAAGCTGACGACGCTAGCCATGTGCTCATGAACTCTGATGACACTTCTATAATTGGTGGTCGCTGCCTGCATGGTTTGGGGACTCAGCTAGATTCTGATGCTCAGAGGTATGTTTTACTGTAATTAGTAGGAGTTTGAACCGTTGAACAAAATTTTTGGCTATCGTATTCTTTGATGAGTGGCCTATTGTTTTTTTCTTCTATTCTAAAAAAATGTTTTTATCATGTTATCCATACTTAAAACGATCAAATCTGTGCCTATACACTTATTCATTTCATAACAAAAGATTGAGTAGCTCATCCCCTGGTGAAAATCTGGACAACAAAATCAGAAGGCCCTCCAAATTATGTACCTTTGATGCTCAAGGCCGGTTCAAGAAAGGAAGGAGTTGCATCTCTCTTCATGAAAGAGAGGGACTTGGTTCTGCAAACGCTTGTGTGCTCGCACCAGCTGGTTCTGGAAATCAAAGAGGTATGAGCTTCCTAACTCGGGCAATCTGTGAGCAATGACTTGCTATCACAGAACCAACTTCTTATTGCTCCCTGCTGTGCATAGGTATTGAAGAAGGGTCTCAAGTACAACATAAATCTGACTTGAAAGCGCCTCAGTTCAAGGATTCAGAGGGTTTATCAAAAGATGAAGAAAGGTACCGGAATCTTATTTATGCGTTTGGCAAAGATACTGAGATGTCGGCACATCTTGCTGGTCAACACAGCTCTTCCAATCCTGGGATTTCACAAAGGATGCCTGTCAGCATTGGTGATTCATTGACTGAAAAGCCTACTGCTCATGCAAATGAGGTGGCGCAGAATCCAGTAGTTCATGAGAAGAACAACAAACATTTCATGGGACACCACATTGGTTTGGCCGCTGAAAACTATTTGGAAGCTAGAGGTACCTATCCAAGATTAGATGAAGGTAACTTTCGGTTTGGCATGGACAAGGGAAGCAGTGTTAGTGATTCCCATGTCTCAAGAACTTACCTTTCAGACTATCCATATCAGTCATTTGGCTTGTCTGTTTCATCTGATCCTCTCCAACTCAGTGAGAAGCTGTCAGCATATGGTGGAACGACAAAGACTATTCCTAACATTCATCAGAAAGAACATCACTCATTCCATGCTTCATACAGCTCACCTAGCTTAACAGGATCCAGAAATCCTTGCTTTGCTGCCTCTGAACGTTCTTTTGGTAGCCCATCTCTTCTAGCAACTTCTCATCTGGGAATACAGTCCCATCTTCTGTTCACATCTGATATTGAGAAGGCTGATCTCCATAGGTACCTTGATGTTGGAAAGGGCTGTGGTACTTCTAATTCTGGACCTGCGTTGCTTGTGCGTAATGAACCTGAACCTTCTATGATGCCAGTTGGGTCCCA
Organism: Bothriochloa decipiens; assembly: GCA_023333625.1. Taxonomy (NCBI): domain Eukaryota; kingdom Viridiplantae; phylum Streptophyta; class Magnoliopsida; order Poales; family Poaceae; genus Bothriochloa; species Bothriochloa decipiens. The sequence continues at coordinate 18,596,659 of CM041641.1, read as the reverse complement.
CTCTCCAATCAGGGATGAGGTCTGGGAAACATCAGTGCCTTTTGTACCTTCTTTTTGTTTTCCTGATAATACAACACCTTCAGAAAGTCAATATGACCCATTTGTTGACTATGTTGAACCTCCTAAAGTTGGGAATACAAAAAATCTCAAGCCCTCCAATATATCCAGCAACATTTCAAGTCAGCATACGAATCAGTATGCAAATGCACCTGCTTGGTTGATTGCTTCTGATAGAGGACGCAGCTCTAGCCTGGATGATACTATCATGGTGAAAGCTTATGATAGAAAAAAAGACGCTGTTTATAACAATGAGAAAACAAGGGACTTTCGCTTTCATTTGGCAGAACATATAAAGGGGTTGGTCAAACCAATATGGAAAAAAGGTAATCTGAGTAAAGATGCTCACAGGCTGGTAGTGAAAAAATCTGTCGAGAAGGTTGTGGACTCGATCGAGCCAAGTCAAGTACCAACTACTGAAGAGTTGATTACCAAGTACATAACCACCTGTGGACCAAAGATAGAAAAACTTGTGAAGGTAAATATCTTGCACTTCCAGTTTAACACAAGCAATCAGCTCTCACATTATTTTACTTCTGTCCATTCAATCACAGGCATATGTTGATAGGCACAGCACAGCATGTCATCCAACCTTCAAATACAACAGCACTAAGATGGGAGCTTGAGCTTAATGGTGATGACAGCTTGGGCTTTATGTCGTACCAATCTGGTTAACCGTCATTTGTAGGCCCAACAAGTTAATATTGGTATGGCAGTCAGTTTCTAAATAACATATTTTGTAGCTTAAACCTGGTTGGTTCTGCAGACTTCAGTCCGAACTCCCTTGAGTAACTAGAGATGGTAGATTTTAGTTTATGTTTGCATGTTAAATGTGATGGCATCTAATGCATCCAAGAACAAGCTTAACTGGTCGAATGTGTGATAAAGAATGATGCTTACTCTTTTCTCCTCCTGTGCTTGGGGTACTGTTTTGTCCCTTTTGTTTTATGCTTTCTAAGTTGTCCCTTTTGTTTTATGCTTTCTAAGTTGTCCCTTTTGTTTTATGCTTTCTAAGTTGAGAAGTGTTATAGTGTTTGAATATAAGGCACATTCTTAAAGTGTGTCTTCATAATTTATAGTCAACCAAGAAAAAGACTACTCGGGATACAAGGCCATATTGTGATTAATTTTGTTAGTACATGTGCACTAATATAGAATGCCAAAATAGAGAAAGGTGGTGGATAGCTTAACCACAACCTTTTCGGTTGTTATGAACTAGCTTTGAGAAAGAGACTGAACATACATTAGTAATAAATATTCAGCCTCATTGTGGAACCCTACTCAACATATGATTGTGACCTTTGTGGTAGAGGTCATGTCAAGTAATTGAGATGGCTTGATGATGGACACCTCTCTCTACCCTTTTGATAGAGGACTACCATGGCATTAATCTCCAAGGCCAATGGATACTTCGTTGCTAATTCCATGGAATATGTCATTGTTCAACTCTTTTTATAGTTGCACTAGTTTGTTTGGTCGCTCCTTTTTTCCTTTCATGTTGCCTCTACTTGGGCGTGGTTATCGATGCCCCTATCCTTGTTGAGTACCTGGATCTTTCTCTCTAGCTTGCCAAAGTTGTGACCACTTTTTTTCTTGAACAAGTGTGAGAAATGTGTCATTGATTAAGAAGAAACTTTGCTACAACCAATTAGTTTTCCAAATCATATTCATTCCAGTGATTAATAAAAATATGACCACAACCCATGGCACTAGCAAGGCATCGCCAGTAAAATGACCACAACCCATGGCACTAGCAAGGCATCGCGAGCGAGTAGCCTACATCATCTGGAATGGGGGAGCCATTCTTGAAAATGACAGTGGTTTGCTGGTTCCAAATTGTCGAGATGCCGAGAATGACCCAAAATTCTTGCGCTGCCTATTGCAATGTGTACTTCCATGTGTCTCTAATGAGAGAGGTGTTGGGGGGATTCTTGAAGATGACAAAAATCGACCACAACCCATGTCACTGTCAAGGCATCACGGGTGAGTAGCCTGCATTGTCGGTAAGGGGAGTTGTTCTTGAAGATGACAGTGGTCCGCTTGTTCCAAATCGGAGGTGCCAAGAATGACCTAAAATTCCTTGCGCGTGGCTATTGCAATGTGTCCTTCCATCCTACCTGATCACTTTGAGAATGACAAGGGAGTTGAAATCCCTTGACAAGGGAGTTGAAATCCCTTGTGTTGTTGCTACCTAATTATAGAGCATCTCCATGGCCCTTGTGCTTATGGCATGGTGCGGAGTTCGATCCCAAGACGAATTGGAATATGTATTGTTTTTGTGGTGTACCACTCCTCTATTTGTACAAGTTAGAGTAGCGCGTGTAGACGCGATGTAGAGTCTAATCCCAAGACGAATTGGAGCACATGACAATCGATAAATCTCCATGCCTCCTGGACGTATACAAGTCAAAGCATTGTGTATCTAAGCATGATATTCTTTCATTAATTGGAAGACATGATATGATCGTAGGATAAATCTCCATGACATCCGCATGACGCAATCAAGAGGTATGGCACTCTGTCAGATTCCAAAACGAATCACAACGCGTGGCATGATCCTTGAATAAATCTCCAAGCCACAAGGAAATCGCACGATAAGCTACACGTCTTGTTTCACAATGCATCGTCCCGCTCTATCCCTTTGGTTCGCAAAAAGTTTTGTTACGGCTATGTATTAGCCCTTGCGCGTGATACTGGGTGAACCGGTGAAGAGCTTGTGCCATACTCTATTGCGAAGACACGGGGCTCAAGCAAGTGTTGTGCATATGGCTCGTTTCACAATGCATCGTTCCGCTTTATCCCTCTTGTTTGCGAAAAGTTATGTTAGTGCTATGTATCAACCCTTGTGCGCGATACTAGGTGAAGAGCTTGAGCCAAAACTCTATTGCAAAGACGCAAGGCTCAAGCAAGTGTTGGACATGCGACGACTCACCAAGACAAATTGGAATATGTATTGTTCTCGTGGCGTGTCACTTTCCCATGTGCCTTAATGAGTTAGAACTGTGTGACACTCAATCCCAAGACGAGTCGCAACGCACAATCGATAAATCTTCAAGCCAGTGTCCATTTGAGTTAAAGCAACATTCATCCAAGCACGATACAAAGTTCGATTCCTTGATGAATTAGAACAGATGATATGATTGTTGGATAAATCTTCGAGCCACAAGTTGTCCAATTGACTCAAGAACAAGCTATATGTCCCGTAGCAACGCACGGGCATGGTTGCCCGAAGTACATAGTGTTTCGATGGTCTGCCACTCTCGTAGCGTGAGTCTAGGCATTGGGCAGAGTTTTTGACCCCAAGACGGGTTTGAACACATGACGCGATCAAGCAGCGCTCGTCCATGCATAACACTCACTCAGATTCCACGCTCTTTGAATGAATCTCCAAGCTGCAATGTGATCGCATGATAAGCTATTCTATGTCCCATGGCAACGTTGGGCATGTTTGCTAGTTCCATCACAATGCATCCTTTCGCTATACCCTCTAGTCTGCTAAAACTTCTGGTAGGGTTGTATGTTAGCTCTTGCGGGCGATGGATGAGGAGCTTGTGCAAAAACGCAAGGTACAAGCGAGTGTGCAAAAACTCTCTTGCGAAAACGCAGGGTACAAGCTAGTGTTGGACTTGTGATGACTCCCACCATAAGCAGGTGTTCGATGTCTTCATCTTGCTATTTGCAAACAAGGCATTGGTTCAAGACACAAACATGTTATCATCACTTTGAAGTTTTTTCAAATTGGCCACATTGCCACTTGATTTACTTATTTCAACTCTAAAGTTGTTCAAGGAGATTTCTTTACTTTTGTTCATTGTTGTGTGGTTGGTGGCATCAAACATCTCTTATTTTTAGCTCATAAGTTGTGTGACCATGGTGACACAAGAATGTTTTCCACCACTAGCAACCTCATATCATGACATTATTCACTTTCTGCCTAGATCCCACATTGCCTTTTGAACCACTTGCTTCACACATTAGCTTGAAATGGTTGATGGTCAAAGAACATGGGATTGGAAGAAGCAACGAAAAAGGTAGTGCAATGATGGTGAAGGGAAATGATTTTTTTTCAAAGAAATGAAATGATGCTAAGGTTGAGAACCTATGTTTGAACCTAGGTGGCCAATGCACTCACTTTCGTCTACTACCAAACAAATTAGGTTTTGGTTCTCCTATATTGTACAATGGCACTCCAATGAAAATTCAAGCCTATCTTAGGTTGGATATTCCACTTAGCCATGCTAGCCATCCAATTCTTTGCTTGATCTCAATGCATGTGAAAGTTAATAATGATAAAGGGAAGAACATATGGTCATTGGTGTGCGATCCACATCAATCGATGCTTAGTACAAGGTGGTAAGTTCCATGGTTGCATTCCTTATCTTGCCTTCTTGTTTCTCTTATTCAATAAACATAGGCCATTATTGATCATGAGTTTGCATCTCTCTCCAAGCTATGTAGCCTCGAGCTTGGCTTCCTCGAGGACCCATGGCTTATGATGACATAACATTTGGATGTACTTTCTCGTCTTTTGAAGGCTAAACGAGGGTCATAAACCGACTCCATGATCATGAGGACAAATCATTTTAGCATTTCTTGACTCTGAGGGAATCGCACCTTGAAGCTTCTAGAGACTTGATCCCCAAGGATCCTAAAGAGGTACCTTGAGAATCATGATAGTATGGTCCTCTATGGACTTGTGATAGGCTCTAGAGGGAGGGATAGGAGGTGCTCACCAATAAATTGAAAGTGATAGGCTCTAGGAGGGATATGAGGTGCTCACCAACAAAGTGGAACAAGTAGTTGATCTAGAGACTACAGTTTGTTGACTATTTTATCCTTGGTCAACCCTAGTCAACTTCATTGACCTTGAGACCATCTTTTGTACAAGATCATGTCCGCTATACCCTAGGTAGCCCTGTCAAAAGTGCAATTGATTCATGCACAACACAATTAACTTTCATGATGGCACCTCGGGAAGGATATTTTGGTATCATGGAGATTTGGCTTATTGATTGGACATATTGTGCCACATGGCTTCAAATCACGTCTTATTTCATATTATGGATGCCAAGGCCATAAAGTGGACTAGTGTCCATTCCTTTACGGCTTTACGTGACTGAGTCTGAGTGTGTTATGCCTTATTGTCACTATGCATGTGTAGTGTACATGGAGTGGATGCTATAATCAAGGGATCTCTTTCGACCATGTTCATCTATGACTAATGCTACTCATAGTCATAGTGCAACACACCTACCGCCATTGCCAACATGCATTTTCTTCCTTCAAGGATTTTAATTGCATTGGGTTTGACGCTGTGGTAGGATAATGCTTTAAGGTAGGATAGATGAGTTTTATGTCTATCTTGGAATTAGGGTTTAAATGGCATCAACATTTCACTTGTATGAATTATTCTGTGTTTGCAATAGTTTCCCTAAACATAGCATTAAGAAGCTATCTTATCACATCACCACTCCATAACATAGGAATCTTTATCGGTTTTGTCTGTCATCAAGTAATCCACCCTATTTTTGTCAGACACATAGGTCAATGTGGGTCATCTGTTACTGTCCTAATAACTCAAATTATTTAAGTTTGGTTGCATGAGTTATCTTCAGTGGATAAGGGTTGATTATTAAATGTAAGAATTATTTAGCGTTACAAAATGCCTTTTGGCTTTGCAAACAGGCCCCTTGTTGATTGGGCAATAAATACTTAAATGTTGCTCCATTGTGTTAACAATAGAGTAAGGGTTTACCACTCTTGTCTAGCTTGTGACCCTACCACAAGGAATTCCCTGCTCACAAGAAAAATCATCACGATAAATTGGACAAGTGATTGTCAATTGAATTTTAATATGTCAATGGTCGAATTTGGGAGTTTCCAATGCCAATAAAGGATTTATTTGGAGTTTTAATGAAGTGCTTATTTGGTGTCTAGGGCTGGGTGATGCTGCTGTGGTCGGCAATGGAGGGAGAAGAGGCGCAGGGAGAGGAGGAAGGGGATAAGTCCAAAGGCTATTCTTTTCTTAATTACCAGTGAGTACAATGCCCCTATATTAGACTTGTACCTTAAGTAACGATGGAGATATCCTTATAGATTGGATTCTCCTTTCCTAAACAAACCAAACTTCTATTTCCTATTTTATTTCTATTTCTATTTTCCCTGATTCCTTCCACGTGAAGGAGATATCGCGCCACCGTCGTCGCTAACCCTGTGCGCTCAACGGCCGCTGCTGGGCTGGTCCATCGGTCGCTGGCAGGGGGATGGCTACTTGCCGTATGACATTTTGATTCATATTATTAGCTCTTGCTCATCTAAACGACTACAATGGAGTACTTGTTTGGAGTTTCCAATGTCAATGAGTTTTGCCCTCTTGTTTTTTTCTTTGCGATGCGTAGTTGGCCAATTTTTGTCTTTTGTCAAGTCATGGGCCCTTGGTATATATACACCTCATAAAAATTGGTCAGCCAAAATATCCTTGACATCATATGGTAAAAAATAAAAATAAAATAATAACTAAATCTACTATTCTCTCCAGTTTAAATGTTGCCAAATGGCTATACGCTACAGAATAGAACTGCATTGCGAATGGATGTGTGTTGTGATAAACTAAGAAGCATATAAATAGGATCTTGTGCTATGATTTCATGCACAATAAAAAGCATACATATCGGGCTTCTAATGAAACAATAACTTCTAAATTCGCCCTTCCTGAAAGTTCCACATCTTTCTCATAGAGTAAATTTTGCATGCCCTGCGGGCCTCACTCTACCCTTTAATTTGCTTAATTAATGATTTCCTGTTTAGTTTGAAAGATTAGAATCCCTTTTCTTGATGAGCATTTAATGTACTTTTGTTTTTTTTCTGCTCCAAAAAGGAAATAATGCCAGTGGTACTACAGAACAGCCACTAGAACATGGCTCTTCACATTTGAGTACTTCCCTATCAGTGCTGACTGTACCATGACACTCATAACTCAACAGCTTATCTGTCATAGTTTAGAATATATGATGGGGAAATTATTACTTATGAGAGCCACGAAGCTCCGCAGGATCCCAGCATTTTCATGTTAGCAAAAAGAACTTTCACTATTGGATACTAGATTTATGGTGCCTTCTATTGGCTGAGTGTTCCACTCTATCATGCCTACTAGTAGCCTAGGTAGAGTGGTTCTCGTGACAACAAATTGCTTTGCGGGTTTGCGGACAAACATGCTTGCATCCCTATGTCATATGGAGGAAAAATGAACTTATTTTTTGAGCATTGTTTTTTTGCATGTTATTAATCATCATTTCTTTAATTCATTAGAAAAATTGTATTAATGTGTTCAGGAAGCAGTGCATACAAACGTAGTCTATGACTTCTTGAGGGAAGTAGTCAACGAAGTTCCAGAAGTTGGTGCATCTGATGTTGCTGATGATAAGCTTGGCAAAGGAGGTATGTCTATACTGTAGTTAATAAAGTTCTTACATAGGGTCAGTTTGCCTGCTGTGGCTTGTTATTGAATTGGAAGTTGCAAAGTTTAAAGTTTACAATGGGGCGGCTGCTGCTTATATAGAGGAGGGCCTCTACCAACTCCCTAAGCATATTCTTGCATAAAGCAAGATGCTCCTAGACTCCTTAACAGCCAAGGCATCTCATGATCAACTTGAGAGCCAAGACAACTCTAAAGCATGAAGGTAAATGCAGAAAAGTAAAATATAAGTGTAGGCTTAATGACATCAGTTAATAAATGTCGAATTGTCATCAGGAAAGCTGAAGATAGAAAATGGGACAAGAAAAGTAAGTAACTATTATCCATAACTCCATGTGGATGTTGCATATTTCACAATTCTCATGCATCTTTCATGATAATTTGGTGAAATATCCACTTTGACCCCCAAAGTTTCACTGGAAGCTCAACTTTGCCCTTGAACTTTCAGATTGGCCATTTCAGTCCCATAACTTTCTCTTCTTCTGACTCAAACCTGTCCTTGCTCCCATATGGCATGCTAAATTGCATGCCTTGTCACCCTTGGACATCCATTGCTGTTGCATCACACATGGAATCTCTTTTGCCCTCGTTCTGCTCAGTTTTTAAGGGAATGGCTACAATAATGTCTCAATCCAATCAACTATGAGCATCTTTACCTACTTTTTACTTTTTATTACCCTTTGTTTCTTTACCGTTATTTTACTTTACTTTCTCCTCCAATGCTCTTGCTTTCCTTCTTGAATTATTGTTAACTCTACTCACTTATCACTTGCTGCGAAGGGAGTGGATTTATCACGGCTTAGAGATTGCAGCAATGCAGCATACATTCCTTTATGGCTATTTTGGAAACTCTAATCCTATTGAGATCTTGGACATTTCCTGGGATAGTTAATCCATGGGTATGCTATTTTACTTTGCCACTTTTTCTCTACATGGGGATTAGGTTTTGCCTTCCCTTTGCTTCCAAATTAGGCCTTAGTAATGGAGCAAAGCAAGGGTAAAAGGGACTTCTCTTTCATGATGACTCAACAGGGATGAGCAGCGCTGAGTCGCTGACTAGGCATGCCATGTCATACCAAGGATAGATTGGAGCAAAACATTAAAGGAAAACTAAATGGCTAGATTGGTCAGTTTGAAAGTTCCAAGGACGGACAAAGTGGTCTATTTTGACTAATATTTTTTTTCGAACACGCAGGAGAGCTGCGTATCATTATATTAAGAAGAAAAAAGGTGCAACACAGCTACAAAACATAAACACCAACGCCAACATACACTACACATGCCAACAACAACAACAACAACAACATAGCTTTTTGTCCCAAGCAAGTTGGGGTAGGCTATACACTACACACTCCACTCTAATATTTTGAGATTACATGCACGCCTGTTAGAACTGGGACAAGTGACTGACACCTCCGATGCCAACTCACTACTCTTCATGAGCCGGACTAGGTCTATTTTGACTAATTATAATTTAAAGTATCTGTCAGAATCAGAACTTAATTTCCCTCTGTTATGTATGTTCCATATTTCACTAGATATTATCAAATATGGTGATCCCACTATTGAGCCTTAGAATTTTGAGCTCTTTTTTGCTGAATAAGTTTCTTGTGTGCAGGAAGCAGAAAACCATACAAGCAATGGCAGAGGCCGTACGAGGGGCTGTGTGAGAGGCTGCTGCGGTGGACATGGAACTTGGCAGGGGTTATCACAACTCATGAACAATTCATGGAGAACTAATCTAGCAAGAGCCAGCCTAAAAGTGGAGATTAGCCGATGAGGTCTCAGGTGCAGCTGAAACAAGAGGCTACTACACCAATGAGCAGTTGACTTGAATGTAGATCCAACTGATGGAGAGGATAAGATTACAGTGCCACCCCAAGCCCAGTTATCAGCTCCAGCAACTAATTTAGCTGCAGCCAATTTAGGACTAAATGCTCGAGCAACTAGTTCCATTTCAGACACTACAGGACCTTATGTTCCACTTTCTGGGTGCTCGGGAACTGCCTGACATGGACAATATAGAGATGGGCCCTGTCCAGTTTGCTTTGTCAAAAAACCATAGATTGGAGAGGATGAGATTACAGTGTCACCCCAAGCCCAGTCATCAGCTCCAGCAACTAATTTAGCTGCAGCCAATTTAGGACTAACTGCTCCAGCAACTAGTTCCATTGCAGCCACTACAGGATCATCTGTTCCACTTTCTGGGTGCTTGGGAACTACCTGACATGAACAATATGGAGATGGCCCTGTCCAGTTTGCTTTGTCAAAAAACCTTGGATGGGCCCTGTCCACCTTCACAGCTTCAGAGTGGATAAGTAGGATAGCAGGACAATTGTAGGTTCAGCTTAACTCTGTAGAAATTCTCATGTATCATGTGTATCGTGGCCACTGAAGCTGCAGATGTATAGCTTATAATGTACCAGAGGTTTAGGGTTGCTTGATTAGTTGACTGTAATGTTCTCTAAACAGGTAGTACTTCTGCATATAGTAGCAGTTGTACATTCCAGTTGCTCCCCAGTTTATGTTAATTATGTTTATGCTTCATTGGATAGTTGAGGAAGATCTTGCTGGATGTATGTGTGGCAAGAAAAAAAGCTAGAACACTTCCAGATTACTTAGCACAGCTCATTCCATGACAGGAGTCAATATTTTCATATATCATAGATCTGGTAAGATTCTGGTTTATTCAGCATATTATGCTTCTCCAGTGAATGTATTTCGTGTCCAACAACTAAATTCTTGCATTGTTATGCTCCAGCCTCCAGCAAAAAGCCTGTGAGCCTTCGGAGAAAACACTACTGGAGATGACCCCTTTATTTAATGAAACGTGGTTATCCAAGCACAAGGGAAAACTTCCAGAAGTGATCACCACTTGCTAGTACAAGGTTTTGCGAAGCTATTTCAGTGTTATTCTCTCCTTTTTTTTTTGTGCTACACCTGTGAAAGAACTTGTACCTCAGTTCAGGTGACTGCGGCATCCCCGACGAGCTCGAAGCTGCAGCTGCTTGAAGTTCTTCCACACCGCCCACACCTTGGCCTTATACAGCTTCTTGCCACTGCCCGCATCCTTCACCTCGACAGTAAAGTGTAGCATTGTCCTGGCCATCACCTGATGCCTCATTTTCACTGACCTCAAAAAGTCCAGTATCACGTTCTGCACATATATTATAGATATGATGCATCATGAGTGGTGGCTCCAACGGTCTCAACTTGAAGGTGTGGAAGGTGGTTGTTTATGCAGAGGGACAGACTTGCTGTTGTGCGTCCTGGATGTCATCCACCATCCCCACAGGCCGTTCGACTCAGCCATGGCTGCTGGAGTTGAGCAGCTGTGCATTAGGAGAAAGAGGAATCTGCAGCAAGACAAGACAGATGACAACAGCCACTCCTGCTTTAGTATTAGAACACCAACAAATAATGTAGGTTCATAATTTTTTTTGAGGATTAGCTTGTAATGACCTTCTCTGGAGCCAATTTGAACTGTGTTGAAGGCTTTGAATTGCTCTCATGTTTTTGACTTTTTTGAGGGAATTGAATTTCTCTCATGTGGTAACTCGATTTGTTAGATAGGCAGAAGATGGGCCTAGAGTCTGGTATTGATATGGGCCTAGAGTTGTGCTGATGCTGCGCATACTTGGCCGATCGCTGCGTGTGACTGTAGCTTGTGTGCGGGGGAGCTCACGGTCTCTCGCATACAGGCGCCCGTTTTCTGAAGGAATAGTTTGTGGCGTCGCGTGAGGGACCATCTGAAGGGGAGCAGAGAGCCTAGCATATTTTAGTGCACATTCCAACATATTTCAGTGCACATTCGAACAATCGCCAGCCATGGACGACGATCCGAAATCATGTCCGCCCAAGACAGGAAGCAACGACATGGTGCCGAACGATCGATCCTAGGCCTTGGAGGCTGGGCCGTGTTCTGAACTCGTGAGGCGGGGCCCAGCAAGATCCTTGGCTGCCTCCTAGCGATCGTGCGTCCCCACACCCGCATCTCGCGCCTGTCGCGGCCTCCAATTGGCAGGCGTACAGGTCGGGACTCTGCACGCTGGACTCGCTGAGTTCACACGATCGCAGTACTGTACTACGCGGATTAGCGTCAGGGCCAGTCAAAGCAATGACACCAAGATATTATATGGAGTAAACTAGTGCTGTGTGCTGCTGCCTGCCGCCTCAGCGACCGAACGTTCGTTCTTGGCGACGCGGTACGGCGCGGGGCCGACACGTACGGTACAGTTGAAAGCGGCCTGCGGAAAAAGGAGGGGCGATGCACGGACCTGAAACGTGACACGCCCCAGATCTGCGGTGATGATCCGGCGCGAGTCGTCTGAATTCTGAAAACCACGGACAGACGAACTCGTCAGCCCGGCACGACCGCGTCAGTCCGTGGCTGCGCCCGCAATTCAGACGTTGCCCGCCCGCCAAGCAGAAACCGCCGGCCGCGTACTACGCGTTCGAGAGGACGGGTAGCGACCCCGACCCGGCGGCGACCTGGTGCCCGACACGGCAGCGACGACCCGCTCACTCACCTCGCGAGTCGTCGTCCCGGCCACTACTGACTCAGCACCGCGCCCGCCCGCCCACCAGTACCATCCACCCCACTCCCTTTCTTTCTCCAGGCCAGGCCGCCAGGGTCCCCCACCACCTCCTTTTCTTTTCCACGCACGGCGCGCGCAGGCGGCAGGCGGCAGCGCACGAATCATTCCGCGACCGGATCCTTGCGTGATCCGCCAACCATGCCACCGCGCCGCCTGCCTGGGCCCCACCCCCCGCGCCTTCGTTATTCGTGCCCGCACGGCGCGCGGTCCTCTCCCCTCTCTCTCTCTCAGCGTACGGGGTGTCGTGATTTCTTTAGGCGCAAGTGTGTCGGCCGGGTGGATTAGATCCGCCGCGCCGCGTGGGCGCTAGTACTGCAGTGCAGGTGCAGGCGCAGGCGCAGGCGCAGGCGGCAGCCCGCCGGCCGGGCGCGGCGCCAACGGCCTCCTCCACGAAACTTCCACGCTGTGGCAGCTGCCAGCCGGTGGGTACCGGCCGGCTTTGCTTGTGCTGCTGTGCCGTGCCGTATGGCTGTCTCTTGGCCACTAAATTATGTACGGAGACTGTTAAGACAAACAATCATTGCATATAAAAAGTAGCACTACTATTCGACTACGGAGTACCTACCTGCTGAATAAACACTACGGTTCGTGTCTTCCATTTCCAACGTTTCTACAGTAAATAAATACGCGTGCAGTCCATTTCGAATGTGTCTATCTAGTCCAGTTAAATCATCGGCAAAGAGAGAACGCAGTAAACGGCGCATAACTTGAAGAGATGTTTTTATTAGCTTGAAAGGGAGTCCAGGCATATAAAAAAAATTATAAGCAGGGTTTATCCTTTTCAGGGAAAATCATAACAATGACCTTTATTTGAATGCTATGGGATGGGACACGGAACGCACGAGGAAGGAGCGACGGGAAAAGTTCTCTGCGCGGCTTCATCTGCTGCTTTGAACTCACAGCGTCCCCTCGAAAAGAGAAGGCGCTTTGTCTGAATAAACTATCGTATATAGTATGAGAATTTGGAGTCGTGCCTTTTGTTTGGAAAAGGCCCCGTGTGAAAATTCTTCTGCGGATATTCACTGGACCGGTCCATTCCTAGTACTCCTCAGGTAGTGGCAGTGTATGGTCGGTCTACTACTAACCTTTTCGCTGCCAGTGCCTCCACGGCACCACCTGAAGCGACACGTCTGAGCTCGAGTAGTAGTAGATCTGCAGATGCTGTAGCTACTCCTACTCGGTTGTCGCTCAGCAGACCACACCACAAATTTACCGTTCAGATTGAAACAAACGCCAACAAAAAGAAAAGATTGCTTCGAAAATCGAAAGAAAAAAAAGGGCTCCCGTGATCAGGCTCCGATGACGATGAGGCCGACAGCAGCGTTTGCGTCGCACGCAAAACCACCCCAACACACGAGCTGAGCACCCCGAGGTGTCCAGATCACCGCCGCTCCCACCTCACACAAATGGACAAGGACAGTGTGCGGTGCGGTGCGGTGCGGCGCACGTACGTACGCGGACGCGGGCCTCGATCGTGACGGGGAGGGGAAAAGGAAAGAAAAACCAGTGGTCCTCGCTCGGGCCGGCGCGGAAGAGCGGCAGCGCGTCGCGAGCGTGTGGTGGCGCGGCGCGGACCACGGACCGGTGGGGGGGCGGCGGCGAGGCGTCGTCACTCGTGGCCCGCGCCCACGGGACGACGCGACCGGCGCGTGGCGGTGCGCGAGGCTGTCGGTCCACCGCTTTCAATGCGAGAGCGCGCGGGGCGGAGGAAACGGTTGGTGCCGGTGGCCTGCTGGTGGCGACGCCATCCAGGCACGCACGCACCGCAGGGGCAAAAGCAAGCAACCGCGGGGAGCCCCGGAGCCGGCCGATGCCGACACTTGGCCCTGGGCCCACCGGCCCTCAAACGGGCCGTTTGGCCGCCGCCGTCTGCCGCCTAACGTGCCGTGCCGTCGTCACTCGTCACGCACGGCTGGCTGTCCCACTCGGCGCGTTTTTAACTTTCTTTATCGTCCCGACGCCATCCACTTTACGTGGTGACTACGGGCTGAGCGAGCGGTGCGGCGGGCGGCCGGGCGGGGCGGCTTTATCGGCTTGCGCAGCTGTCGCCTGCGCTGTGCCCCCATTGGACGTCACGCACGCACGCACGCACGCACACACACCCACGGCGCCGACGATGCGGTTGCGGTCGCGGTTGCGGTTGCGGTTGCAGATACGATCCCGGGTGACGACGACGCGGGGTGCGGGGGACAGGAGGTGCCGTGCCGCGCCCAGCGGAAAGAGAGGTGGCGTCCAGTCAGTCCAGCGTGCCTGTCCGCGCACGCGGGCGGCGAGGGCGTTGGCCGCTTGCCCCCAGCCCCACGGCTGCGATGCGACTGCCGCCGCGCAGACAGCGGCTCGGGACGCACGGATCGTGATGCGTCGTCCTTGGGGCCGGCCGCACGCCGCCCCGTGACGTGCTCCCACAACGTGCCGCCCTGCGCACCCGCGCGGTGGGCCATCCCAGCGGCGGCTTTGATGCCTTTTGTTAGTACGCAATGGGGTCATGCTCGTTTTGCACAAAAAGTCCCTGCTGAAGCCATTATTCCCTCATTCAGTCAGCTACTTTTATCCCAAAATTCAGCGCCGGGACTATAACAAATAAAATAAAAATATTTAAAACAAAATAAAAAAAACGCAATAAAAATGACAGAGATGCATGCCTCATTGCCATAGAATATTTTTATGCTTCACATAGAAATGACAGAGATGCATGCACATGTCTTTTTTTTTTTCTTTTTTAAAAGCATTCCCTATGCGAGATTCTTTGCCGTGATTTTGGCAATTAAATGGCCCATTTCCCCTTATTTGCACTCTAGAAAATCATAATGAGATAAACTTAGACCATATTTTCAACATTTTCAAACTCGACGCCCAAGGATGGATCAAATTGCAGCGCATTTTGGAGTCTGCTCTTTACCCGATCTTTATTTGGCTTAGTTGAAGATTGTTTTTGAGGATTTGGATCTTCATCTAAACATAAGATTCTCACACTTAGAGCAACTCTAACATATGAGCCAGCCTGTTGGATATTTAGTCATTTTACACCATAAATTAATCCATAAATATGATAAGCAAAATACTAACGCTAGTATGATGCGTGCGACAGCCTCATAATCGCTACTGCTACTGGTATTGATTAACATGAGCAAAATAACAGCAGCAACGAAATGAAGCATAAACAGGGATCTCAGTTTGTACCCTAGCGTGGTACTGCCGGTACCCGCGGCCAGTACAGCACCATTGTTGCCTGCAGAGATGGCGGTGAAGTTCGCCGCACCAGTAGCAGCGGTGGCGTCGCCGGCATCTCCCACAGTCGCGCCACCACGCGTCCTCGTGGCCACCATCTTGCTGCTGAACGGAGACGAAGACGAAGTCGGGGAAGGCAGCAGCAGCGTGTCGGAGCAGTCGGGCCCGTGGACGCTCCCCAAAAACTTGATTGCCCGCCTACCCGAGCAGGTAAGCTTGACGGGACAAGTTCCGGAGGCCTGCTCACCAGAGCCGCCTGTGCTCACAGGGGATCTGGCCGGAGGTGCACAGGAGCGGCTCAAGCTCGAATGGTTGAGTGGAGGCGGCTGGTCGAGAGGGAACACTCAGTAACCCTAGTCTCCGACAGAAGCCCCTTATATAGGAGGCGCCCCTGTCGGGAGACCGTTGGATCTCCCTGGCGGCCGGGTGGGCTGGAGCGGCGGCTAGGGTTTGCCTCGGCCGGATGGGCCGAGTGGCAAAACAAAAGCCTAGGCCAGCCAGCCCAAAGCCCACGGCCTCAGCCAGGCCAGCCAGCCAGGCGCGTGTGGGTCCCAGGTTCTCCTCCTCAATCAGCTTATGTGGGCATCCCAAAGCTCACTATTTAAGTTGATTGTCCTTTAGGTAATTAGTTAAGTTAATACTAATCATCTTTCCACTTGATTACACAGTTATGGATTTTTGAGGTTTTTCTGATTATTTAGAATAAATAATGAGCTTGGCCCAATTATCCTAACACAGCCAACCAGCACATATTACACCGCCTCCTCCCTTCTCAATCGCCACACATGCACGCTAGAAGCGGCCACAGCTTGCCTCGTACTACTAGTTGGGTCATCATCCTCTATGGTTCGCCTCCTATTTCAGCTCTCTCTCTCTCTCTGATCTAGTTGCTTCGATCGTTTCTCTTTCTCGGACTGCTGTCGCTTCCACTTGATTTAGCCACTAGCTGCTGCCGATTTGTCGTAGCTTGATCCAGGCTCTCCTCTCGTCCTGCTCTCTCTAACAGTTGCAATAGCTAGCTCGCCTTGGCCTCTTAAGCCTAGTGTGGGATCAAGAAATAATTTTCTCTCTCTCTTTTCTTTATTTTTCAGATTAGTTAATTTATTTTATTTATGTAAACAAAATCCTATGATGGTTGTTTTATGATCTACTAGCCAACATTGTGATCGTTGAAGTCTTAAAGATGTGTGGCCTTATGAGGAGCGGAATTCTCTCTCACGCCTTGGACGTGAAGCATTCTTCGAACCGAAGCTGGGCCCGAGGCTGAGCAATTTTCCACTCCACCAGGGGCGCGGATGCAAAAGCAGTGCCTGCCGAACTGTAATGCCGCCACGCTAAAGACGAGGAGGGGACAGTCAAACGAACCTCCCTCCCTGACTGCGCCGAGTTTTTATTCTTTGTTTCCGCTCCACCACCCGCTCTCGCGGCGTCGCCATTGCCTTGCCTTTGCTTCCCTTTTTAACCCCCTCCTCCCCCACCGCTATAAGTCCCTCCGCCTTCCTCTCCCACCTCAAACTCGAATCCCAGACGCCACCCATACATACGCACGCGCCTCCCGCTGTTCCCTCCGCAAGGAAAGAAACACGGCCATGGCGCCGAGATCGTCAGAGAAAACGATGGCACCGTCACCGGCGGCGGCCGCCACGGGGCTCGCGCTCAGCGTCGGCGGCGGCGGCCCGCACTTCAGAGGCGTCAGGAAGCGGCCGTGGGGCCGGTACGCCGCGGAGATCCGCGACCCGGCCAAGAAGAGCCGCGTGTGGCTCGGCACGTTCGACACGGCCGAGGAGGCCGCGCGGGCCTACGACGCCGCCGCGCGCGAGTACCGCGGCGCCAAGGCCAAGACCAACTTCCCTTTCCCTTCGTCGTCGTGCATGCCGCTCGCCGGCGGCGCCGGCGCCGGCGCCGGAACCTTGCCCGCGGCGGCGGCCGTCACAGGCGGCGGCAGCCGGAGCAGCAACAGCAGCTCCGTCGAGTCCTTCAGCAGCGGCGGCGACGTGCAGGCGGCGCCCATGCAGGCCATGCCGCTCCCACCGTCGCTCGAGCTCGACCTGTTCCACCGCACGGCGGCCGCGGGCACGGGCAGCGGCGGCGCCGTACGCTTCCCTTTCAACAGCTACCCCGTGACGCGCCCGTACTATTTCTTCGGGCAGGCCACGGCGGCCGCGGCAGCAGGTTGCCACATGCTGAAGCTGGCACCGACGGTGACCGTGGCGGCCGTGGCGCAGAGCGACTCCGACTCCTCGTCGGTCGTGGACCTGTCGCCGCCGGCCGCCGTGTCGGCGCAGAAGGCCGCCGCGTTCGATCTTGACTTGAACTGCCCGCCGCCGGCGGAGATGGAGGCATATCCGCCGGAGTTTTTAGCTGAATGACCGTCTGTAGTTTATTTCGTTCTTTGCCTTTTCCCTGTACGTAGAGGAAAATTCGGTACTCGTAGAAAACCTCTTGTTCGACAGAGGTAGGGAGGACATTATGTAAATAGTTTTTCCGCTGGGGACCTAGCTTTAGCTGATGGATGATAAAAGCTTGTATTGTCACCCAAGACAGGTCCTGCCGGCGTTGTTATGGACCGGATTATTATATCACATCACTATTATATATGTATTTTGATGATAGTTACGAGAAACGGCTTAACTTCGTCTATGTTGATTGGAAGACTTTCTTGAGTCATTTTAACATAGTTGGTCCTAAGTCCGAATAAAGGAGTGTTAGGTGCGGCTAGCCAACATTTCAACACCAGCCACTCTTATAGATATGAAATCCACAGTAGATTCGTTGGGGCGTAACCCTCTTAGCGACGCGCTACATCGGAACCCGGGTGTAGTGTCAAATGTGCAAGGGTCGGGTCCTCATCCGCTTAATGGCGCGTCGTATCGTGATCCGGGTACGATGATAAATGAGCAAGGGTCGGGTCGTCGCAACCTTTGTGACGCGCTACATCTATGTCCGGATGCAGTGCAAAATAAGCAAGGGTCTTCGCATTTCCCTCGACGGGTGCGAAGGGTAAGGAAGCTAGCCGAGCCAACTAGGATTCGTCTAGGTAGCTGGAATGTAGGGTCCCTAACAGGTAAGTTAAGAGAGCTAGTCGATACAACAATTAGGAGACGTGTAAATATTCTATGCGTTCAGGAGACTAAATGGAAGGGCTAGAAGACGAAGGAGGTGGAGGATACTGGCTACAAACTTTGGTACATGGGGACAACATCGGATAGGAATGGTGTAGGCATCTTGATCGATAGGAGCCTTAAGGATGGAGTAGTTGAGGTGCGGAGGCAAGGCGACCGGATTATCCTAGTCCGGTTGATAGTTGGAGATTTGACTCTGAATGTGATCAGTGCCTATGCCCCACAGGTAGGTCTTTGCGAGAGCACCAAGAGGCAGTTTTGGAAAGATCTCGATAGCATGGTTAGTACTGTGCCTATCAGCGAGAAACTTTTCATAGGAGGAGACCTCAACGGCCATGTGCGGGGGCACGGGGGTTTCAGGTATGGTAGTAGAAATAAAGAGGTGGAGGATGTTTTGAACATCGCGTTGGCCTACGATTTGTTGATAGCGAACACCGTCTTTAAGAAGAGGGAATCCCATCTAGTGACCTTTTGTAGCGGACAACACCTGAGTCAGATCTACTTTATCCTTGCAAGGAGGGGGGATAGACGTGCTTGCTTAGATTGTAAGGTGTTACCTGGCGAGTGTGTTGTCCCTCAACACAAGCTTGTGATGGCGGATTTTCGCTTTCGGATACGTATCCATCGGGACAATCGGGCCAAGATTGCGAGAACAAAATGATGGAAGCTTAGGGGAGAAGCAGCGCAAACATTTAAGGAGAGGATGCTAGATGAGGGGCCATGGGAAGAAGGAGAAGATGCAGATGACATGTGGCTAAAGATGGCAACATGTGTTCGAAAGGTGGCTTCGGATGTGTTTGGAGTGAGTAGGGGAGGCAAACGGGAAGCGAAAGACACCTGACGGTGGAATGACGAGGTGCAAAGGGATATTAGGGAGAAGAAGGAGTGGTTCAAGCGCCTCTATCATGACAAGAGTGCAGCCAACATTGAGGGCTATAAAATAGCGAAGAGGGCTGCAAAACGAGCGATGAGTGTAGCAAAAGGTCAGGCGTATGATGACCTTTATCAGCGACTAGGCATGAAAGAAGGGGAGAAGGACATTTATAGGATGGCTAGGATCCGCGAAAGGAAGACGAGGGACATCAACCAAATCAAATGCATCAAGGATGGGACGGATCAACTTTTGGTGAGAAATGAGGAGATCAAGGACAGGTGGGGAGAGTACTTTGACAAGTTGTTTAATGGGGAGAATGAGGGTCCTACCTTGAAGTTGGATGACTCATTTGATGATACCAACAGACGTTTCGTGATGAGATTTCAGGAGGCAGAGATCGGGGAGGCTTTGAAGAGGATGAAGGGAGGTAAAGCGATGGGCCCTGACGGTATCTCCATTGAGATGTGAAGATGCCTAGGTGCCAGAGCGATAGTATGGTTAACTAATCTTTTTAACCTCATTTTCCAGTCAAATAAGATGCCTAAAGAATGGAGGAGAAGTATATTAGTACCGATCTTCAAGAACAAGGGAGATGTTCAAAGTTGTACTAATTACCGTGGGATTAAGTTGATGAGTCATACGATGAAGCTCTGAGAGAGGGTTATCGAGCATCGCCTAAGAAGAGTGACAAGTGTGACCCAAAATTAATTTGGGTTTATGCCTGGTAGGTCGACCATGGAGGCAATTTTCTTATTACGACAGTTGATGGAGAGGTATAGGGAGCAGAAGAAGGACTTACACATGGTCTTTATTGACCTCGAGAAGGCATATGACAAAGTACCGAGAAATGTCATATGGTGGGCCTTGAAAAAACATAAAGTCCCAACTAAGTACATCACCCTCATCAAGGATATGTACAGGGATGTGGTGACGTGTGTCCGAACATGTGATGGCGATACCAGTGACTTTCCAATTAAAATAGGACTACATCAAGGGTCGGCATTGAGCCCTTATTTATTTGCTTTGGTGATGGATGAGGTCACAAGGGACATACAAGGTGATATCCCTTGGTGTATGCTCTTTGCTGATGATGTGGTGCTAGTGGATGAGGCTAGGACAGGGGTTAATAGGAAGTTAGAACTATGGAGGCACACGTTAGAGTCGAAAGGGTTTAGACTTAGTTGGACCAACCGAGTACATGAGGTGCGATTTCAGCGCGACTTGGAATAAGGAGAGAGACGTTAGCCTTGATGGGCAAGTGGTGGCCAAGAAAGATACTTTTCGGTATTTAAGATCGATGCTACAAAAGGATAGGGACATTGATGAAGATGTTAG
This sequence comes from Bothriochloa decipiens, assembly GCA_023333625.1. Taxonomy (NCBI): domain Eukaryota; kingdom Viridiplantae; phylum Streptophyta; class Magnoliopsida; order Poales; family Poaceae; genus Bothriochloa; species Bothriochloa decipiens. The sequence goes on along the minus strand of CM041641.1, from coordinate 18,575,971 downwards.
GCATAGAATTTCAGCCGATTGGTTGGAATGACGTCAAACTTCAGGCGTCCTCTGTGACAGAAGGGTGCCTCAGAAGTTAAAAGGTAAGTTTTATAGGACAACGATTTGTCCGGCGATGTTATACGGTGCTGAATGTTGGCCTAAAAAAGACGACATATCTAACAATTGAGTGTAGCAGAGATACGTATGTTACGATGATGTTGTGGGCACACAAAGAGGGATAGAGTCCGGAACGACGATATTCGGGATAGGGTTGGGGTGGTACCAATTGAGGAAAAATTGATTCAACACCGGTTGAGATGGTTTTGCCATGTCCAACGGAGGCCTCCTGAGGCACCGGTGCATAGTGGGGTTTTAAAGCGGGTCGATAATGTAAAGAGAGATAGAGGTCGACCTAAACTGACTTGAGACGAGTCGGTTAAGAGAGACCTTAAGGAGTGGAATATCCCTAAGGATTTAGCTATGGATAGGAGCGCTTAGAGACTAGCAATTAACGTGCCTGAACCGTAATCTTTTTCTTATACCATTTATGTGTTCTTTATTTTCATGATTTTTTTGAATTTCATCTCTAATCTACTCTAACTTGCTTAGGACAAAAGGCTATGATATTGTTGTCGTCGTCGTTACGAGAAACGGCTTAGAAAATCTTTAATTTCTTGTTTTCATTCATAAACTGAAGTGAGATCTATGAACTGCAAGCATCGGTGAGCGAGGCCTTCCCTTCGGTATCGTAGTTTCATTTATTGCTTGCTTGCGATCCATGCAACGTCGCCTTTATTGGTCGGTTAAAGATGTATCAATGCGAGTCGACGAGTCGTCTCATCTCATCCGGCGTAGACGTTCACAATCGACTACTAGGTCATGTACGTGTCCATTTCAGAACAACGAGCACTAGCGCTAGTACGTACAGATCCACAGAGCCGCTAAAAATATTGTGCATCATTGGAGTTCCCAACTTTTTACCCCCGGCCGGGTACGGGTAGTTGGCACGGCCAGTGGACGGAGGCGGCGGCATCGCTGTCGATTTCACGCGTGTAACACAAGAGGACGACCCCGCCGCTACAGTCGCCATGCCGACGCCCCGACGGAGAAATTATAAATTCCGCGTACTACTGCCGTGCGGTGCGTGCCTTTTCCGGTCGCTTTCCCGGCGCAGCGAGCGCGCGCGCGCCCCGTGGAACTGTACCGTGTCAGGCACAGCGGGCAAAAATAGTGCCGGCCAGGCTGTTAAGATGTGTTCGTTGGTGGTGGTGCCGCCGCCGCTAATCCAAGGTGACGCATGTGGATAACGAACGAGTAAACATAGGAGATCGAGTTGTTTATTCGATCCGATTAAACTAATCGGGAGCGACGGCTCGGCCAGGCAAGGCGGCGGCCGGCAGCTGGGGCGGAGGTGGTGGACTGGTGGGGCGGATGGATCGTTCGCAGCCCTGCCCCGTCGGTGTGCGCGTACGGCGGGATCGTCCTGTGTCGTGCTGTGCGTGCGGTGGGCAGGCTGGCTGGCAGGTCGTGGTTGCCCTTTCCGCTCGTGATCTCGGGAGTAATGTGAGCGTGTGAGCGGCGACGCCCGCCCCCACGGGCCACGTGTGCGCGGCGCTGCCGGCCACTGCCGCGCCCGCCTGCCGGCCAGGGGCGGGAGCCGGGAGGGATCCGTGCTGCGCACCAGGGAATCGGACCGGACGCCCCGCGAGGGAGGAGGCCGCCCATTGGCTGGCAGCCGTGGTGCGTGGGCAACGCGGGGTAGCGAGAGCGGTGGGAGGCGGACCTGGCATGTGCGTGGTCCGCGGCGGACAGGCGCGGGCGGGCCCCGACATGCGGTGCGGGGGGCGGCATCGGGGCGCGCGGCGGCCGTTTCGCCCTCGCTCTCGGGGGCGGCGCCCGCGGCCACCATCGGAAGGTCGTCGCGCACGGAAGGGCGCCACGCCCGCCGGTCCTTCCTCGGCCCCGGCTGTCTGTGCGTTTTCTATTGCTTTCCCGGCGCGACCGCTTTTCCTCGCCTGTACTAAGAGTGCGTGTTCGCCACAGTGGCTGCTCCCGGGATCTCGTTGCGCTGCAGCTACCAACCCGCCGCTGCTCATAGTCCTCCTGCCACCCACCAGTCCAAAAAAAAAGAGAGAACAACAAATTCAGCTGAGGTCATGCAGAAATTTCGCTACTGGCACTAACAAATATTTCTGCGCGACTAGAGATAGGAGCCGCACTTCTCTTCTGAAGAGGTCTTTTTTTTTAAAAAAAAAAAGAAATAAAAGAACCTGAAGGAGTAGCAAGTCGAGTGGTGTGTTTGGGAGCTATCATTTTTTTTTTGTTTGATGAGAAAAGCTAGTTTTTTTTGTTTTTTAGGAAATTGAGAAAGCTAGCTTAGTTGAGGCGTGGGGCCCATGGGCTACTCAAAGTTGGATATGGTTACCCTAGACGGCTGAGCCAGCAACACGTGAAACTGCTTGTCACGCGCAGTCGCGTAGCAAAAGTTGGTGGTGCCCTACATTGTAACTGGTCCCGTAGCTAGGCCTTAGCCCAAAAACTTCAAAAACTTAGCTGGGCCGTGGATCCCAAGAAGACAAACAAAAGCCGGACAGGCGGTCAAAAGGTTTCGCCGCGCCTGCAGGCAAATTTGCCACTTTGCGCCTCTTTATATGTACAGTACTGTAGTACTCAATCAGTTTGCTGTGCACCTAGGCCAGTAATCTGGTCCCCTTCTTCTAACCTGAGAGTAGAGTCCCGATGAAAACGGATTGGATACGGACACGATATCGTATTTGTTTTCATATTTCTGTTCGGATTCGAATTCAAATATGGATAGTATCAGCCAAGTCGGATAAGATACAGTTGGATATCGACATCATAAATATGTGATTTGAATATTCGGATATGGATACAGTATCGGATATTTAATGTCCGGACTCTGATACGAACGGATTAAAACCCTTCTAAACGGATTCGGTATCAAATATGGTCGAAAAATATCCTTACTGTTTTCATCTCAAGTCTAGACCTTGGGATCTACGGTTACAACCAACTACGGTGACCATAATCTTTTGGTACTAATGTAGGATCCATCTCCTTGAAGTTTTAACAAGTCCACAGGCAACACCTTCAGAAAATCCAAGCAAGAACATCAGTAGCACTTAAGCTATCTCACAATTTTCAGTTCTTGGTTTGCAGGTCTCTTCAACACTTCAACACTCCCTCTGTACATTGGCAAACAATTGGTGGAGGAGCAGCTCCAGATGAATTAGGAGAAGTACTTATACAAATGGTTGTGGTTCCTTTTTTTTTATCAATACATACCTATATTAAAAGTTAAGGATAGCGTACAGATACACGTACAAATATAGGCACATACGAGAAGGATATAGAAGACAACATACACGACCTTTTACACAGAGGCCCCTAAGAAAGAAAGAAAAAGCAAAATATCCATGCCTTCTTGCCATCGGTCGTCGTCGGAGATCCTCAACGTCGCCACCATTCCCAGATTGGATGAAGCCCAATCGCCAGGAGGCTTTGGAAGAAGTCGCAGTAGACACCCGCCCCAACGAACGGGATGAAGCAAACGCTGAAAATTGCATCGGCCGAGGAAGCACCCCAGGATCCATCAACCATGGACAACAGCTCGCCACACCGACAGAAGCCGCCGTGGGAAATCCGAGCCCTATCCACTCTCCAACCAACCACAGAACCCAGAGCTGCTTCTATAATCTCGAACCAAAGGGCTAGAGACGCAGCAACCTACCACATCGATGCGCCGCCGTCGTCGACTCCTGTACAAGGAACTTCCACGGACTCGCCAACGACGCCAGAGCCGAATGCCGAGGGGCGAGGTAGAGTCCGAGAAGACTTATTTCGCCGCGGCGCCGTCGCCCCTCCCTCGCCGGCGCCACTAGGACATGAAACCCTAGAAACCCTAGGACCTACCACACCAGCCGGCGAGAGCCGAGCAGTCCCCGCCTGGCCATCGGAGGCGGAAAGGGCCGGTGGTGACCGGAGCGCTCTTATCCGCCTCTCTCAACTGTAGTCTGTAGTTGTGGAGCACCTTTCAGCTCCTGATCTTATTTAAGTGGCCTCTGGAATGGGCCTTCACAGAGGCCCACTAATCCAATCCGCTGATAGCCCATGCATTTTTCGACCGTCTTTAATTTCAAAAAATAAGAAGAAAAATCCATTTTAGTTCCCATGTTTTTTTGTAAAAGTTCATTTTTATCCTTGAACGCTAAAATAGAACAAAACATATCTCTCAACTTTTAAAACCGTTTCTATTATGTCCTGACTCACTAGATCATACTGTACAGTATGTAACTTAGTTATAAATTTACTAATTTTTATACTTCTTTTTAGATAAAGAAAAAAAGAAACTATTCGGCTTCACCTACCCGTGGGTAGAATACGGGTAGAATCAAGCTAAATTATTATAACAGGATAAATGAAAAAAAAGAAAACAACGGAAAAATTACATCCCAAACATGGAGCTCTAGTAGTCCTACGGGACAAACAAGTTTGATGTGTGGTGTTAACTCCTCTAGAATACGATCACCAATTGTAAAGACAAAGCCGCCAAAACACATTTGTCAGACCTTAAAAAAGATACTAAAAACGTTGGACACCGACCACCATTGAAGACGGGATGCTTCTTCCAAGGCAACAACACAAAGTACTTGGTGCAGATGCAAGCCTGCCAGCCAACAACCGAGCTGTTACGCCATTAAACACCACCTCTGACATGAACTGCGCAGCGGAGATACGTGGAGGGAAAACCTGGCCCTAACGAACAACAACTTCGACGACGAGCCAACTGCACACCATCGCCGGCCCGAAGAAATCAGGCTAGGTTTTCACCCAGTTGTTGAACGCCCATGGACGAAACAGCTTCAGCGACGCCTTCAACAAGGTGAGTAGCACCGTCAGTACCACCGTCGTCGATCCGACGTAAGATGCCAGGCGGAGTTTACACCCAAACTGTAGCCAGACGACACGGGTCCCACCGCGCGGGGAAGTCCAGGCAAACAGCGGCGCTCCCCCGCCGTCAACGAGCGAGGAGGGGGCGGGGAGAGCAGGGCCGAAGCCAAATCCAGGACCCACGTGTGGCAGAACCTCCTAAATTATATATCCCACATGCACCTATCATTGTCTCAAGACCTCTAATAGCCATGCACGCGTCCCATATAACTTATAAAGCTCTGTCGGGTGCCCTCAAAGGACCCCGATTAAACCACATTTAACAACTCATACCAGGATCAACAAAAGAGTAACTCCAACATTACAACATTTGTTATAAAATATATATATCAGAGTGCGAAAGAATGATAACATAGAATTTACAAAATATGAATAAGTTAACTTTTATAAATTTAATTTCAATTACGAAAGCAGAGAAGAACTACAGAAGACAATGTAGGTAGAGCGCATAAGTCGGGAGAGGACAACCAAATCACGTCGAGCCCACCGACATGAACTTGATTGAACACCGATTAGCACCTGCAACAGGGATTCAACAAACCCTGAGTACAAAAGTACTCAACAAGACTAACCCGACGAAAAAGAGGGGTGAAGACTCAGGAATACAGGCCAGAGGAACAAGGTAAGGCTCGCAAAAAATAAGGATTTTTGCAGAAAAGCTCTTGGAAAACAAGTTTTAACTTATCATTGATTATAACGAAAAAGTAAAGTTGTCTCCCTCTAGCTCAAGCTTACTAACCAACTCCATTCTTAAACCTTAATCATTATTCAAGTTGTTACTACGATGATGAACAGAGATCGAGTCTTCTTCTCCGAGAAGCAACGGCGATTCGAATCCATTTTTATAAACCTAGCTAGGACCTAGGTGACTGATATACATGAGACTCTAACTTCTAAGCATATCAGATGATACGATATACCGGGATAACAACCGCAGCCATATATCAATCACATGATATACAGGAGACTCAAACTCCTAAGCATATCAATATACATGGGACTCTCAGCCCCACAAGTATACCACACCATATGTGGGTGGCTATCTAGGTCTCGATACACGTAGATCACCATCGAACGGGACCTAGGGCATCAACAGACAAAAACACTATAGACGGACTTCTTTTCTAATGCAAGTTACCCGTCTAGACTCGATTTATTAAGTACCATCATGATTCCATCAAGAAAATCCAGCCTCATACTTTTCATTCTTTTTCTTTTTAAAAATCTACTAATTAAACAGGGCTAAGCATAACTAAGTATTTTTTAAAAACAGGTAGCAAGGAATATGGAAAATAAGACAGGTAATGCAATTGGTGGGTTATCACTCAACTCCTATTACTTAATGCAATATTTCATAACTGAAGCGGTAAAACTTTTATAAAATCAAGCAAATGTTTAAATGCATCCGGGGCTTGCCTGTGTTGCAGCGGTGGTTAGTTCTCGTCGGGATCACAGGTGTTACTCTTGACACCAGCTCTAGGGATGGATGACACCAATATCATGGATCCACGTCTCCATCTTGAATGGTACTTTCCGAAATATACCACGATCCAACTCACTCTCGAAATAACTACACGTAATGAAATGATGCACGCTTTAGCATGATGAAATCATGACATGATGCACGGCAATGCATTGGTGAAAGCATAACAAGATTAATTATTAACTATTTTAAAAGCATTACACAAGATAAATATAAAACTCTACATATTCTGAAATCACATGGACATATTAGGTGTTAATATGACATATAAGCATCAAACGAAGGTAAAGGAACCATATTTTCTATTTATATATGTTTATTATAATTATAAACTATTTAATTAGCAACAAACAAGATAAATGAAAAGATATAGCATATGGCATCCAATGACCACAATATTTTTATCATAACACAAACATGACATTAGAAACATGTCATAAAAATTTCAAGTGAAACGGAGCTACACAGCATCATATATGAATTTTCTTCTTTTCTATTATAAAATAAAGGCATAAAACATAGCTAATTATTTTTCTACAAAATATGGTATGTTTCATATTTTTAATAAAAATTAGGCATCATAAGGAACGCAACAAAATTTGTTTCGCCAAAAACGGAATTATAAAACTCCAGATATGAATTTTTAAAGATTTGAAAAGTATTCACAAACAGGTCCTCGAGGCACTATTCACCTGAGTCACTGACTTCGCAGCTAGGCCCCTGCAGTTTCTCTTACTCTTGCCCGAGGTCCTTGACGTGAGTTGGAGACACAGGAGCTCGTCGGGCTCGCGGTTACGGCGATGTGGTGCTTGTCGACGGCAACGGTTCGGCGTGGGATCATCGGAAGGCGGCCGCGCACCCACAGGCAGTCACGGCTCGCCCCACGGTGGCTTGTGGTGGCCTGGCCGTGTGCTCAACCAGAGCTGCAGTGGGCGACCATGACGGCGCCGACTTTCGGTGGCGGCGGGTCGAGAAGAAAGGGCGCGGAAGAGGCGGCGCGAGCTGAGTAAAACGATGGAACGCTTGGATCGAGCGGGGGTAAACTGGAGAGGCGGCTCACGGCGACCCTCATGGCGGCCATGGTGGCACGGCGCGTGGAGGAAAGGAAGGAGAAAGCCAGCCTGCCGCCGACCTCTGGGCTTTATAGCACAGCGCGAAGCAGCAGCAGGCGACACGCGGACGTCCACGCGGCCAGGCGAAGCAGGAGGTGGCACCGGCGAGGCTTCCAGGCGTGCCACGGCGATGGACGTCGGCAAGCAGGAGTTGTCTTTCCTGATTTGGGAATATTACAGAATTACCACTGGCTGAACTTTACAAATTACTCTTAAATTTTGAATAGAACTTGAAAACTCCCAATCTATAAAATGTTCAGAATTTCATGATCTACACTTTTGTCAAAATGCAGAACTTCAAATTATACACAGAAATTATATTTTTAAATCAAATTTTGAAAAGAGAGTAAAAAGGGAATAAACCGCTAGAACAAATATTTTAAAAATCTTTTAATTTTGCTAAACAACTTGAAAATATTTAAATCTATGGAATTCTTAACTTTTCAAACCAAGGATTTTTCATATACAAAGTTTTTTAAAAATATGCATAATTTTTGAAATATGGATTTAAAATTGAAAAGGGGCAAATGCAGGAAAACTGTATTTTCAAATTCATTTGAAATTTTTTTGGAAACTTAAAAATCTTTGAATACCATAACTGTAGGTCTCGTCAAGATCTACAAAAGTGCTTTTTGAACCAACCCTAAATTCTATGTAGATTTTGAAATATAAAAAGAGGGGTATAACATAGTTTTGTAAATAGTTTTTGAATTATCAATCAACTCATCATTTCATATATAAAACAAAACATCATATAAAAGACATCATTAAACATGAATGCATTTATGCCATGATGCTCAATGATTATGCTTGATAATGCACATGATTAACATTTTGATTGCTTATTAACATCTAGGATGTTACACCACGGCCTAGATCCGGCCGACCCTAGCCTGCCCCGGTTGCCGGAGAGCCGACCCCGCCATGGGCGGGCCTGAGCCATTGCCGCCGATCCATCGTCGTCGCCGAACCATGGGAGAGAGGGGCGCTTCCAACCTCCGGATCAGGCCCACCAAGGGCTGGATCCGGCCGGCCATCTCCGTCGTGCGCCGTAGATGGCGGTGGGGTGGAGCGGGTGGAGGACAGGAGGGGGAAGGGCAGCGGGGAACGGACGGATCCAGACAGAGGTCGGACCGCCCACCGCCACACTCCTCCGCTGTCGGCCGTCCGCGAACGACATAACGTGGCCTCTAGCCACAAGCCACCTCCGTCGCGCCGGAGGTATGACGAGGCCGAGGTGCAACCCCACGGCCACCATCCTCGAGGTCTACACGGGCTTCCCGACGGCAGTCTCCGGCGGCGGCGAGGCAGAGATGAAGGAGGGCGGCAGCGGCTAGGGTTTGCCCCGAGCTACCCGACGCGAGGGCGACGCGAAGCGAGTACAGCAGCAGGCTCACCACTAATGTTTATACTTGTTATAATTTTACTTTCCGTGGATTGAGTTCTATCTCGGTAATCTTTTTTAACTACAAATAAACTGTATAATTAATTACTTTTTTTACCATATTTACTCTTTAAATGTACTTCCTCTGTCCTAATTTTAGTGTTGATCCGGGACGGATGCATCCTAAGATTTGATCTGATAGAATTTTTACATAAATAAGGCTTCGGTACTTGTCCTTGCCCCACTCGGTCATATGGCTAGTCAACAGGAGCGGTCGTAACAATCCCTTTTTACGGCCGATGTTGTAGTGTGCACACAACTACTACGTACTCTACTCGTAGCTCAATACAGACCTCCCTGCACTGTGTGATCCTAGCAGTATTAGGTCATAATTTTATCACAAATTCATTAGGTAGAATTTCTATTCTTCGTCATATTAAAATATCGATATATATATAGAGTATTAAATATAGATAAAATCAAAAACTAATTATACAGATTTGCTATACTACGAATATTTTAAATCTAATTAGTTAAAATTTAGATAATTTTTATTAAATACAAATAAAATATTACGACAAGCACAGTGCCAATTTTTCGAGGACTCCCACCCTGAGCCGTCGTATCGGCTTTCGTCACATCATCGTCGTCTAGGGTACAGAAATCTGCGGCGGGAGTATGGTGGCAGCGGCGCCGCGCCCGCGGCCGCCCTCGGGACCTGAGGTTGCGTGCGGCCGGCGTGGCTGCACACGGCAAGAAATCTCGAGAGCTAGGCCTTAGTTCTCGTCAAATTGGCATTCTGTTAAATTAGTATGCTATAGGATTTTATTTATATTTAATAAAAATTATATAAATTTTAATTAATTAGGTTTAAAATATTTATCTCATAAAATATAAAATTATACAATTTGTTTTTAACTTTATATTTAATACTCTATACATATGTTGGTATTTTAATATAATAAAAATTAAAATTTTACGTAATGAATTTAGTGACAAAATTGTTATCTAAACAAGACCTAGGGTAGGGTGGAGGATGGCGTAGCAGCGGCTACTACTTGTACAGTACTCGTAGTCGCGCCGCGCTGATGTCAAGCTACAGCTACACATCCGTGCGGTCGTGTCACGGGGCTTCAGGTGACTATTAGCAGCTTTCGGCGCTATCCGTCGTGAGATGCGTCGGAGGGCCTGTCATCAGCGGACCCCACGAGAGACCCCGCGCCGCTATAGCACCGCCGGCCACTCGCCGCGGTCAAAAAAGCACGGCGACGTGACGCCATCTTTTCCAGCCGTGCAGCCGCTCCGACCACGTGTGTGCCGGCCCGACCTGCCCCCATCACCGCGACACCGCATGCCCTGCCACTCCCACGTGCGGCCGCGCGGCACATCCGTCGTCGGCTTCGCCGTCGCCTGTCCAGAGAACCCCGCGACGGTCTTCCCGCTCGACACGTCACACGTGCACGTTCACCGTTCCTACAACCGCGGTAAAGTAACTGTACTGTGCCCACGCTCCCTTTTTTTCACCGCTGGTGGCGGTGCCACGGCCCGTTTTCCACTCTCTTTACCCTGCGCGATCCATGTGTCACACCATAAAGTTTGTCCGTGCGAGTAATTTGTTTCCTCTGTTCCTCCCTCACTGTGCGCCAGGAGCCGCACGGCGCCGCTCCGGCGCGGAATACGGCAAAGCGGCTTTGATGGTGGCGTCCGACTGCCGCGGCCCATTTTCTCACCAAATTATTATCTAGAATTTTTATTTTTCGCCACATTAAAATATTAATATATATGTGGAGTACTAAATATAGATGAAATTAAAAACTAATTATATAATTTTGTTATACTTTACGAGACGAACATTTTAAACCTAATTAGTTAAAATTTTTAATAATTTTTACTAAATATAAACAAAATGTTACGCTTACGTGACACGGCATTATTTGGTCAAGTAACTAGACGAGGCCTATCTCGAGCTAGCGTGCAGCTACCCTAAACAATACTCCGTACTGTACAGTAGCATGACATCAGGCCGACTGGCTCGCGCGCCGGCTGCCTGCCAGTGCCAGGAGCCTGGACTGGACTGGAGCCCTGCCCAGGAATCCAGGATCACGTGAGGTAGCGTCGACCTGAACGCCTCCACGGTCCATGGCGGGCCACGACCCCGCACCGCACGGCGCCTCCACGGAGGTGTACGCCTGCATTTTTCTCTCGGCAGCGGCGGGCGCGCCGCGCGCCAGTCAGAGCGGGCGGCGGCAGCGGCGGAGCTGAGCCATCGGCAGCTGGGAGGAAGTTATGGCGCGCGACCGGACGGCGGACGGGAAGGGAATCGGATCGATGGACCTGGATTGATCCCGCCGCTTGCCGTGCGGTCAGTGAGTGAGTGGCCGGCGTGTGGCCGTAGTACTGGCGCCCCGTACTACGTGTGGCGGGCGTCATCGGACGGGACAGCTCGGGGGAGTGCCGTCCCGTGCAGTGCCGTACTGGATGGCAGGCCGGGGCAATACTTTGGACTGTGGTGGAGTACTGTACGCCCGCGGCGAGGGTTTCCGGTTCCGGTCCGGGAGCTGCAAGTAAAAAGCCGGCGGCCGTGGCCCGTGGACGTGGTGGCGTACGTGCGGGGCAGTTGGTGGGGTGGTTTTATTTGAGCTCGTGTGCGGCTGCCGTGGGGCGTGGTACGGACGATACGGTTTGAAAGCTGTCGACAGTAACGTGTGTAGGAAGCGTTTACTATGTTCCACCGTACGCTTCTGTCGTATTTGTAACTTATAGTACGTATACGGAGTATAGTACTAGTGGTACTAATGCAAAAAATTATACACACTGATTGTGGTTCCAGTATAGCCCGGCACAACTTGGCCACCGTTGGATTCTCATCCAATTGCTTCACCCGTGCACGTGATTTATTAGAAGTAAGAAAAAGCAACTAGAGAGGTGACTACAGAACGCATTAACATGTCTCACCCTATGAACGTCCGCCGGCCTCTGTTTTATACCTCTAATATTCATGTTTTTGACAAGCCTCTAATATTCGTTTGAATGAGCGAAGAGAAATAGCTTGCTCACCGAGAATACACTAAGGAGATGTGCCGGTCAAGTTTGGATCATACAGAGACAACGATTGTTCTGTTTTGGAGAAACATGCCTTTCCGAAGCACTATGATCAGAGACCGACAAATTCGCTATAAGGATAATAACATGGAGCAGTGTTCTTCAGTTCGTCTCGTAATAATTATATGGTACTCCTAGGGTTAAATAGTTTGATCATATGAGGGCACGAGTTATTTTTTTTTTCTATTTGGTTAGGGAACAATTTTGTTTGGAAACTTTGTTAGAACTCACAAGTAGTAACAAAATTACAGTGTGAACTAATGATTGTGATATTAGTAAAGAACTCAACTAACGTACAACTGATAATATGTACACTCATAAAATCTTGTGTGGGAGTTGTTACACTATGTCTGTCAGGATTTGGCGTTGCCTTTGAAAAAAATGGCAGATAACAACTTGCAGAGCCGCCAGGAAGTAGAGACTACAAGATCATGTGTGTCAAGGAGTGATTTGCTCTTTGTCAAGATTATTTGATGATCGGGGCCGCTGCAGCGCTGCAAGTTGTGGCATTGAACGGCACGCCTCTTCCCGATGCAGCGTGGCAGCACGCGACAGGCCCGTCGCTGCCTCACCCGGGCCGCGGCAGCAGCAGGAAGGCAGGATGGCAGTCAAGGCCTCGCGCGTTCCCAAGGCCACCGCCGGCCCTCCTGTTCCTGCCGCTGCCGCGGCGCAGGTCGCCATGCCCGTTCCCGAAAATATTTTCTCGCTCGCTATCAATGCGCTCCCTCTGCCCCCGAGATTTGGACGGATCGGCATCGGTATCGGCCGCCTCCTCTCCCGGGCAGTGGGCAGAGGCAGACTCGACTCGAAGAACGCAACGCGCCAACGCCCCGCCCGACGACCGCTGGGCTGCCGTGCGCGTGCCGCGCGCTAGGCGCTCCGCAGGCAGCACCGGTCACCGCATAGGCCGTCGACCATGCCGATTTCATGGCCCGAGGGGCCAGGGGGGAGGGCCCCACTGCGCCCATTGAGAGGCGCAGTGCGCTGCACACGCGTACGCGTACGCGTACGTTCCTCCGCTGCACCCACCGCGAACCGTGCTGCCCCCCACCACACGACACGTCCGGCCTCCACGTGAACCGCGCCCAGCCGAATCGTGCCCCGGCACGTCGCCTCCCGCTCCCGGGGAACGCGGCGCGGCGTCCCTACCCGGACCCGCCGCGGGGCGCTGGGCCGCTGGCTGGCATTCCGGACTCTGGGGACCAGCTAGCAAGCTGTCAGGAGCAGGCCCCACCCGTCATGCACGAGCGGGTTCCTTGGCACGATCCGCCGAAGCTGCTGGTACGTCTCGACCGGTAGGTGGGTGGGACAGTGTTCGTGCGGCTCGGTGAGGACTGTTGAGTCGAGCGGCCGCAGGCGCGGGCGGTGGGGTGACTGGACGAGGCGTCGTCCGTGCTCTGGCCTCCTGGTCCTGGCAGTGGCAGCCGCTGCATGCCGTGGTAGGGCTGGCGTCACGGCGCCAGTCGCGCGTCGCGCCGGACGAGACCAGTCGCGCGCTTAGACGAGGACCCGCAAGGCGTCAAATCGCGCGGCGGCTGAGTCATGACGCCCGGTCAGCGACAGCCTCAAAGCCCCCCGAAACCTACCTCCCCGTTTCACGAGGCGCGGCCATTAGTGAGTGCAGCCACAGCGCTTGGACCGTGTGGAGACTGGAGAGCGGCGAGGAGGTGGCCACTGGCCAGGCAGCAGTATAAGAGAAGGGCCGAGTTACTACTCCCACCGCTGCCTTGCCGCTGCCGGGACCAACCAAGCAGCTGCCCTCTGCCCGGCCAACCTCAGAGCGGAGTGCGGTGGGGATGCAGCAGATGGAGTGGGACACGAGAGGAGGAGGCGGAGTTGGGCACGGTGGCGCTGTCGGGGACGGTGGTGGGCCGGGAGCGCTTCTACGCGGCCTCACTGTCGGAGGCGTCGCTGTCGGGGGCGCCGGGGACCAGCACCAGCAGCAGCAGCGCGTGGAGGCGCACGCGCACTACCGCGGCGTGCGGAAGCGGCCGTGGGGCCGGTACGCGGCGGAGATCCGCGACCCCTGGCGGAAGACGCGCGTGTGGCTGGGCACCTACGACACCCCCGTCGAGGCCGCCATGGCCTACGACCGCGCCGCCCTCGCGCTGCGCGGCTCCAAGGCCAGGACCAACTTCGACGGCGCCCGCGCGGCCACGCCCGTGGTCCAGGCGCGCCCGCTCCCGCTCTCGCTCCAGGCGCCCGGCGGCCACTACGGCGGCGGGCTCGTCGACGTCACCGGCCACTCCTCGCCCTGGCATCACGTCATCTACCTCCCGCCAGGCAGCAGGCTGCACCACCAGGCGGCCGTGGTGGCGCCACCGATGATGCCGCCCCTCGTGTCAGTGGCGGGGGACGTCGTCGCCTGCTCGTCGCTGCCGTCCACGGCGCTGGAGCTCCGGACGGGGCCTAAGGCACTTCCGTTCGACCTCAACGAACCGCCGTCGCTGCTGTTCGGCTCGCGATCTCCATGAACGCACATGGAGACGGAGGTGATGGTAGATCGGTAGCGGTAGCATCGAGTAGGGATCATGGACCATTGGACGCTGGAATTGAGTAGCGAGGGTCGTCAACAGGTGGGAATGGGAGGGGAGATCATGGGTCCTGGTCAATCTGGGCACGGTTAACCGAGAACCGAAGCGTAAGAACCGAACCAAAACCGAACCGGAACCGAAAAAAACCGGTTCCTTATTTAAGGAAAATCTTGCCTTTCGCGTCTTGGTTCGTGTTTCTTGTGCTCCGTCTCCTTTTCCTTGGTGTCCTGTCGTCGGCAGCGTTTTTTTTTAAACCTGCAGCGCGCTTTTTGCTGGTTGTTGTTTGGTGAAAACGAAAGAGGCGCATATGCTATGAGCCCTGCTATGAAACATGTCGGTGTCGCTGTTTAGTTAAGACATTTTTTTTTGCGATCGGGATATTCATCCATATTTTTATTTTTATGATTAACACTTAATTAACTATGTATGTAAATAATGATAACCCTATACGAGCATCTCTAATAATTTGCTAAATGAGATTATTATCTTTAAAAATTTGTCAAAAAAGAAAATTTCTTCTCTCCAACGGTATGCATAATGAGGTTGCTATTTTTAGCAACTTGCTATTCCTCCACTCCACGCGCGTATCTTTACATGCGTGTATCACACTTGGCATCGCTTCTTCTCGTAACACCGTGCGCCCCCGCGTCTTCAAAGCCTTCGCGCCATGATGCCTCCGCCACCTCGGCCTTGGGGGCGGCGGCGGCGAAGGGTACTTCCATGACGCCGCCTCTGGCGAGGAAGGCCAAGGTGCTGGGTCAACCGGTGCACGGCGGCCGGAAGCTGTCGTTCTCAATGCTCCTCGCCGAGACCGCGGACTACATCGCGGCGCTCCTGATGCAGGTCTATGCCATGACGGCCCTCGCCGAGGCGCTGTCCGCCAGCCACCTCTTTCTCCTCCTCACCCCTCTTTGGCACCGGCTCCTCGTCGCCGGCGTGACTCGAACGGAACCTCATAGGGGTGGAAACATAATTTTATTTCTCTCTTAGGGTTTATGATGCAAGGTTGCTAGTAAAGAAAGTTTTTAGATCTGGGCTTGGTTAATTATTAGAAAGTGCAGGGTTCTTGATGAAAAGTAACTTTAGTTTTGCCAAGCGGAAAAATACCAACGTCTTAGAGAAGGACTTTTTTAGTTGCCATATTGTTTTAGGAGTTGCCACAATACAGGATTTGCCAAATATAATTTGGCAAACTCTTAGAATTCTCTAATCTTTTTTAATAAACATACTCCTCTGTAGGAAACCTAAGTAAATATAAGATTAATTGATTTTCTTAAAAGATACTCTATCGATATCTGAATAAATTATTTTTTAGAGTTACCATAAATCATGTTTGTTCATATTTGATCAATTATAGAAAATATAAAAATATTATGACAACGGTCTAACTTGAAAATATTTGTGACATCAGTTATGCTTCGGCATGCTCATCCTGAAACAAGGGAAATTGTTCTTTTTGAGAATTACGCATACAACGCATATTGTTCTTTTTTGAGAATTACGCATACGTCTATAACACGCATACATACTCACTCCTATAAACACACGTATGTAAACCCTACCTCTACGTCAGCTAGCGTGTTTTAATTTTTCTCTGGTATTTCACACGTGAAAAACACCCATGACGTAAACAAAGCGGCCCAGAGATGGTCCAAATCTTACCGGGGCGTACAAAGTTCTTCCCACGAGGCCCATGACACGCAAACAGACAATCGGGCATAAGCATACTACCCCATACAAGAGGTATCATTACTACAATGAAAACATGGGAAAATTTACTATGGAACACGAGTAACATCGACCGGAAAATGTTTAATTAACTAGTGAAACCTCTACTTTATGACTATGTTCAGTGTAGCGGCTGCAATTGCTTTTCCATCTTCATTAGGTGGCATGTGGGGCGCTGATTGTACTCCTGCAGTGATTAATGAAGCTCTATATTCCCCGCAAAAAAAAATGAAGCTCTATATTGCTCCAAAAAACCACAGCAGGGGTGCAATTTGTTGGAAGACACCTTATGCATATTAAATATTAATACAGGATGAAGAGAGTAGAGAATTACAATAAAGTGTTATTTTAACCATAACCCTTTTTTCATTCTATTCGTTTTTAGTTTCTCTTTCCTCTATATCCTGTCTAGTTGTGCGCCATGGTTTCCCTGTTTGGACTCCGGGGCTAAAAATTAGTCTACTTTATGAAAAATAGATTAAACATGAACTATTTGTAGGCTAATGGACTCTAACCATCGATTTGCTCTCGTTAGGTCTTATATTAGCCTAGAATTAGACCACATTTAGGCTTTCTAATCGGTATTAAAAAACATGGGCTAAGTATTAGCTCCCTGACCCAAAATGCGACAACATTGATGGCGCTCGTGGGGACTTCCAAGATTCGGTCACGGGATACTCAGATGTTAGTCAAGAACTTGATCCGAGATGTAGCTTGGTGATGATCGGCCCTGTTTGGATGACCTACAACTAAAGTTTAGGTAGACTGAATTTTTAAAGGAATTAGGTAGACTAAATTTAGTGGAGCTAAAATTTAGGTGGACCACTTTTAGACAAGTTGTGCTTGGATACATGGACTAATAGTGAACTAAAAGATACATGATTCCGTAGACATAAACTTATTTAGGACAAAAGGCTATGTTGTTGTATTCCGTAGCCATAAACTCATGAATACTATATCATGAATTACGGCGCAGTGTTTTGCTTGTTAATCATGGAAAAGCCACCAAATCTGTTGCTTGTTAATCCTGGCAAAGCAAGAGGTGGGAAGGGTGCCAAAGGCGCATCAACTCTAAGATATCTCGTTAGGGCAATCCAATGAAGAATTTAATTAATTAATAGCTTCTGTAACATGCCATGTCATATAGACATCATCTAATCACCTTATCACTTCGTCTCTAAATAAGTGTCATTCTCGGTTCTCAAGAAATAACTGATCATAATTATATATTAAAATATATTAATATTTGTGCTAAGTAATTAGTATCATTGGAAAAATTTTAAATCTAGTTTCTTAACAAAATTATTTTAAAAATATAAATATTACACACATTTTTTACAAATCAAGTCAAACTTATGGCACACACACCAACGACGACACTTATTTAGCGACAGAGGAGTAACTGTAACTCAAAATGCACAATGTCAAACGAACTCTGTCTTGGTCCTCTCCCCAATCGTCTTCCTCCACACTTTATTCTATCTTGTATCTATGATGCCTATTCCAATGAATTTCATCTAATATATTAAATTTTAACCTACACAGTATCATATTATATGATATGCAAATTGTCCACAAGTTTCAGTAGAACTGCCCTTAGTGCAGAGCATAATCCAAACCCAGGCTCTACCACGCGTGTTTGAAACACGCTCCACCCCATGTATCCATCTGTTTCTAGTGAAATACCAATGTGCTACGCTGGACGTCAACAAGGTAGGAGACAAAAAGTATGAGAAACGAAATGGTTGAGCATACTGCTTTTGCTAATTACTTCACAAAGCATACTGCTTCGCAGAGTGCACGGCAAACCACAGTGCCTGAGGAACCTCGGTTCCACGGGGAGCACTACAAGGGTTACATTTAGGGTGGTTAATTTAGCGAAGGACACTAGGGTGGTTACATTTAGCAGGACCCGTAGCTGAGCACGCTACACTACACTACTTATGCTCTCGGCGAAGCTTCCTGGGTTGATTGTTATACTCTTGGTGCAGTTGTCCGTCTTGTAAATGCCAACCAACCTGTCGGCTAGTTCAAACATGTTGTTCCTCAGACTGCAAAAAATAACACATGAGATGGTGTGAAGTATTGGCAAAGAAAATATTGAAACTGAGCTGATAGTAAATACCTTATAATGATGAATTGCGCATCTTTGGTCCTATCTTTGACATAGTGTCCCACAATTGATACATTCTTAAAGTCTATAAAGAGATAAATGCATCAATATCTTGAAATCACAGATAGTATTCATAATAAGAAGGATCTTAAGACTTACCCAACGCAGCATCAATCTCATCCATAACATACAAGGGAGTAGGTTTATAGTGGTGAAGAGCAAACACCAAAGCTAACGAACTAAGTGTCTGCAAGACAAAAAGGCTCGTCAGAAATGGTAAGTATTCCGGTCTTCCAGAGAGACATTGGTGTTACAATTTTGAAGTGATTTATGTAGCTAAAACAGACGGTAAGGAGATTGGAAAGCAACAGGGATCAGCCAACCCATCAACATATCAAATGCTAAATTAAAAGGAAAATAGTTCTTCCAAAAGAGGCAACGGAATGAAAAGAGTACCTTTAATTGATTAACTTTCCATACACTAAATCAAACTATGCATACAAATTTTAATCACGCCCAGTTATCATGAATAACTGTCGGCAAGGCATTCACCAGTGCTGGCAAAACAGTCAGATGGATTCTATGCAAAATACTAGCTCAGTACAGGTAGTGAACTTCCTATAATTAATTAAGTAATAAACAGTCTCTACTTTTATGCACAGTGGTACTTCCAATGTGAAGAATGCAGGTATGCGGCTATGTGTTTCTTCACATCTGCATATGACCTTGTATTTCTAGAATAGAATTGAGTTTTGAGTTGGCTTTGTGATGTTAAACTCGGTCCCCAGTCATTGGTTTGTAATAAGTTGGTCTAACGCCTCTGAGGATGAAGCCAAATGTTTCCATTATCTAAAAAAGAATGGTACGGCAGTTTATGTATTAGTCAATCCTAATTCAGACCATAGCTGGTAGTGTTTACCGATAATAATTATGGCTGAAGCACAGATCAACATCAAATCAATTACATATTAATATCCCTACCAGTGTCCTAGCTGTAGCAATGATAATGTTTACTGGCTTATATCTGACAGTGCCTTTACCGTAGAAACAACACGGATCTGTAAATATGTTGACAATATTTCTGATATTTTACAATAGTTTTTTTTAACCTAAAATATAGCAGGGGAGCCCCCCACTGTAAAATTTATTTAAAAATATACGAGAACTGATTGTAAAATTTTACAACATAGTGACCGATTCTGATTGGAATGTCATTTACAGAACTCATTTTAAACAACCAAATCAAACTTATGTATCAAGTTGACTCACCCTGAAAGTGTAAAATCATGTGAAAACAGCAACTTAGGCAATAACTTTGGGGCTAGCATCCTTATCCATTAAATAAACAAGAATAAAACACCACTACATGAATGGAACATACCTTCTCACCACCAGATAAATTGGCAATGTTTTTCCAGCTTTTCTTTGGAGGCCTCACACTGAAAACAACACCTTCTGAGAATGGGTCCAGGGAATCAACAAGTTCCAGTTCAGCATCACCTCCAAGAGTAATCATCTGAAACCATATCATTAGTTAATGCAAAAATTCATTTGAACATTCACACGGCCAGAAGATAAAACATTGTTGCAATAAGGGTTGAGCAAAGCTTAATATTGTTTTCTTACTATGTTGACTTTCTATCATCTGGTCTGTATCTGTGTCTGTGTACAAACTGTACAACAAGTAAACCAAAGGTGCTACACTACAGGATTCTGTATGTATTCAGTACCTGGTACATCTCCTTCAGTTTCAAAGAAATTATGTTGAATCCAGCCATGAATTCATCTAGCCTGAAATAGTATACAATGCAGGTCAGAGATGAAAACTGACTGACATAACTTCTAAAGTTTAAGGATCCTCTAAAGTTATTTAGAAAGACATACCTTCTCTTCCTTAATCCATCGTATAATTTTTTAAGATCATCACGTTCCTGAGTAGTAGCATTTAGCTCATCAACACGCTCACCATACAAGCGAGCCTTTGTGCGGTACCTGGTTCAATCAGGAGAAATAATGAAACCATTGCAAAAAATGTTTTTTCAATGGGCACTCATGCATTCATACTCTGCTATGGAATCCAGGTTTGGGCTCAAATCTTTAATCTGAGCCTCCAATAAAGCCACCATCTCCATTGCCCTTTTCATGCCACACGTGTCATTCAGTTGCTCATCACCTAGAGTTGCTTTGAGTTTCTCAGGATCAACAGCATCTTTTTGCATTCTGAAAAAAAAAATGCATACTAATATTGGAAGAAACCACAGAAATCATACAAGTCACAAAGTTACAGCAAAAATTGAAACATTTAAACATACTGATCCATGTGCTTAACAACATTTGTCTGAATTTCATCAAGCCTTTTCTTGAATGCTTTCACCTTCATTTCCCATTCCTTGGCAAGCTTTTTTGTTTCTTGCAAATTGAACTCAGCATCAACCTGTTTTTTGGCCAAACACACAAGGCTGTGGAAAGAAACGACACGGCAGAATTATGACACGACCACTTAACAGGATCTGAATTACATACCTCCGAGGCTCTCAGTTCATCCATTGCTTTTTTCAGTTTTGTATATTCTTCCTTAGTTTTGTCAAGCTCAACCTTATGGTTGTCTATCATCTAAGTAAAAACAAATAAAGAAGAAATCCTGATCAGAAAGTGCAAATAAATTGGGCCAGAGAGGAGTGCAATGCAATGAAACAAATACCTCCTGTGTTTTCTTATACTCTTCCTGAACAATGAATGCTTTCTTCTCAATCTCTTTGAACAAAGACATCATATTCTCCTTTTCAGCAATAAGTTTTTCTCTATCTTTCTTGGACTCCTCAATGCCCTTGGTTAACCTTTTCACCAACTTCTCACCTGAAGTTATGTTAACCTTGTGTCTGTTGATTTCTGAACTTGTTTTGTCAAGTTCCTGGCATTACAAAAATCGAACCATAAAACAGATTGCCACAAAGAAAGGAAAACAATGCAAGCAAAAGGCCACACGCTTACAGCTTGGATGTTGCCAACTTTTGCCTTCTGGTCCTTCAGCACATTCCCCCCAGCATTTTCAATTTTCTGTTGAAGTTCTGAAGCCTGGTATACATTACAAACAGGTTAAGGTGCCAAAGCAAGATTCTGTTAGCAACAGTGCTAAAAATTTCAGGAGATGCATTCAAAACTATTTCAAACAGAAGAGTCCTGTACTTGGAGATCTGGGCCCTTTTATAGTGTGACCACTCTAAAGCAAAGTGAATGCAAATGACAGGGAAATGGGCACAAGGTAGATAAATTTGGCCAGAAAATGGAAATGAGAATTAGTGTATAGGCACTTGCCTGATCTTTAAGTTTGCTGGAACACTTTGTGAGTCTATCTAGTTCCGCTTGCTCACTAGATATGATGCCATCCAGCTCTTCCATTCTGCAAAGCTCATCAGCTTTGGGTTGTGTAGCGGCTTTCAGAGACTCTAGTCGCTTTTCATTGTAAATATACTGTTCATTCATACTCTCAACCTGGGGAAAAAAGATGATAAAAATGTAGTCAGACCAAGGCACCAGAAACAACCGACTTGAAGGTAGGCAGAACACTGCTTTTTATATACCTCCTTTTTAGCTTTTGCCAATTCCATTTCAAGACGGGATTTAGCATCTTCCATGGATCGATAGTGTTTTTTTGCATCATTCATTTTTTCATGCAGCTTGTTGAGTTTGTCAACAAGCTCAGTAAGTTCATTTTCAGCCTTTTTAATAGCCTCTTCTGAAAAGCTTTCTCGGATATCTGTTCCCATCATGCCTCGTTGTACCCTTCTACCACCACCACTCATGGTACCAGACTTCTCAAATAGTTCACCGCCCAAGGTAACTACCCGACGGAACTCATTTGCTGCAGTATATGCAATTCGCGAAGCCTGACAAAGACAGGTGTTGAGATACCATTAATCACAGCACAAATTTACAATTAAAAGCAACTACGTGAGGAGGAAAAAGTAGTATACCAAAAAAAAATAAGGACCAACCTGATCAAGATCATTTGCAACAACAGTATTTCCCAAGACATGGAAGAAGGCTAACTTCACCTTCCCATCTTTAACCTTTACTAGATCAAAAAGGCGTGGAACTCCTTCAGGTGTTTTTACTTTCTCTTTAATTTTGTGAAGGAGGTGTGTTTGTTTTTCCTGTGACATAAGTTTCCAATTACACAATGAAATTAACAGGTAAAAAATTGAAAACACATAAGCACAGAAAAAAAAGAGTGTTACCAGGATCAAACAAGTTACAGTTTCCTCACGGTTCCTTCTACGTAACAACTCAATACAGGCTTGGGCCGAATTTATTGTTTCAACCACAATATAATTAAGCCCAGATGAAGCTGCTGTTGATATGGCCACGTCATATTTTGCTGCAGACCAGAGTTTCTAAAAAATTAAGATCCAGAAATGCTCGATACAAGCTTTTAATCAACACTGTATGATTGCATAATGACATTCATGGATTCTAGCAAATATAACAATTTCCTAGATATTGGTGACCATGCCTACAAACAAGATCTCTCTAGTCGAACATACTAAGACGGGAGACTTAAGCTACATAAATACTAATCCATGAGGGGATTCCTGCACTGATATCAAGAAACAAACATTGGCATGGTAAAAACAAAATGCAGATATTTGTCCCTAACATTTATATATCATCTAAAAAGGTCACTCTGGGGAAAATGTAAACTTACCTAAAACATAGCAACTACAGTTGAACAACTGCTAATTTATTGCCTAAATTCCAAGATGCAGGTCAGTTTAGTTTGCCATAAGTCATATTTCTCTAACTACCACCATTGCGCTCTTTTATAAGGCACATTTATATCAAGATTCAAACTTGATATGGCTAGATTTGTAAGCAATTGCACTATCCAATAATCATAAGTCTATAAGATAAACAATATAATATAAAGTAATGAATGGTCAAAGTGTAACTTTGGAGACCATGTCATTCCAAACACGCCTCATAAAACAGAACGGAGGGAGTGTGACCAAGTTCATAGAAAAATGCACCAACATCAACAGTATAAAATTCTATTCTATCATTAAATACACCATGCAATAGTCTTCATAGTGCATTGATTTTGTATTGTAGATGTTATTATAAGTTTGACATAGGGAAAAACAACAATGACCAAATTTGCTTTGACAAGAAGGGAGTAGAACCTAAAATATAATAAACACTACTCTAAGCATCTCTAGCATACTGTGGCAGTGATCCACAACCAAATAAACACATTCATCTCAGGGCAAAACCAATGTATTTTAGCGGTCAGATTCGATGCAAGGCATAGGTCAAGCCCTTCCCCTCGCATTTAAATAAAGGATAAACAAACGTTACTGACAGTTTCTGTAAAATGAAGCATGGAGATTTGTCAAAACTGAAGAGGAAGACATTGCATTTTGCTGTTACAGAAACTACTATACATAGAAAATTTATACATAACCATTAAATCCACATACTGAACCTAATAAGTGCTGTCAAAGACATAACAGTCAGGAAACACACATCATAGGACATATTTTATTTTGTTAGGCAACATATCTTACCATCAATTGCACCAAGATCACCAAGCCTGCCATAAATGCCTTGTATTTCATTTGATTCCTTGGCTTGCAAAATTGCTTTCAGAGCAGTACTTTGGTTCTTCTCAGAATCCCTAGTGGTTTTCATCTCTGCGATTGTTTGCCTTGCTTTTTGTTCCAGAGGGATCAGTGAATTCTCCCGTTTTTGGCATTCCTGCAACAAATTTTGCAAGCAATACATTCAGGAGACTCAGCATACTCCATGTAAGTAACGACTAAACTTAGGGAACTCAGCACGTAGGTTTGTTTCAAGCTAGAAGTAATCTACCTGTTCAATTTTGCGAGCTTCAGATGCTTCATTCTGGTGTTTCTCTATTTTTTCTTGAAGCTCCACAATGTATGAATCCTTTCTCTTAACTTTCTCCTTTATACTTTCCATCTGGTTTTGTGCATCAGTTAACTCTGCTTGAGCTCCATCATGCTGAAAACAGGGAACTAAGTTCAAATGCAATGGACAAAATTGAAAAAAAAATCAAATTGACGTTTATCAAACAAACTAAAAAGGTAAGTGGATTTAGTTATACAAAGCCTGCAGTGTCAGTGTCAGGCTTGGTAAACCCAGGTTAGAATGGCAAAAATTATTGCACATAAGAAATTGATGATTTTTTGCTTGTGATTAGTGCATCGTATCTCTCCAAATGATGGACTCAAAGCGAATTAAGTACTTGACAGCAGTTTTCTTGTTTCCCAAAAGAAGGGGGTGGGGTGCATAGAAGGCCTACCTTTTGTTTCATTAACTTTTTCTCAGCAGATGCAACATCTAACCTTCCTTTATGTTCAATAATTTGATTTTCCCATGGTTCAAGTTCAGTTCGTACTTGAGTAAGTTCAGCACGAAGCCTCTCAGTTTCTTCTGTAAATTACAAAAGGGGAAAGTTTGGTTATCAGACAAGAGTAATTCAATGAACATGGATACTGTAAGCTAACATCACCTCGAGAGGATGCTTTGATTTGATCTAAGACTTTTTCTTCTTCATTAAGTCGCTCTTGCAATTTGGGTATTTCTGCCTCCAGCTGTGGAATGAGATTGGATGACTCCTCCATCTCTTTTGTTTTTTCATCACATTTCGATGTATCCTGTATTAGAATGTAGGTGAAACAATAGTCAGTCTTGTTTCAACTATAATTTCAGTGTTACAATTGAAACCATTTCAGTATTACCTTTTCAGCTTTATCATCCAGCTTCTTGATATTCTGCTTAAGATGCTTTAAATCTTCCCTGTATTTTACATCTTTCCTCTCAAACTCTTTAAACTGGTCCTTGCAGCTCTTCATGTTATTTTCAAGGTCCTAAATATATAAAAGAAGCAAATAAAAATAGGGACGCTATTAGTTGGCTGTAAAAGGCCCATTCGCACTAACCTTGTGACAGAAAATAATGTGTTTTTTCTAACCTTCAAATACAGAAAACAAATGACTTTAACGCAATGCCTGATTATTGATTAGGTTAAAGAAATGGTAAGTTGAGACAATACCTCTTGCCTTTTGACATGTTTATTGTAAATAGATTCCATTTCCTTCAGAGTTTGGGAATTATGCTGTATCTTCTCCCTGGATTATAGCCAGTATGCTTACTCAGGAAACATTGTAAAGGGTAAGGGAAAAGCTGTTCATTTGTAACAAATAACCTTTCGGAAGCAAGATTCTTTTCCAGGTCTGCCACATTCTCTTGACACTGATTAACACGTGAGATAGCATCATCAGAAGCCAGCTTCGTTGCCTTTTCTTGCCATTTCAGAAGCGAAAGTTCCTTCAGCATGTATGTTTCAGCTTCATTTTTTGCACCCTACAGGAAAATAACTCCATTAGCGGTGGTTAAATGACCAAATAGTGAATAGTGAAATCATAACCGTTAGATCAGCACCTCTAAACTGTCTCTTTCCTTCTCAGCTAATTTTAGCATCTGCACTGATGCCGTTCGCTTTTCATTGAGAACTTCGAGTCTAACAGATCCATAACAAGGTAAGAAACTAAATCGTTACAAAATAGATATAAAGGACTAGTCATAACAGTAAGCATCAAAAGTTCTGTCAGAAACTCACTGCTTGTATGCTTCTTCAATTTTTTCAACATACTGGTTTGTCCCTATTATGTCTTCAAGATACTCTAGAAAACCTTCATCATGTGGACCTTGAGCCTTTGGTTTCATTAAGGAGATTTGCTCAACCTCACCCTGTACAGTGCCCACTTCAGAAGTTATGCAATTGTAAAAGCAGAAAACATAATTGGAATTGCACAATAAATTCATGCAGGCTTAAACAAAGAAGCTATGTGAGAGAAGAAGAGGAAATGTGAGTATGAAACCAAATCTCAAGGACCTACAAATTACACTTGAATTATTTGTTTCATTCATGTGTAATATGCGCAGAACACACAAAACCTGGAGGATGAGAAAGCGATTATTATCAAGGTCAACTCCCTTGCCCTTCAGCAGTTTAGTTACTTCAGTAAAATTGCTTCCACGATCATTTATGTAGTATTTAGAAGTGTTGTCACGGAAAGCAACCCTTGAGATGACAAAGTCACTACCCTCAACAGCACTGTAGTTCCCATCATCCTGCTTACAGTCACAGAGAAAGTAAAATGATTATTGGCAGTACAAATAATAAATGTCGAATATTCAACTCAAGCCTCAAATAATACCATGTCAATGATTTCTTGAAAATGAACAGAAACACCAGCACTGTCTAGATTCTGATGATTGGAAGAATTGTGTATGAGCTCGGAGACCTTGTTAAGGCGCATCTGCAGTTAATGGAAGAACTAATCATGAACAGAATATATAGCTGGAAGAAAAGGAATACAAAAATTAACCTAAGTAATGATAGCAACTAACAATGGATTGGATCAGTTTCATTTCCGCATAAGTATGTGTTCCTTGTGAACTGGTAATCCCAGTGGGGTTTGTATCTCAAAACATTTTTTTTCTTTCTTTAAAAGCAGGGATATTGATAAGAAAAAAAAAGAATTGGATCACCTGTATGAACGGATTTGTGAAAAATTGCATTGTCCATGTAAAGTTCAAAGGGAAAACAGGGAACAGTGATAAGAAACCAGTGTACTAGCAGAAAAGAACTCTAAAGTGTCAGCTTCAAAACACAGACTACTTGGCAACCAGAGGATTAAAACGATTATTATCTAAAAGAAGAGGATTAATACTTGAAGCATGCTTCCAGAATAATCCTTATATGTTTACATACTTAAATGCCAGGATGTTACCCTCAATCTATTATTGTGGAACTTAGAGCGACATGCTAAAATCTTCCATTGGATAGGCTATAAACAAATCAAATGATTTGTTGACATAGAACAAATAACATAAAATCTGCCAATGAGATGAACTAAATGAACATAGTGATAATGATAACAACTTAAAAAAATCAACATTAAGCAACAATACCAACCTGCTTTGCACGCTTCCCAAACACAAAAAGCATTGCATCAATGACATTACTCTTTCCACTGCCATTTGGTCCAACAACAGCCGAGAAGCTCTGAAACCAAGATAAGAAATTATATTTCTATCACTTTGTCTTCAATCATTGTTCAATGCATACATTTGGAGAAAAAAATAATGGAATTATTTCAATCCCATATTGAACATGAGCACTATTACATGACCTTGGTGTGTAATTTCTGTATCCTGAAGAACTATTGTTTGTTTGTGTTTGATTATAACGATGTTTCTAGGATCAGAAGATTGATAACGAAAAATGGTATGTGACCTCAGAAATCCTGGTATGTTATCTATGACCCATTTAGGAGGGCTTCTCTCCAGCTACTAGGGAATCCTGCGCACTGGCAGGGAGCCGTTTTTCTCTCTTTCTAAAGTGAACTAGAAGTCAGTAACGCCAGAAAAACTGTCTTCACCAGCTCCAGCTCCGGCCCTTTTGGGTACTATAGAAAGGAGTCAAAGCCCTAAGAAGCCCTCCCAAACATGCCATAATCTATGTTTCGATCCAGTTTTACCTTTTTATATGAATTTTAGTACTTTCTGCAGAGATGAAGGATCAGTTACTTTAGGAGCATAGATTTAACAAAATGGAAAGTGAAAGCTAAACCATGAGTTTGGTTGTAACATTGATACATCCTTAGATATGCAAGCATAATCATAACAAAATCTATAGAACTGAATGGAAGACCTCTCTTCTGGCAAGTACAAATTCTAATTGTGTTGTATGTTTATGTATCACAAATCAAAAGTGATCAGTGTTAACAATTGTACCAGTAAAACAGAGTTTGTAGAATGATAACACTACACTGTGAATTGTACCCTAGGGTTTGGAATTAAAGCCACGCCCACACTCACACGTAAGTCAATACTAGCTACAGAGGTTCCCCTGAGATTTCTGGAATCATGGCTTGACCGCCTCTATCAACCACAAATAACTAACATATTACCGTTTCTTCATCGGGGAACAATGACATAAATTCGCATCGCAGTGGGGCAGAACAGAAAAATTGAAGCTATGACATAGTGCACAGGTAGATTAGGTTTCCATAGGCCAGGTTGATGCAAATCTATTACAACAATGCAAACTTCGTTCCTAGTAGGATTTATAAATCTAATCAAATTGTTAGCGCCCACGAGAATGGTCGTGTGTGAGTGAGAGAGAGGGAGGAGACCTTGTGGAAAGGACCGATGCGCTGCTCCCCTGCGTAGGACTTGAAGTTGCGGAGGACCATCTCCTTGATGAAGAGCCGCGGCTTCGCCGCCCTACGCGGCGTCCGCGGTGGCGACTGCGACGGGGAGATCTCCATGGCCATCTCACTATTCGAAAATGCAGCAGGGGACTGCGACTCCGCGAACGTCGCCGTCCCGCCGCGGCGATGTAGAGGTCACCCGCCCGATACTCCGCCGCTCTCGATAGCCGAGCACAGAAGCGGGATTGAGGGATTCGAGGCGGCAAAATGCCGAAACGGGCGCGGGGGGTTGCGGTCTTGCGGGGAAGGGGAAAGTTGAAGCGCTTGCGAGGGAGCGTGGATTTTGGATTTGGAACTGGGGGGAGGGAAAACTGAAACGGTGCGAGGGTTTGGGTCCTCGCGCTGCGGTGGAAGGTGTTTGTTTGAGGCCGAAAAAGAATATCAAACGGAGTATCATTTAGTTGGACTGGGCTGGTTGGGTATGGTCTTGTGCGTTAGCCCATGCGCATCAAATGTTGGGCTGTTTCTATCTACTCCCTCCGTCAAAAAAAAAATAACGTTCTAAAAAACGTATGAGTCAAACTTTTTTAATTTTGACTAGATTTATATCAAATACGTGTAACATTTATATCTCTAAATAAATTTATTAACAAACTAGACTTAAAGATCTTTCTGATGATACTAATTACTTAGCATAAATATTTATATATTTTAATATATAATTACCGGCAGTTTAAAAATGTTGACTTCTCAGAAAGCGAGAATGACATCTATTTTGAGACGAAGGAAGTAAGTAGAAAAAAATATTTTTTCTCTCTTATTATTTCTTGCGAAAATCTGATTTTGCTACGCTAAAATTGGGTAAAACATCCTCAACTTTTTCAATCGGTGCGTTTTACCTCTGTAGAGTGTGGTTTTCAAGATAGTTTTATCTTTTTTTCTCTATTGCTAAATCTTTAAAATCATAAAAAATTATAAATTAAAAAAATTATTTTTTAAACTCCACGTGAGTAGATAACATACAATATATATATTTAGTAAAAAAGTTTTTAATGTACCTTTAGATCTATTCTTTTAAATAATTAATTGGAAAAATTCATAGTTGTAGTTTCATACGTCCAGTTATGGTGAATTTTTTATGGTGGGTTAATTGTTGTATGCATCAAGTGTAATAAAAGTTTCATGCTCATTAGATCACATATAACTTAGTTATAGATTTATTTAGATTTAACAAGCATAAACCTAAATAAATATATAGCTAAGTTATACATAATCCAATGAATATGAAATTTTTTACTACAGTTCATGTATACAATAATTAGGCCATCGTAAAAAAAATTTAACACAATTGGACCACAACAACTATAGTATGAAATTATTCTATTAAGTACAGAAAATCATAGGTCTAAATCTACACAAAAACTTTGTACTAAATCATATACTTCACTATAAGGATCTACTTATGCGGAGTCAATAAAATTAGATTTTTTTATTTTATAATTTTTCTATGAATTTTTAAAGATCACCTAAAATAAATAGAGAAGAAAAGAACAAAACTGCCCTCAAAACCGCTCAAAGGAGGTAAAACACATGGTTTAAAATGTTAGGGGATGTGTTTTACCCGGTTTTGACGTTCAGGGAGAAAAATCAGAGTTTCGAGAAAAGTAAGCGAGGAAAAGTGGACTTTTTCCTTCTCAGCAGATGCTCTGATTCCAGTCATGTACGCAAACTATAGTACACAGCTACATGTGATATGTGTTTCTCAAAAAAATAAAGATGTGATGTGGTAATGCATTGTTTGTTTAGGGTGTGATAGATAGGGTGACAACCCCAGATCGAGCTGGCAGGAGAAGATGATTGGTTCCTTGCTTGGACTGCATGCTTCTACACCCAAGAGAATCCATGGTTTCTATTGCTCCATCCTTGTGCGCTTAGGGGCTATTTGGTTTAGATCTTGGACCGGACAACTTTCAACAGGTAGCAAATATGAGCACAGACACTCGAAATCCAATGCATAAGAATAGTTTGCTCGGTGTCGATCCAAATAGCCTTGGCTAGGCTCCCCGCAACACAGAAAGCTAGAAATTATGGGCATTCTTGGTTAGATGATTTCTTTGAGCTTAAGTAAGGGGATAAGCCTGTTAGGATAATTAGGCCAAGCCCATTATTTATTCTAAATAATCAGAAAAACCTCAAAGGCCCACAACTGTGTATTTAAGTGAAAAGGTGATTAGTACCAACTTGACTAATTACCTAGAGGACAATCAACTTAAATAGTGAGCTTTGGGATGCCCACATAAGCTGATTGAGGAGGAGAACCTGGGACCCACACGCGCGCGTCGCCGCCGCCGAGCCGAGCCGCCCGCCCGCGAGTCACGACGGGCCGGGCCGTGGGCGTGGGCTAGCTGGCTCTAGGCCTTTGTTTTGCCACTCGGCCCATCCGGCCGAGGCAAACCCTAGCCGCCGCTCCAGCCGATCCATAAGGGGCTTCTGTCGGAGACTAGGGTTACGTTTTTGTTCCCTCCC